>VONZ01000363.1:365000-697240 GCA_012976165.1 Labeo catla
ACCGATATATCGATTTACCGATATTTTTCCCGATATTTAAGCATTTTTCCATAATCGGATATCGGTTTTGTAATATCGGGTTCACCGATAAACGCCGCCATCTTGTGGTTGTTTTGAGAATTGCGCGCATGCAGCGCGTCTGAGGGGAGACCCGACAACAACGGCGTGCAAAGGTAAAGCATAGCCTTCCTTTTTTGCTTTGCTGTAATTAGTCAACTTTATTTAATATAACAGCCATTAATGCTCATATTAGATGTGATACATAAATGTCTGATATGTAACTAGTTTATGCAGCTTGGCTCTAAGAAATAGAGACGAATTTACAGTCACGTAAATTAATTTAAGTCCTGTCCCAATAAACATAACTTTGCCTGAATTAAATAATATACAGCCATGAATGAGCACATGTTGGAAATGAAAGCGCTGAATTTAATTCTCTCTCTGTTGTATGTTCATTATAGTCTTATGAAGTCACATATAAGCTTAAACCGTCATAAGAAATAGCTCGAACTCACTCACTTAATAATCCTTGCCTTAAATAAAATCTATAGATATAGGCCTAAAAGAGTTAAAGTATAAAGCAATGTTAGTTTCAATGTTAAACTTGGATAAATGTGCGCTATTAGGCACATACCCAATGGTTTGTGCGGAGAGTGGAAGCTAAAGCTGCTTACAGGACACGGAGGCGCCAGCGCGATCAACTAATCACATTTCTTTCAGTGGAAACAATTTGATTATTCCGTCATTTTTGATCATAAAGGTAGAGTAGTGCATCATTCGGAACTGTAAAGGGTCTACTTTTATTTGTGTGTACTCACAATATCAACAAAACGTTGCAAACGGTGTTTTTATAAAATAATCATTATGCGCTTTCTGTTGTCTCAACAGGAGCGCTTCACAAAAATAAACAGAAACTCAGCGAATACAAACCGCACAGACATGATAAATATACCTATAGAAAGCTCAAAATCATTACTTAACGAAATAAATCAAATCGAAATCTGTAATGATGCTTTTTAAAGGCGCGTCCAAAGAGGGATGGCGAGTCCGGATCGGCATTTTTTTCCTGAAATCAGAACACTAGTTTATTAATAAATCAAAAAAATCTCCTTACTATTTTCCTCTCGACACATTCATGGTAATTACTTTTGCTTTGCAGCAAGCTTTAGCCTATTGCGTGCACTTGAACGCGAATCTCTTCCCGCTGCGTTGAAGGCGCGCTCGCTGATGCTGCTGATGGAGCTGATGGAGACGCTAAACGCCTTCCGAGCCGGTCTCAGTGAAAGCGAAAGTTAAGTTTTGTGTTGTTTTCACCAGCGTGGAATTTTTTCATCACCATAAATTGTGGATGTCAAAAGTATAAAAATAAGAAGAAGCATAAAACAGACCCGAAGCCCGGCCCGCATCTGAGATATGACGTGAATATTGGCCCGAAGCCCGGCCCTAGGGACATAAAAAAGTCGGGGCCCATCGGGCTCTGGGTGAAATGCAGGGCTCTAAGTTCACTCACCGGGTTGATGCTCTGACGGCCACCGCATGTAACTTTTAACAAGATTCACGTGTTTAAAACACCCTCAATTATATTAACGTATAACCAGTATTTTTCTAATACACTTCTAAATATGTACAACTCTATGGAAATTATGTATTATCTTTACCAGCGATCACAGTTTGAGTATACTTCTATGTAAATGCATAGATAAACGGTGCTGTCAGCAGGCATTTCAGAATAGAACGACGAAAACAATATTAGTAATTCTGATATAACATGCCAGTTGATAAATAAAATGATGCTTTGTTTGTTATGTTTGTTTGTTATATGCTAATTTTCAACACTTTTTAGGATGAAAAACCAAAGTGAAGTATGGACTTCATTTACTCAGTCACTGATTTACTTTATAACAGTAAATAAATATCGGTTCTGCATATCGGTTATCGGGCACATAATTATGCAAATAATCGGTATCGGTATGGGTAATAAAAAATCAATATCGGTCGATCACTAATGATTTACATCAAATGTATTTGGTATTTCACATAGGGGTGTGATATTGACAAAAATAATATCTCGACATTTTCTGGGATTTTATCGATAACGATAATTAGACAATATTTTGCTGAGTGTGTGGTATCTTAAGGACTACCGTGGACGGTTGACTCCTAAATTTTTTGATATTCTTCATGTTCTGTGTTCTTCTGAATAGTTCACACTGATAGAAATTAATCTTTTCCAGTAAGTTTAAATCAGAGGTCTCAAACTCAATTCCTGGAGGGCCACAGCTCTGCAGAGTTTAGCTCCAACCAGCTCCAATTCACACCTGCTTGGAAGTTTCTAGTGATCCTAAAGACCTTGATTAGCTAGATCAGGTGTGCTTGATTAGGGTTGGAGCTAAACTCTGCAGAGCTGTGGCCCAGGAATTGAGTTTGAGACCAGTGGTTTAAATAGATTTTTGCCTTTTATGGGCATTTTAACTTTTAAAAAGCCATTTTATTTCTAAAAGTGTGCATTATTTTTTGAGTCAAGCAATTGAAATCAATATCAGCAAAATTCGTATTTGCAATGCAAAGGAAACACAGAAGCTGCATCTGAAGTGGCATTTATTTACACACTGTTTAATGCAGGTCATGAATGCATTTAACCTGCAGCTACAAATGCATAAATAATGTTTTGATATGTTAAACATAAAACTTGGAATACTGATATTTGAAAATATTTAAATAATAAAAAGATACTTTTGATGTGGAATTAAAACCGCCAGTAGGTGGCAGCAAGTCAGAGTTAATAAGTGAGTCATTGCGATTGAACCGAATCATTTAAACCGTTGAATCATTCAGAAACGAAACACCGCCATGTTGCCGAGACACAAAACAGTGATGTGGCTGTTTGGAATGATTTTTGTTGGCGAAATAGAGCGAAAACAGGCAATATGGTGTCTAAAACGTAAGTAAGTCTCTTAATTCTTGTCTACTGAACTTTTGTCTTTTGTAAAAAAAAAAAAAAATCAATATCACATTTGTAGTCATGATAATTTTGGAGAGGAAAACGGCACTCACCGTGTGATATTAACTATATGAAGTGGAAAAAATCTATACCTTTTCTGCCCCATGTTTTGAATTTGTTATCATTAAATGTATTTTAATACACTGAATCATGCAAGGAACGAACGCACGGATAAGTCTAGACTTAACGCAACCCGTCCACAGCACTCGGTAGGTGTTTTGAATGGTTTTAGCAACATACTCCATAATGCCAAATTCGTTAAAACAGTTGCGATATTATCGTAGACGATATATGTCGCACACCCCTAATTTCACACCAGTCTTATTCTAGTGAAGAACAGAGTTTCTATTACTTTGCAAAGTTTTATTTGTTTGCAGCATGTCATACAACACAAAACATACTACGTTCATACCTTTTCTCAAAACAAAAGGACAAAACAGTTGGCACAGTTGAGCCTTCGCAGATATTGTCAAAAGACAAGAAAGTGGAAGGATACAAATGGTTTAATGGGTCTATGTTACAGTTTCTCAACTTCAATAATACTGTGACAGAAAATAGAGCAAAGAAACATGATGGTTTGCTGAAGCTTGGCAATGATCCGGAATTTCACGACATACTGAAATGGAGTTAAAAGTCAACATGAAATTTTCAGATTCAGACAGAAGATGAAAGAATGTAGGGAAGAACTTTATGTTTTGTTTCAGGGGCAAAGGAAGCAGTTTAGAAATTATGAAGAAATATTCTTTGAAATAATGTGCACTGATAAAATGAGACCAGAAATATGTTATTAAAGTAAGAAAGTTATATTTTTGATTTCATGTTGACGTGAAAGTACTTAAAAGTCTAAACGCTAAAGTTTTGTTAATGTTAATATTTTTTTCATTGTCACTTATAAGCTGTAAGACATTAACTAAAAACTATACATAGTATTGTGATTGAACAAAATATTTTCAGGAAATCATGCAAACTGAGTTTTTATTTGATGTTGCTGAAGCAATGATAACATTAAAGAAACAGCAGAAAGGTTTCATGGCTTTTAAATGAGTTTAAAAACACATTTTGTCATTATCTAAGAATGTATTTAGAAATGTGAAGTGATGCTAAAAGCATAAATCTATCTTAGTGTATCAGTGTTGTGAGCACATTTGAACAAACAAAAACTAATTAACAAACCAAAAAAAAAACAAAAGAAAAACACTTTAACCATGAAACCTGGGCCAGCCCAGATCCACGAGGATCACAAAACAACTAACAAAAAAACACATTAAATATCTTAAGTTATTAATGCTTGTGGAATTGTCCTCCTAACATGTCCCTACAACAATTTCTCAAGATATATCAAACAAAGAGACTCACAATTACAGACTGTACAAAACTGCTAAGTGTACACAACTGCGGTACAAAGGGTTATCTCCTCTCCCGTATCAGGGAACAGCTCTGAGTTGGTCTGTGCCCTCTGAACACTGGGCTTAATACTTGTTTATTCCAAAGATCCGCACTCCGTGGAGTTGTGGCAGTTTTGGGATGAGAACACTCAAAAGCGAAGCTGTGTTTATCACAAAATGCGCTGTGTCGTATTTCGTGTAAAAGCTGGCAAGAAAATATCTGCGAAGACAAGAACAAGTATAAATAAACATCTCCAATGACCAAAATCTGTCTATATTAGTCACTATTCACATTTAGTAAACATTTTGTATGAGGAAAAAGGTTAATTTATTATTTTCTATATTTAGTTTTAAATGCTGTACAGTTGGTTGGTGTTTTAACACCAGGCCAGCTTTCTAGGCAGTTAACTAGTTGAAATAGTATAAGAGAGCAATTAAAACAACCTATATCAGGTCTAAATGTTATACAAAAGACTGCAAAAATAACTTACAAAATGATTGGTGAGATTGTAAAGAATTTTCTAGATGATGTGAACTGCACGCCGTAGTCCAGCTGTTCCCAGTGCGTGAGAAGTCTAGCCTTGCCCTGGTCTGGTGTTTCAAATGGTGTGCCTTTCACTGCATGCATAAACACATACATACCCTGCAGGAAGATAGAGAGATGATCCAAATGTCATACACATAAAAATTTGTGTAACACTAGGAACTAGGGCTGGGCGATATCTTAAAAAAAAAAAGGTATCTCGATATTGTCAAAATTTTTACGATATTCGATATATATGTCGATATGTTTGCATTTGCTCATAAATAATTAAAAAAACATGATTTTTTTTTTTTGCCCCATTAAAAAAAAAAACAACAAAAACAATTTAGATAGAAAAGCTAAACAAAATGTTTAGTGCAAATTCACTTACTGCTTTTAATTAAATGAACACATGTATATGTATCTGAAGTAGTGCAAAACAAGTACATAGGTATTTCTTAGCTAATTTTGCAAATTTGGGGAAATGTGCCTCATGGATGCTCCACCACCATAAGCACAAATCAATAGAATGTGGACTCATACATGGTATATTTTACCTCATGTAGTCTGATTCATTACAGACTATATATATATATATATATATAAAAATTAATACCAAAGGTTTATGCATTCTCTCTGCCATATTTCATATTATGAAAACTGGTAAAACAAATGAAAAATATTATTCCTAATAGTACTAAAATTCCTAATAGTAATTCCAAATAGCAATAGCCTTTGTTTCTCTAATCAAACAGCGGTTGAGTAAGTTCATTTATTCAGCGATCACAAACGCAAACAATACATTCGAGATCTCATGACAGACCGGTTGAGAGACACTTTCATTTTGATCTCTGAACTCCAGCTTGTTTGTCGGTGCTTTTGGATCATCGTTGGCGCTTCCGCAATAAAGAGCAAGCTCGTGTGAATGGTTGCCGGATTGCTTAAAATAAGCAAAACACCAGAAAAATGTATCCTTATAACAGCAAAGCTCTGATTCAGGGATTTGAACTCTTGATATCTGGCAACCGCACTCATGAAAGCTCGCATAGTAGGCGTGTAATATGTAAGGGGATGTAACATTTCGATGTTCGGTGCATTCTTTTGGGAATTTTCATAGGAACCTCACCTCGCTTGTGAAAAAATTAGCCAGTCAGATCTTGCTCTCCCTATGACGTAGGAAGGGGATCTTATAATATTACCGCCCCTTAATCTGCACGTTTCCACTCACTGCGCCATCATTTTGTTTTTTGCAAGTGACAACAGTGTACCAGTTCTAACGCCGTGGTAAAAAGTCGAGCAAAGTGCATGCTAACTGTTCTGTAGTTGGCTGCACAGATGAGCGCAGAGTATATTACTATATATTACGCTGCTGCCACACAGATCTAATATAAACATGCAATTTCTTTCCCAGCTGTTTACCTTCACAGACATAACTGACTGTTTTTTAACTCCTGTTTGTTTTTAACCAAAACTTGTATGTATTTGACAGTTAAAGCGCAATAAGACATGAAAGACAAGTACTCACATGCCATGCATGATGTCAGTGCGATGACGTAATCTAAACCAAACAGATGTTTTTAGCAGAGTATCTGAGGTACATAGTGTAAAGGCACAGCCCTATTCTGGAAAAGTGGGTGGGGAGCAGCAGCTCATTTGCATTTAAAGAGACGTACGAAAACAGCACGTTTCTGCTTTCATTCAAATTAGACATTTTTTAAAACTATATAATAAATGATCTGTGGGGTATTTTGAGCTGAAACGTCTCAGACACATTCTGGGGACACCTGAGACTTATACTACATATTGTAAAAAGAGGCATAATAGGTCTCCTTTAATATTAAAGAGATAGTTCTCATATAAACTGGTGGGACATTTACTTTTCTAGTGGGGGCCTTGGTGGAAATTGGGAAGGTGGGGGAGCACAGGGGCCATAATGGCTAGGCCAGGCCACCACAGGCCCGCTTGTGGTGCAGACACTGATGAAATGTGTGAAGTTTCTGTCCCTCAATTGAAAGTCCAGGTTACTAAAACTTAGAAGATGCAAAAAGGTCATAAAGGCAGCATAAAATGTATCCATATAATTTGAATGGGTAAATCCGTGATATGATCATCACACTGAATTTAGGCTTTTAATTACATGTAAACAGTGCTCAACACACATACATAGCAATCCAAGCACCAGTGAGGCTGCTTTATTTGCCATATGTGATGCACATGTCATAGGTTTGTGTCAGTAAAAGCCTAAATTAGACTTGCTCATCGTATAAAGCAACTTATGACTTTTTTGGTTTCCTAAGTTTTAGTTCCCTGAACTTTCAATTGAGGGACAGGAAGCTCTCAGGTTTTAGTAAAAGTATTTTAATTTGTGTTTCAAAGATTAACCAAACCCTTAGGAGTTTGGAATGACCTGAAGCTTTAATCACAGGAAAAAAATACATTTTAAAATATATTCATATAGAAAAGGTATTTTAAATAGTAAAAATATTTTAAAATTGTACTGTTTTTGCTGTGCTTTGGATCAAATAAATGCAGGTGAGCTTGGTGTCTTTCTTTAAAAAAACAAAAAAAAAACAAAAAAAACAAACACATTAAAATCTTACTGTTCAAAAACTTTTGACTGGTAGTGTAGCTGCAGACTTACTACACTTGCTAAATTTGTCATCCATGTCAGGACAACTGAAATATTACAGTATCCCTATGAATAGCTTCGCTTTATCATTGTGGCGCAAGCTGTCACACATCACATGCCAGAGAGCTTAAACTTGGTTGGTGATGTCATGCCGTTGACCTTGAATCTTTGTGCAAGCGAGTCCTTACATAACAATGCCACACACACTACTAAGGAAGCATCAATTGTCGAGACTCCAACTGGCCTCTGGGCACTGCTGAGAAAATGACAACCCATAGACAGGGGGACGAAATGGGATAGGACAAAAGATTATTCAACTGAGGACACTTACAAAATTGTGAATAACATTTGTGAGGGTCCACACAACAGGAACACTGAAGAAAGGAATGCTCAACAGTACAATGTGAAGCATTCCTACACCGAGCGCATATGTCAGCCATATCCCCCGACTGTTCATCACACGGGTGTTTGGGTTCACTTCACTGTGGGCCACACCGACGTTCATCTTGCTTTTCTGTCAATAAACAAAAAAGTACACTGTAAACCATTATGTTGTAAATAAACATTTACTGGAGTACATTTTACAAGACTTTTTTTTTAAATTTAATCCAATTTTGCTGGCAATTTCAGAGTGAAAACTGTTTCTACACCAGATTTTTTTTTTTCATTTAGTCCAAAATGTCAAAATGTAAATAGCAAGTCAGATAATACAATATTTCTGCACACTGTAAGAAAGCTGTATAAATAAAATAACTAAATAATAAAAATAAAATATTTTGTAACACTTTACAATAAGGTGTCATTTGTTAACATTAATTAAGTGTTAACTAACATAGACAAACAATGAACAACATTATTTATTCATCTTTGTTAATGTTAATAAAAATAGTTCATTGTTAGTTCACAGTGCATTAACTAATGTTAACAAACACAACTTATAATTTTAATAATGCATTAGTAAATGTTGACTTTAACATTAACTAATATTAATAAATGCTGTATAAGTATTGTTCATGTTAACTAATGTTAACTAATGAACCTTATTGTAAAGTGTTCCCTAATATTTGTTTATTAATTACTTGTTGTTTATAATGCAATTAAATAATGCATAAATAAAACCATAAAGAAAATAATTAAAAAAAAAAAACCAATAAAAAAGAATGTATTAATTTTTTTTTTCTAAATTATTAAAAGTGACAAAACAAAACAACATTGAATTATTTGGTTGATCAATCAATTTTTAACTATTAATCAACTGACTATACTGATAAAATGTATTGTGTATTATTAAGTTTTTCTGTTTTCTCATCATAACTAAAAGTTACATGTCAGTTCAATCTGGTTAATTCTACTGCTGTCAAACGATTAATTGTGAAAATGAAGGTTTTGTTTATATAATATGCGTGTACTGTGTATACTTATGTATATAAATACACATGCACATATATTTAAGAAAAATCTATTAAATATAAATTATTTGAATATAAATACATGTAAATATTGTAAAAACATACTGTAGGTAACGTGTGTTTTTATATATACATAATAAATATACACAGTACACACACATATTTTACTATTAAACAAAAACTTGTTTTTGTTGCGATTTATCATTTGACAGTTGAAAAAAATTGATTAATTATGTACTACTACAATCTATAGTCAGCAATTGTTGTTTAATCACTTGAAAAGTACTAGCTAAGAGTGGAAGCTGTATTACAGATGATGTCTCGTCTATATGCCAACAAAAGCATGTTCACAAACTTACAATGGGCTGATTCTTTACAGTACTTTGCCCTAATGCATCACTGTTCATACTGACCAACTTATTCAAATTATGTGCAAGAGCTCCATTCTTCTTTGGAAGAGCAAAAGGGTGGAAGTGACACTTTATGGCCTGCTTGGTTTATCAGCCACGGTAAACAGTCTAGGCAGCTGTTTGAAAGTCAAAGTTCAGTGTTACTTAATACAAAGCTTATTTGTTTGGTTGTTTCTCATGTAATGATCTCTCACCAAAATAATTTACTCATCTTGGTTTCTACTCACCAAGTCAATTGGTTGTTGATATGTTACAATTAATGAAAATATCTTCATTATTTCATGTCTTATTATTATTGCTGCAAAAGATAAACAAGTCCATGACACAGATAGGGTTAGCAGCACAGCTACATGACAAAATACTGTCTTTCTAATGCTCAGCTCACTGTCTTCTCTCATTTAACCACTTAAATAAGACTTATTAAACATGCTTATCCTCCTGTTTGTGCTATTATAGTGAGTTGGTTTAGGTTTTGCGCATGAGCAATGCTCTTTATTTAGCATCAACTGCTTTCATAACAAACACCAGTTGCTTTTGTTTCACTCTACTTCAATTAAACACCTCAAACATCAATAAAAGCTCTCAAATCCCCCCCATTATCTACCGATTTTGGCTCATTTTATTTTTATGTAGCGGCACAAATGACTTGGTTTCATAAGAGTTAAGTAACGGTACCTTATTTGCGTTCGGGTGAAGCAGGCTGGAGCGCTGCCGGCCTCCGCTGCGCGCACTGCGGGCTGACTCACTGCACACACTCCGCTAGCACATAGGCTATCGCAGCTAACGGGATTAGAAGCGCAAATCTCGCGAGATTGGCGCACCACGCCCACCAAAAGCATGATATTTACAAAATAAAAACACGTTAACTAAGACATCAAATCAGTTTTTTTGATTATTGGATAAGAATTGGGTTGCTGTTAGTTAGTTTTTAATAATGTGTGGAGTTTTATTCGACCATTTTTAAATGTAGAAAACGAATAACATGAAAAGATGCTAACATAGTTATATAAGCTAATTTTGTGGATTTGTGTATTTTTTTAGAGACGGCCATAAGCATTAAAATGTTCATTTACTAATTTATAAGCAATATAAATATATAAGCATACGACAGAGAAAAAACATCCAATCAAAGCAGAGAATAACGATGACGTAATTTAGGCGCCAGTTATGTCATATCCGATACTGGAGTGAGTCTTGAAAACATGTGAAGTACACTTGTGTTATGAATTTGTTGGATATCTTTTAACGGATTATTATTATTTTACATAAAGTAAGTAGGATGGTATTTGACTCTTTTAAATGTAATCGTTTAACGTATCATAACGGTTAAACATATACACGTTCTGTTAGAATTCAAGTTGTTGTCAATAATCTGCTAAAATGACAGGTTTATCACTATTGTTGTCTCAGTTTTAAAATTTGTCTTCTTAGGGAGCACACTATGAAGGCGCTTCCACCCGAGACGGTGCGTCTGCTATGCAGCTCTCAGGTTATAACATCTGTCCTGAATGTTGTCAAAGAGCTGGTTGAAAATTCACTTGATGCTGGTTCCTCAAGCCTTGAAGTCAAACTGGTAAATGCATACTTTATCAACAAACATATTGACAAGTTCAAGGACACTTAAGATTGTAAATGTATTCATGTCATTGAATTAGACAACAAAATATTAAACTGTTGGCTTAAAAACAAACAAACAAACAAACAAACAAAAAAACCTATTGAAGAATGAAGATGAAGAATGACACCTTTGTGAACCTGAGATGATCTGGCTTCTTCATATATCCACTATATTGATATTTTGTTTCTAGGGCAATGACGTTCATACATTTTTAAATGTACTTAAGTTTACAAATATCGTTCGGGGCACTCTTAGTATCTGTGCTGAATCTGTGTTCATTTTCCCTTGTGATCAGGAGAATTATGGATTGGATCGCATTGAAGTCAGAGACAATGGTTCTGGTGTCAAAGCTACTGATGTTTCTGTGATGGCTGTAAAACACTACACGTCTAAAATCTCTTGCCACGAAGACCTGGAGCGCTTAGAGACTTATGGCTTCAGAGGAGAAGCTCTGGCATCCATATGTGCCATATCAGAGGTTACATCATTTTTTAATTTTATTGCTTGAGTTAGTGATGCACATATATAAAAATTGCAGCTGAAATCGTTATTATGAAAATTCTGGATTCTTATGGCTGAAAAATAAAACATACTGACAATAAAATCAGTCGTTTAAGATGCCACAAGCGAATTTAGGCAGGACTGTATTATGATGGACAGTGTACACTACCAGTCAAAAGTATTGGACAGTAAGATTTTTAATGTTTTTTTTAAAGAAGTCTCTTCTACTCACCAAGCCTGCATTTATTTTATCTAAAATACAGCAAAAGCAGTAATATTGTGAAATATTTTTACTATTTAAATACAGTGCTTTCTATTGGAATATATTTTTAAATATAATTTATTCCTGTGATCAAAGCTAAATTTTCAGAATCATTAGTTTAGTCTTCAGTGTCACATTTTTTCTTCTGAAATTTTTATTATTATTTATTATTTTTGTTAAGTGGTTTTATTATTATAATTATTATTATTATTATCAATATATAAAACAGTTGAGTACATTTTTTACAGTACAGGATTATTTGATGAATAGAAAGATCCAAAAATCAGCATTAATCTGAAATAAAAAGTTTTATACACATTATACACTATAGCATTCAACAGTTTGACATCAGTATAATTTTTTTGTGGAAAGAAATGCTAGAAATTAATACTTTTGTTTAGCAAGGATTCTTTAAATTAAACAAAAATGATGATGAAGACATTTATAATGTTACAAAAGATTTCTATTTCAGATAAATGCTGTTCTTCTGAACTTTTTATTCATGAAAGAAACCTGTGAAATTCTACTCAGCTGTTTTCAACATTAATAATAATAACATTAATAAATGTTTTTTGAGCAGCAAATCAGAATATTAGAATGATTTCTGAAGGATCATGTGACTGGAGTAATGATGCTGATAACTGCAGAATTATACCAAAATATTGTGCATCTCCACTGAGTCCATTAGAATCCTTTTAATCATTGAATTATAAATAAAAAAAAATGTTTCCTCTATAACTGACCTTTTCTTCACCCACCAGGTCATCATTACTACTAAAACCACAGACGATGATTTTGGCATTCAGTATTCTGTTGATCACAATGGGCAGATCGTTTCACAAAAGCCATCACATCTTGGCGAGGGTAGGCGTCTGTTAATGCACTTTTTAATACTCCTGATTTATGGTAGCAGACTGCCTCTGACATACATTTTTCTTCAGGCACCACAGTGTGTGCAGCAAATCTGTTCAAGAACCTCCCTGTCAGACGGCAGTATTATTCCAACACTAAGAAATGCAAAGAGGAACTGAAGAGGGTCCAGAACTTGCTCATGGCCTATGCTGTTATTAAGCCTGAGTTACGGATCACATTGAGTCACAACAAGGTATGTTTACAGCTCATGTGGTTTTGGCCGTGCAGCTACAATGTCTTTGATCAAGAACCAATCAACCAATGTGAGTTGCCCAAAGGTCTAAGAAAACTTGAAAAATCTGGGATTAAACCTGGAGATATATCAATATTTTTAAGATTTCAGTTATTTCAGTTATATTTCAGTCAGGATTTAATGTTTTTTAAAGATGCAGTAAAACAATAATATGCTGAAATAATGTTACAATTTAAATTAAATAGACTGTTTCTATTGTAATATATTTTAAAATGTATGCTCAATTTAATGTAATGTGATTAACTATCATTCTTATTATCCATCTTATGTGTAGTTATGCTGCTTAATATTTTAATATTTTTGTGGAAACGGATTTAGTTTGATAAATAGAATGTTTAAAAAAAAGGAGCAATTATTTGAAATAGTAAAAGTGTGTGACATTATAAATGTCTTCACTGTCACTTTTTATCAGTTTAAATAATTAAAAGCTATAAAACTTACTGACCCCAAACTTTTAAACGGTAGTGCATGTTTGACCACAAGGTGGCGTCACGCATCAACAAATACTGTGGTATTACTCTTCAGGATTTTACCCACATTCAGTGACATTTAACCATCACACTGCATTATATCAGTTGTGCTAATAGTGTTCGGCTAACGGTAATTAGAACTGGTATAACTTGTTTATTGCTGTGGTTTCTCACCACTGTATTGATTCGGTGCTTCATCGTAACAGTTTTAAATCTTGATGTGATGATAAAAGAATTTTAACATGCCAATCCAGTAAAAAGATGTATAGATCTAATATAATAATTGTTTTAAGCTCACAAGCAAAGGAAAAGTTGCCCTTGCAAAAAAAATACTTAATTTGATAATCAGCGCATGTTGTGATAACAGCCTGGACATGTCCAGCATTTAGATACTGACATCAATTAGTGCGTAACCCGGGAAAGTGGACATTTCGCCTGCTTCTCGTCCAAAATTAGCAATTGAACCGCAGGATGAAGCACTAAGCCTTCGACTCTCACGCCGCCACATGATCCTAAAGTAACAAGCTAAGTAGTATAAGTTCTCTGAGTGTTTTCGCAAGTGCAGTAACAGCCTGGCCTCATGATAGCGTATGTATCTGGCCTTGCTCTGCGAGACCTCGTGTACCTTTCATTAAATTCATATCGTTCAGGTTGTAGATCATCGGGGGAGGGTCATACACTCATTTCATGCCATCAGCACTTCCAGGCATATCTCGTATCACAAACTTTGCACTTCGGCCTGCATTGGGTTTCATGACTTCTCAAAAAGCTGTTTACTAGTCTGATCTCTTTACAGTCACCAAATTGTATATTTCATAGCGGAGATGTGTGCTGCGGACCGCATGCTTTTTAGAAATCAACACCTTGGATATATATACTTGCATGTGGAAGTGCCAACGACAGGCAAACGCATGGGTGTGAAAATATATGCGTAACTGTGCTCCTCACGTTGAAATGACATTTGTGCAAGTAGCGTGTTTGCTCGATGCTGCCAGATGGTGTAAAATCTTCATGAAGAGTTGGCAAGGCTTGTCTGTGCAGTGCTCCCCGTGCAGTTGATTTTGTAATATCCAAACATTCCCCAAAGTATAATTGTTTATTGTGAAGACTTGATCGGTGGCTAATGGCTGTTTGCGAGCATGCAATCCCACAGGTGGTCTTATTTTAGGATGACCGAAAAATAACTTGACCCGTTTTACCGTGTTGTTACAGGCTGTGGTCTGGCAGAAGTCCAGGGTGTCGGATCACCGAACTGCCCTCATGGCCGTGCTCGGAGCGGCCTCCGTAGCCAACATGCTCCCCGTCCAGCATCACCAGGAGCAACCAGAGGTCAGTGAAGCGCTGAGAAAACACGGGCATATTTATCGTTTCCAGCGTGAGCAGTAGGGTTCCACAGATGCACCAGCTCTGGAGCTGCCGTGACGGCTTGCGATAGGAAACTGTTTTTTCCACAGAATGTTTTTATAAAGGAGTGTACTTCAAGGTTCAGATAATCGGGGTTCATTCAGATTGCATGTGTCTTGAGCTGACTTTAAATGTCCCTGCACTTCTGTCAGGTTGCTAAACCCAAAGACTCGTGTAACAACTTAATTCCGAACGGCTTTCCTCTCCCTGGAGAGCTGTTTCTCTTTTTCCTGGTTGTGCATTCCGCAGCGATGACTTTTTGCATGAATGACTCAGCAGGTTATACCTTATATAAAGCCTTTTAATTTTCGGGATAGGCTTCATATTTCTAGCTAATGTTTGGTACATATGCATAGAAATATTGTGGCCCTGAAGAGTATATGGATACTTTTGGACACATAAAAATGTGTCATTGCATAGATGTCAAAATATCAAACCAAGGGGCATCTACATCTACTGAAGCTCACACAAGTGTTGTAGCAGAGTGACTGCAGATGCAGTTTATTGCATTAACTGTGAACATGATCCTGTTTAATAATAAGAAACTGTCCAAATTCAGTTTGTTCACTTTGAACAATGAATGCAGTGCCATGCGAAAGTTTGGGAACCCCTTGCAGAATCTATGAAAATGTGAATAATTTTAACAAAATAACAGAGATCATACAAAATGCATGTTATTTATTAATTTATTTTTATTTAGTACTGTCCTGAGTAAGATATTAAATTAAGACATAAAATTATTTTACGGGGGGGTGAAAACTTGAATTTGAAGAGCAAGATAAATTGTACTTAATTTGTCTTCTGGGAAACATGCACGTATCTTCTGTTGCTTCTGAAGGGCAGTGCTAAATGGAAAAAAATTATATTTAAACAAAATAAGAAAAATTTGGACATCTTCATCCTGTTTAAAAGTTTTCACCCCCCGGCTCTTAATGCACTGTGTCCTTCTGGAGCATCAGTGAATGTTTGAGTCCCTCAATTGTCCTCATTGTGAATTGGAAAGGGTTAAAATATGCAAAAGATGCTGGAAAACTGAAGAATCTGCAGGACCTGGAGGATTTTTCTGAAGAACAGTGCTCAGTTTAACTGTTCAGAACAAGCAAGGGACTCATGAACAACCATCACAAAACAAAAAACAGTCGTAGATCCTCCGTGTTAAGAAACAAGAGCTCCCAAACTGTTAAAGAGGGTTGTTTTAATAATTTCAGCTTTTTATATATATGTAAACTTATTTTATGTAAAATATCTTACTCAGGACAGTACTAAATATAAAATGCATTTTGTATGATCTCTCTTATTTTGTTAAAATTATTCACATTTTCACAGATTCTGCAAGAGTTTCCTAAACTTTCACATACCAGTGTATATTGTTACATAATTTTTAACCTAACAATTTTTGTTTTTTGCCTTACATACAACTTGTTTTTGAGTGAGAACTGTTATTTTTGCTATCATTTCTTTAAAATAAATGCCACTATCTTTACTATTTTGTTATCTAACGCAACTACTTTTATACATTTTAAGGTTGTCTTAAGTGTACAAATACTTCGTCTTCATTTGAAAAGTAAATATATTTTTACATAATTTGTAACCTAACAATCTTTTTTGATTTTGCCTAAAAAGTGTAGCTATTTGCGCTTAGCAATGTGCGATATATGTCGTTTACGATAATATTGTAATTGTTGTTTAAACGATATGCGATTTGACATCAGTTGCCTTTATCGGTACTGAAAGTAAACAGAGCCACTGAACCGAACGACAGTTGCATATTTTGCTAAATATTGCTGCTGAAAATGGTCAATTATTGTCATGTTTTGGACTGTATTAATCAGTTGGACTGGAAAAAAATTGCAGTACTATGGACTGCCAAAACTTAAAACAAATCAAGAACAAAAGGCATTTGTGGTTGGCCAAACTGAACTAGGATTTTCAGGGCAAGAATCTTGACAACATTCGTGTTTGTTGTTATCATTTCTGGTCAGGTAAGTGAAATATTAGGCTAATATCTTAATTAATACTGCTTGTAAGTATCTTTACCACCTATTATCTTTACTTTGTCAAAATATTGCGCCCTTTTCTGCTTACTAAGTCCTTTTCTATATGATTTAGCAGCTTCCACACGTTTTTTTTTTCTGTGGTTTTTATACAGCATAAATTAGCGCAGCGTTTTCAGTATTAGTAGTACTGTGCAATCCATTATGTTGTTTACATCCGAGTATCGCCAATATGGCCGCACATCTGGGTAACTGACCAAATCGTGACAAGTGCAAACCTTCCACATCGCAAGAACCAAACAAAAACACACAAAAAGTGCATGCATACACTGAGATGTATAGTAGGTAGATTTTTAAACAGTCTAATAAACAAAGAGAACTGTTTTGCATTTTGGAGCAACACACAACGCTGTTTCGTTACTGAATGAATCAGCCGTTTGAACGAATCGGTTGAGTGAATGACTCAATGACTCAGTTCATTTCTGTTACTCCTGCAAACTAATTACTGCACAGAGTATGAAGAATATCAAAAGCTTTGGAAGTCAGCTGTCCACTCCAATCCTAAACTTGCCACAATAACATACGCAGCAAAATATCGAGATATGATTTTTTTGTCATTATCACACACCTTTATTTGTGCTACTATTTCTTTAAAATCAAAGCCTGTTTAGTTTAATATTTTGTTATCTAATGCAACTACATTTTAAGGGTGACTTAAGTGAACAAATGCTTTGTGTCTTCACTTTGAAATAAATGTTTAATCTAACAATGTTTTTTGCCTACAGTGCATATTTGTGCTAGATATTTTTGGTTAGATATTTTATCTAATGCAACTGCAAATGCAAATACTTTTTGGGGACACTTCAATTTTTTCAGATCTGAAATTGTGTTATTTTAATCATATATGCTTTATAATTACACATACTGAAAGGCTGTGTGATTTGCAAAACCACGTGCGTTTATCTCGCGGTCAGTGACAGATCACGTTACAGTGTCAGCAGTGTACCTATGCACTGAATGCGGCAAACTTTGCAACAAATGCAGCAGTGAATTAAAGGAGCCTTCAGGGACTGCAATGTACGCGGTGAAAGGGCCTCAGAGGGACGTAACCTGCCTGTGTTGGCCAGAGGCCACAATCCCACTGCTCTGGCACAGATTTAATACACTGCTGCAAATGCAACGAGCAAGCATTTGTTCAAACAAATGTGTGATTATATAGTATTTTGCACTGGTAAAAAACCTGAAAGCTTGATTTAGTCCAATTCAGTGACTCAAAAAGACACACATATGAAGATTTAATGTGTGCTGCAGCAGTGGAATATCTTTGCTGCATGTGTGTTTTTTTTGCAGGTGTAATGTGCTCACTGCCTGTGGTGCTCCTCAACACTAATCCAGCTTGACTAATCTTGAACATTTTGGGTCGCTCCTCCTATTATGCAGTATATTTTCAAGTGTATTCCCATCATTAATGTATTGGAATCATAAAGTATGGAAATCATCGTATTTTTTTTTTTTTTAATTACAAAGTTACAATGAAGTGAACATGGGATCATTTTATTTAAATAATTAAACTACTTAAATTTGCCATATTTGCCATTTTCATGCCATGCTTTGCACTTCTAACCAGAAAATATCTAGCTATATATATAATTGATAATCAATTTCAATTTCCAAACAAAAAACAAAATCTATCTATCTATCTATCTATCTATATATATATATATATATATATATATATATATAATACAGTATGTAAAATGGAATGTTGCCATTTTTTGTTCTTGGGTGAAATTTTGTCAGGTTTTTTCAAAGAAATATTCCAGGTATTTTATATTTTCTTTTATATTTTCCCCTTTTTATAATCAAAATATTTCAAGCAAAACATCTTCACTTTGGAATAAAAAAAATATATATATTAAAAAAAATGACCTGATTTGTCACTCTAAAACATCACATCCCGCTGGATAAAATTGGATAAAAAAATGAAATTTCGAAAAGTGGTTAATAATCAATAGACAATAAAGAATTGAAAAAAAAAATTAAACCTCATGCAAGCCAATGTCGAAGCTTTTTATTTTTATCCTGTTCATTTGCTGTTGCATAAATATTCTGGTTGAAGTGCCTGATTTTGACCAGGGCAAGTGTTTTTTTTTAAACAACAAAAGCTTATTAATTTAACATTTGTTTATAAGATAGCATAACAGCAATGACACATGTACCTTTATTTGTTCTGGTCATTTTTTCCTACCTTGAAATGAGCCATTTGACCTTTTCTACTTACGTCAGCATAACACTCTCTCTTATTATCTCCCCTTCTTTCAGCTAAAGGCTCTCCTATGGCAGAATCTGCCTCTCGTTCTATAATTATCTCCGTGTTACGCAGAACTGTATAGGTCATACAGTACATGCATGACATGGTGATTCTAATTCAGGCATTTGGCCTGATCTCATCGCTGCCCTGTTGGAGAGGATGCTATTGTTGGTGCACACATGGTGTCCTACTTTGATATGCGAGGCTGATGAAGAATGCACAACGCTAGCATTGTCTAAATTTGCTGGCTCATTTACGTGTGATTTATTCATGCTAAATGTCCTCTTACAGAACACGCATTTAGTAGAGCGCTGCGGTTTGTATAGAGTCCCTGCTTGCGTTTCGCCTTCGTGTAGGAATAATTCTCTGTGGGCACACTTCGGTGTTTGGCTCGAGCTGATCTTGGCAGCTCACTCCTCTCCTGCTGAACGTATAGCAGAACACATTGCGTATACAGCTACGCTCGAGGATGGTTTTTAGCTGAGTCTTGCCAATGTTCTGTAAAGCCATGTGCCAGATGAGAATGCATCTTTGCTCACCATTTATTAGTTGTAAGTCATCCTAGCATTCTAGGAATCGGTGGGTTTTACCAGGAGTTAATTTATGGCCTTGAGAGGAGGATCTGTTGGAGTAATCAGTCATTAGCTGCACACTCATCATCAGGTCGAGCCCCATGCCAAGATCATTGCTAACCCTTCAACCCACCCCTCACCGCTTTGACATGTGTAGCCATTTGCAGACTGCAGTGGTGTGTTCGATTTTTCATGAACACTTTAGTAACAAATAGTGTCACGCATTTCACGTTTTACTTGTGGTGGCACAATCGCCACAATTCTTATATCTTAAATGTGCAATCTTTCTTTCTTTCTTTATTTCTTTCTTTCTGTTCCATGCAGTAGTAATTGATTTAAAATGTTAACAAATTAATCACACACCTTTTCAAGTTCTAATGTTAGGTGCAATTAATTGCTTAACGTGATTTGTTTGTTTTAGAGAGAAATTAATGTTTATTTAGCAATGACACATTAAATTGAGTAGTTGACATTAAAGACTTTTATAATGTTACAAAAAAATTTGATTTCAAATACGCAGTGTTTGTTTTGACTTTTTATTATTCAAAGAACCTTGGAAAGTGTCACAGTTTCCACAAAAAATTATGCACTGTTTTTAATAAGAAGAAATGTTTTTAAACACCAAATCAGCATATTAGAATGATTTCTGATTTCAACTGAAGACTGGAGTAATGATGCTGAAAATTCAGCTTTGCCATAACAGGAATAAATTGCATTAAAGTGATACCCCATGATTTACTCACCTTCAAGCCATCCTAGGTGTATATGACTTTCTTCTTCCAGACAAATACAGTTATGTTATGTTAAAATGTCCTGGGTTCTTCCAAGCTATATAATGGCAGTGAATGGCTGTTGTGATTGAAGCAAAATAAAGTGCATCCATCCATCATAAAAAGTACTCCAAAATGGGGGGTTAATAAAGGCTTTCTGAAGTGTTTGGGTAAGAAAAATATCCATATTTAAAACTTTATAAACCGTAATTTGTAGCTTCTGCTAATTGTCTTACTCACGTTCATAAGAGATTGGCGTTTCAGTGAATGATGTAGGACATAGGACAGAGGCGTATAACACAAGCTGTGGTGAGAAGTGGCGAACAGGAGATTGTGGTTTATAAAGTTTTAAATATGAATATTTTTCTTACACAAATGCATCAACTTGCTTCAGGAGGCCTTTGTTAAAGGAGAAGTGCACTTCCAGAACAAAAATTTACAGATAATGAACTCACCCCCTTGTCATCCAAGATGTTCATGTCTTTCTTTCTTCAGTCGTAAAGAAATTATGTTTTTTGAGGAGAACATTTCCGGATTTCTCTCCATATAGTAGACTTCAATGGTGGCTGTGATTTTGAACTTCCAACATGCAGTTTAAATGCAGCTTCAAAAAAATGCAGTTTAAAAGCCGAGGAAGAAGGGACTTATCTAGCGAAACGATCAGTCATTTTGTAAAAAAAAAATTACTGTTTAATTTTACATACATTTTAACCTCAAATGCTTGTCTTGTCTAGCTCTACAAGACCTCTGTGTATTCCGGTTCATGACAGTTAGGGTATGTCTCAAAACACCCATCTCATATTCTCCTCCAACTTTAAAATAGTCCTACATAGCTGTTTTACCTTTTTTTTTTTTTTGTAATGGCCGTCTGAATTTCTTTGCATGTTCACTTTGTAAACACTGGGTTGGTACTTCTGTAGCGATGTAGGACAATTTTGAAGTTAGAGGTGGGAGTTTTTCGACATACCCTAACTGTCTTGAACCGGAATACACAGAGTTTAGGCAGAGCTAGACAAGACGAGCATTTGAGGTTAAAAAGTATATAAATTGTCAATTATTTTAGAAAATAACCGATCGTTTCACTAGATAAGACACTTCTTCCTCGGCTGAGATTGTTTAGATCCCTTTGAAGCTACATTTAAACTGCATTTTGGAAGTTCAAACTTGGGGACACCATAGAAATCCACTATATCGAGAGAAAGCCTGAAATGTTTTCCTCAAAAAACACGATTTCTTTATGACTGAAGAAAGAAAGACATGAACGTTTTGGATGATAATGGGGTGAGTAAATTATCTGTAAATTTTTGTTCTAGAAATTAATTTCTCCTTGAGTCATAACTGGGATTGAGAAATATTGTAGAGACTTGGAGGCGAGCATGTTTTTGCTCACAAATGCGCTTTGCTATCTCTTAATCATTGAAATATCTCATGTTTTTGCATTGTATGTTATATACAATTACAATCAAAAGTGCTTTCTATCAGTTTTCTCAAAATGCTGGAATGGTTACAGGTTTTCTGAGTAAGAGTGAAGCGGGTTTGCAGTTGACCATTTTGCGCTGTGGCCGAGATCCTTCTGCCATGGAAGAGTCCAGAATAATAACCTCCATTCAGTGCGCAACACAGAAAGGACTGGGCCACCTACGCCACCGTAATTGACAAATGTGGCAAAGTATACAGAACATAAGTGTTGATTGTGAAAGTCACAATACCCCTGATTATCAAGTTTGTCAGAGACTCCAATTAAAATGTCCTCTTGCCAGCCAACTGCTGTGCTTGTTAATTCCAAATGGTGAGCTCAAGCATCACAATCTAGCCCTAGATCACTGATTAATTTGGAGCCGTTTCTCATCCCGCCACTTCGCCAGTGCTGCATTTAGCCAACAGAAACATTTCAAATTTTAGCAACTTGGCTACTCCATAGTTAGGAGATGACTAATGGGTTCTGATAGCACAGTGAAGTCTTAATTGGTTACTGCAAAGCGGGCTAAAGGCCAGCAGTGTGTCATTTTGTTTGTTTCAGAAAAAGTTCATAGAAGCCTCAATGTGCCCTGACAGTTAATGAGTATGGTTTGTGGCAGAGAGGAATATTAAAGAAAAACTACATCAGATTTAACATGGAAATCTAGCTTCTTAATACACATTTTAATAAATGTGAATATATGACTCTTTTTGGTATGCACTGAAGTGACAGATCTCTTATGTTTGCACAGATCGGCATCGATGGATTTTTTCCCAAACCGGGCTCAGATTTTAATTCCACCAGCTCCTCTACGCCTGATAAAACATTCATCTTTGTAAATAGTCGACCTGTGCATCACAAAGAAATACTTAAGGTAAAGGAACTGCCATATCGTCACCTTAGAATTATAAGGTTCTGTTGGACATTTTTGTCAAAATTGAGTTATTCACATGTTCTTATTTGGTGACAACTTATTTACATCATGTGATGTTTCTTTTGTAAGCTGTTCTAAGGCGACGATATATCCTCAATACTAATTTACCTACATTTATTTACTGTTTGTGTATGGAAATATATGATTTTTTCTGTAAAATTAGCTGTTAAAAAAGATATCCCAAACCTTGTAGATTCACCCTGGATGACAGACATTTGTACTTATGTTCAGGCCTACATAAAATGCACACTACTTACTAATACTTTTATATACCAAGAATGCATCAGGTGTTTTAAAAGGTGTTTCTTGAGCACCAAATCACCTAAAAATTCAAATTTTGCATTCATTGAAATACATTACTTAAATCTAAAATAGTAGTTTAAACTACAAAAAACAGTTATTTTAAATTGTAATAATATTTCACATGATTTCTGTTTTCACTGTTTTAGGTGAGCATAAGAGATATTTTTTAAAAACATTTCACCAAACTTTTGAACCATAATGTGTTTGTGAAAAAAACAGGGTTCCTGGATATTTTAGGGAAATTGGTAACACTTTACACTAAGGTTCATTAGTTAACATTAGTTAACTACATTAGTTAATATGAACTAAGAATGAACAAAACTTCTACAGCATTTATTAATCTTAGTTAATGTTAATTTCAGCGTTTACTAATACATTATTAAAATCATGAGTTATGTTATGTTAACACTAGTTAATGTACTGTGAGAGCTAACATGAACAAACAATGAATGACTGTATTTTTATTAACTAACATCAACAAAGATTAATAAATAGTGTAATGTATTGTT
Organism: Labeo catla; assembly: GCA_012976165.1. Taxonomy (NCBI): domain Eukaryota; kingdom Metazoa; phylum Chordata; class Actinopteri; order Cypriniformes; family Cyprinidae; genus Labeo; species Labeo catla. The sequence goes on from VONZ01000363.1 coordinate 388,630, forward strand.
TATTGTTTGTTAATGTTAGTTAATTAACTAACGTTAACAAATGACATCTTATTGTAATGTGTTACCGGGAAATTTAAGTTTGTGGATTCTAGGCCAGAAAGAATGAAAATGGTTAATGATTTTTTTTTCAAAATTTTTTAAGACTTTTGTACACAAAGAAATATAATTCTTTAAATATATTAATTCCAAGGGTTATATCTGACATGCAAAAGGAAATCCCTTGTAATCTTTATATTTTTTAAAACCTATTTTTCAAAAGTGCTTATAAACAACTGGAAAAATCATCGAAATTCATTCGTCAATAACTGCCTCTTGGGTGTTTGTTCATCAAAACTTTTGGCATAATTTGATTATGCTTGCAGCTGCCAATACAAGTGTACTACTCACAGCTCTGTTTAATACATTTCACCATGTTTAAATCAATTCTGAGGATTTTCCTCAAAATCAGTGCCGAAAATGCAGATAAAAACCCACAGATTTTCTCTGTGCTTAATTCTGTTCCTATCAAATGATTTCTAATCATTTAAGATTGTGATATGTGACCTTGGACCACAAAACCGGTCTTTTTTTTTTTTAAATTGAGATTTATACATCATCTGAAAGCTAAATAAGCTTTCCAGTGATGTATGGTTTGTTAGGATAGGACAATATTTGGTTGAGATACAACTATTTGAAAATCTAGAATCTAAGGGTGTGAAAATATCAAAATACTGAGAAAATCGCCTTTAAAGTTGTCCAATTTAAGTTCTTAGCAATGCATTTTACTAATCAACAATTAAGTTTTGATATATTTATGGTTGAAAATTTACAAAATGTCTTCATGGAACATGATCTTTATTTAATATCCTACTGATTTTTGGCATAAAAGTAAAATTGATCATTTTGACCCATACAGTGTATTTTTGGCTATTTCTACAAATATACCAGTGCTACTTATGGCTGGTTTTGTGGTCCAGGGTCACATATACTTACATTCTTCTTGTGAATGCATTTACTCTACAGCTTATCAAGCAATACTACACCAGTGCTCAGCCTAACAAAGAATCTGCAAACCGCCGCTATCCCATTTTAATGATGAACATCACCATACCCGCCTCGACTGTGGATGTTAACCTGACACCTGATAAAACTGAAGTGATGCTTCAGAACAAGGTACAAAAGTTCAACCTTTCTTTCCTACATTTGTACATTAAATAAAACATTGTTTCCTTCATGATAATGTTCCATTAATCAAACTTTGATTATAGGAAGGTGTCCTGTTGGCAGTGGAAGCTATGTTAATCTCCTTGTACAGGTACTCCATTGGCGACGATAATCTGAAAAAAGGAGAAAATCGCCCTGATGTTAGCTCTGTGGACATACCTGAACACACTAATGTAGTTGTGCCTACTAGTTTGGACGCTCCAGAATTACTAGAGAATTCCCTCACAAATGCAGATGGTGAGCTATCCTTGAGCAACACTGCAAACACCAGCTCCTCTTCGATTTCAGAGGATTGGGTGATCAACAGAAGCTCAAGTGATTTTGACAGTATTAATTCCTCATTACCTGCTGACGATGTTGTAATGAACTCTACCGCTGATTTAAACTGCAATTCCCCAAAGGCGTCTAAGAGTGGCCCTGGTCAGAGCGAAGTATCTGCTGAGAGCTGGAGCACTGGCAAGGCCTTCTCAAATCAAATCACAGGAGAATGCCTAGAACCTGTGAAACTCCATGTCCCGAAAGCGCACGAAGACCTAGGAGGAACCGAGCCCACAAGTACGAGGTCCAGCCCGTCCAAGAGGCCTTCTAACGTCATTATGGAGAAAATGGCCAAGCTGACAGCCTACGAGCTGATTAGCAACCGCTCCGTGCGTCAGCCCTCGTCTGCCTTTTCGCTGTTTGAGCAAGACACCAGATCGCAGGTCCTCCAGGAGAACCCAAGAGCCAGTCCTCAGGATGTCACAACTGCTGTGAAAGAGAGATGGGAAAACCTCGGGGAGGAAGACCGCAAGAAGTAAGTTTCCAGATTTCACCCTCGAAGACTCAGTTTCCAGTTGTTGTGATTCACTCTCTCTGTGTAGCAAGAGAAAAATAGATCTGCCACTAGCATGTGTAAAATATGGATTGGAAAATCTGCCTGGCCTGGTCGTGTTCGCTACCTGAAGGAAGAATTGATGAAGTGTTTGTATTTTCCAAAAAACTGTGTTTGATTACTTGGTTCAATGGTCAATAGGCCTGTTTTCCATTGTAAAAGAGGTATTCCGTTTTTTTTGTTTTTTCCAAAGAATGCCACATTCTTTCAGTTCCTTCAGGTGCCAGAAGATTCCAGCTCATTCTATACCAGATGATATCTGACTAATTTATTGGTTGTTTATGAGCCTCAAGAATACTCAGGTTGGATATATGGATCTATCTTTTTTATCACTCTAGACTGCCAGTCAAATGTTTGGTCTAATCTTTTATTACTGCTCTTGTCCACATTTTAGAATGATAGTCATTTAACTATAAAATAGCACATGTGAAAGTATGGGAAATATGTAGTGACCATGTGTTACCTTTTTCATCATTTCAGCTCTGCACAGTCTAGACATGAGGTGCATCCTGGGATGCTTTTTAAATTGCACTAAAGGAGTTCCCATGTGTGTGAGACACTCTTTTATGTCACTATGTGTTCTAAGTCATCTTAAAAAAAAAAGGCCTTCTGAAGTGAATCAATGTGTTTATGTAAGAAAAATAATCTGTAAATTATGAGGGAGTAGCGTTCCAGTCGATGACATAGTGCATAGGTGTTTTTAAATATAACTCCGATGGTATTTGCCTGCAAGAAGAAAGTCTTATACACCTAGGATGGCTAAAGTGCGAGTAAATCATATAATTTTCTTTTTTGGGTGAATTATTCCTTTAATTCACATGATATTATAAACATGATTATAAAGGGGACATAAGATGCAAAATTCACTTTTTTGCATATAAATGTCTTAGCAGTGTGTGGACACAACCACTCTACAATGATAAAAATCCATTCACTCCTTTTTTTTTTTTTAATCCCCGAAAAACCTAAACAGTCTCAATTATCAAGCCGTTTTGATTTTCAGGCCCCGCCCACAGCCACAGACAGACTGTCCCGTATTAGCATATTCCTGCCATCTACCAGTTGTATGCTGTCTGCCATTTTCTCCACGCTCGAGCAGCTGTAGCGACAACATCTCAAGCAATGCATGTGTTTTGCAGTGGATTAGTTTAGTTTTTGATAGTAACACACCACCAGATACAACAAAAAATGGAAGAGAGGGGTGGGGTGAGCAGTAGCTCATTATCTTTTAAAGAGACATCCACCAAAAAGTGGTCTTTTGTGAACAAAGCTGTTTTTGACAAGGTGAAAAGGGTGTTGTTTTACATGACAATGGAAGAATTTTGCAGACATTTCAAGAAGGCCCTAAAGAATCATACCAACTTGTGGAAAATGGGCATCCGGTGTCTCCTTTAAATAAATGACTTAGGTCAGATTTAGGACACATTTTTAAAATAAATATTATAATGTAATTTATTCCTGCAATGCAAAGCAGAATTTGCAGCAACATTACTCCAGTCTTAATGATCCTTCAGAAATTATTCTAATATGTTGAACATAACATTTCTTGTTATGATCTATGCTGAAAAAAGGCTGCCTAATTTTTTGTGATACATTTTTCCAAGATTCTGATGAATAGAAAGTAAAAAAAAACAGCATTTGTTCAAAATATTTTGTAACATTATGAATGTCTTTTCTGCCTCTTTTGATTAAGGTAATACATACTTGATTAATAAATGTAATTTCTTTAAAGGGGTCATTGGATGCCTATTTTCCACAAGTTGATATGATTCTTTAGGGTCTTAAAGGGGTCATCAGGTGCAAAATTTACTTTTACATGTTGTTTGAACATAAATGTATGTTGGCAGTGTGTGTACACAACCACCCTATAATGATAAAAATCCACCCTAGTGTGTGCTAATTATGATTATTAGGGTAGCCTAATCTGCAAGAAGCGCAAAAAGACGATCCTTGAAGTGAGAGTTTATCAGTGCGTCTTGCTGTCTTCAGCCATGTATTCACTAAAATAAAGACTGTCAGTTTCTTCCTAAAGGAGAGCTCCACTTTCAGAACAACAATTTACAAATAATTTACTCGCCCCCTTGTCATCCAAGATGTTCATGTCTTTCTGTCTTCAGTCGAAAAGAAATGATGGTTTTTGAGGAAAACATTTCAGGTTTTTTCTCCATATAATGGACTTCATTGTTGCCCGATTTTGAACTTCCAAAATGCAGTTTAAAAACAGCTTCAAAGGGCTCTAAACGATCCCAGCCGAGGAAGAAGGGTCTTATCTAGCTTCATTTTGAACAAATCTTTAATGTTACTCAGGGAAAACGAGTCGTCTCGGGGAGTAATTCGTTTAGTCGCGTATGCGCAACATCCTATTAGGTTCCGTACTGGAATTAGTTCATCTGTTTCGAGTCGTTCGTTCATCTTATGGGGCTGTCACATGATGAACGAACGACTCAAACCCGAATATTTGTCAGATAAGAGGTGAGGTGAGCTAATCATAGACTAAAGACCCAGGTAAACAATAAATTAATCTTTTCTGTTTCTTATAGCATTATAGTTTTGTCTTGTTTGTAGTGTGATGAACGTTTGTGTAAGCAGTAGATGTGTTAGGGAAGTAACACATAACATTTTAATTATATTTTGCTAAAATGAATGAAATGATTAGAAAAAACATTCATTCATTTTGCTGAACGAGGCTCAAAGGTCCGAGTCGGTAAAATTATCTGAACTTCCCATCGCTACTACGAATCACGTGTAAGTTCATCGTCTGTGTACTCTGGCTAAAAATGGTAGAGTATGGTGAAAAACTCTATTTTCTCCTACAACTTCAGAATCGTCCGACATCATTGTACCTTTTTGTTTGTAAACAGCATTTGACTTGTACTTTCTTAGTCTTTGCGCATTCGCTTTGTAAACAGTGGGTCTGTAGTTCCGCGTGACCTTTCGACGTGATTCAATAGCACGTAGTGTCGTGAACGCGCATCCCAGAGCCTGTGCTACACAAGCTTTGGTGCTTAAAAAGTATACAAATTTTTATTTTCCAAAAAAGTGAACGATCGTTTCGCTAGATAAGATCCTTCTTCCTCGGCTGGGATCGTTTAGACCCTTTTGAAGCTGCATTTAAACTACATTTCAGGGCACCAGTGAAGTCCATTATATGAAGAAAAATCCTGAAATGCTTTCCTTAAAAACCATAATTTCTTCATGACTGAAGACAGAAGGACATGAACATCTTGGATGACAAGGGGGTGAGTAAATTATTTGTGAATTGTTGTTCTGGAAGTGGAGTTCTCCTTTAAGAAAAATTAAAATGTTCTTAAGAACATATTTGAGAACTTATTAAGAATTTTTCAAGAATTGCACTTAAGAACATTCTTAAGGACTCTGTAGAGTTTATCTTAAAAATGTCTTAACTTATTTCTTAAGAAGATGTTTGCGAATCCGACCCCAGGAGACGAAGTGATGGTAGAAATTAGGAGTTTATTGAAGTCTTAGTTGCGTATGTCTCAATGCTCAGACTTCGTCTAAAGAACACAAATCTAACAAAATAGATACCAAACCGATTCACAGCAACATCCCATAAACCTTGAGTTTCCATAAACATTCCCTCATATCTCTTATTCACAAAGACAAACAGCCCTTGAAATCACAGTCATAAGACAAAACAACAATGGAATAAATATATAAAAAAACAACAATATACTATAAATGACTAATTAATTAATGAATCAATGAAATGGATATATAAATGACTATAATGATTATTCTAAATGATTATATGATTAAATGGAATAATAAAATGATTAAATAAATGATTATAAATGAATGAAGATTATAAAAATTGCAAGTAAAACACAACACAAATGTGTGGTTGTTTTTGAGGATTGAATTTGAGGATCCACAGATCTGTGGTGAAGTCTCAAATCAGTTATCACAGTATCACGAAAAGACCACTTTAAATGACAGCATGCCAGGTCAGCATAATTAAATGAATGGAAAGTGTATCTCAGCATGGCTAGTGGCACTTAAGTAACACATGGAAAAAGACATCTGAATCCTGTTGCGCATTACTGGCGTCTTAAACACGACATAGGTCTTATCAAGTACTTAACTGGTTTGCCCACAGATGTATGGTAGCACGCACTTCTGAGAATCATATTTACGTGAATCCATGTAACATGGGTCCATCACATATGGGCATGCTGAGCTAAAGGGTCAGAGATTGTTGACATGGATGTTTGGGGGAGGGAGTAGCATACTTGTTATATTTTGGTTGCAGTGGTCTGATGCAGCAATAAAATGCCTGGCGCTGATCCAGGGACTCTATATGAACTTGGTTTACATCCAAAGTGCCCACACCAAGGGAACATTGCTTTCTTATTACACAGTTTATGTGCATTCGATCCTCGTTATGATTTCCAGGCTGAAAATGCTAACTGTGCTCCCTAAATGGCTTTCATCACGTATGCGAGTGTCCACTGAGGTCCATCTCAGGAGACGCGAGAGGGTGGCGTCTTCATTTTTGTGTGTTATTTCCACACTCGTAATATTACTATTATAGTTTTTGTTAACATTTTGAGTTAATTTTTCTGTTTCAGTTTAATTTTAGTTGAAGTTTTAGTAGTTTTGATGTGTTTTTGTCTTTTTTTTTTTTTAATATATATATGTTTTTAAATATTTCTTTACAAATTTTTATTTAGTTTTAGTTATTTTGGTACTTCAAGTTAAAATGAATAAAAATGAGTTTTGTTTTAGTTTGGTTGTTTTAGCAACCAGCTTAAATACTTTAAGTATAATCTTTTTTTACTAATTTAGTGAAGTTTAGTTAGCTATTATTTTGCCAATGGCCACAAAAATGTTTTGCGGTTTTTGGTGCACAGTCTTAATTGTGGCCGCATTTTGTCTTTCCGTGGTGAGATTTGAGGCTGTTACATTTGACATCATAAAATCAAAATGAGATTTTTGAATTTTTTTTACTGGATGTATGTACTGAAAATTCCTTTTTAGCTGATATACACTTTATAGATATACACTTTACAGTCATTCTACTTTGGAAAAACAGACTAATGTTGATGACTTTTCCTACACAAAATAGATACACTATTAAAAAAAAAAAACACAATTTGAGTCAGCTTAAAATAATTTGTTACCCTGCTGCCTTAAAATTTTAAGTTCAGTCAACTAAAATAAGTTTAGTCAACTTGAAATGTTAAGTTGTACTAAGTAACAACTTAGATATTTGTGTTTGCTAAACTTAAGAGATGGGTAAGTAATCCAGCTGCCTTTAAATTTTAAGTTGATTCAAATCAAATATCTAAGTTGTCACTTAGTATAATTTAACATTTCAAGTTGAATAAACCTTTTTTTTGAGTTGACTAAACTTAAAATTTTAAGGCAGCCAGGTTACAAATTATTTTAAGTTGACTCAACAAATTGTTTTTTACAGTGTAGGCTATTTGTGTAATCAAACTCTGTGTAGAATGAAAATCTCCTTCATCCTTATATAGTGTGAACACTGCCTGTGTCTGAAATTGCGTGCTCTCTGAGTAGGTACTTTTTTTCAAAGTACCTTTTTTTTCTTTTGCGACTGTTAAAAAGTATGTTCTGTGTAGTATGATTATGAATAGGGCCCTATGAAATCTGTTGCATTTTTTCCCAAATTCCGCTTTTATTTTTCTACACTGTTTTAACCCTTTAACTGTCACCGTCCCCTCTGTGGGACGCCTAAGTTTACTTCACCATATTACAAATAAATCCTAATCTAATCATGACAAACTATACATCGTTGGAAAGGCCTAAATAGATATCTTACCATATTTTTGTGTTACAAATTATGTAGGAAAAGTAATAGATTAATATATGTCAAGAGTGCATATAATCTACATCATAACATGAGTTCTGACCTTTGTCACAAAAGACTTTCTTCGTTGTCTTTTTCCCTATCACGTTTTAGAAATCATAAGAAATTATATATCACTTCAAAACTTAATATCTCAAAATTCATTTCTTGAAAGGCATTTTAAAATTAGACATTGCATTACCATGGAAAATGTACATTAAAATCATATTACAAAATGTTTTCATTCATGAATTATAAAAATTTAAGTCTGGATAGTGCATTTTTATGTCTGTGTTTAAAAATGGGAGCGACGGTTAAAGGGTTAATGGTTAAATTAAAAAATGTTAATCAAAAAGCATGTCTAAATAATTGAAATCATGAAACTTACACAATTTAACAGCAATTTATTAAAAGTTTAACAAAAATTTTAAGGCACTATGAAATACTTTTTTAATAATCAAATGTTCTCTAATTAACTGATTTTTGTAAAAAAAAAAAAAAAAAAATTGTTTTATAAATTTCTTTTTTTCCCCTGAAATACTGAGTTGTGTATTTACATTTTTCTGGTAAATAAATTCTGGTAAATAATAAAAAAAAATAATGTTTTAATAATTATTTTGTTGTTAGTAGTAGTACTCTCATTATTATTAGTACAGAATGATCACAAATGAATAAAGATTTGTAACTTTAGTGTAATCTGATGGTTATGCAGTTTCAGTAGATTACAAAATTGTGCCTTTTTTGATGGAAAATCAGTATATACTATATAGTATATAAGGGCAGCACTTTGATTTTTTTTTTTTTCTTTTTCAGTTTAATTAGGCAATGAAAATCTTTGATCTGCATATATGCATTTTAAAATTTTGTGTTTTTAAAAGTCTATTTTTTAGCAAAGCTGCATTTATTTGACCAAACACACATTAAAACCTGTAAAATAGTATTATAATTTAAAATAAGAGTTTTTTTAATGCAATTTTCAGTAGCTATTACTACAGTTTTCAGTGTCAGGTCATTTTAAACAATATAAATGTCCTGAAAAATAATGTGGAAGACTATTTATTTTTTAGCTTTTGCCTATTTTTTGTTTATGTAAATGTCAACCACAATGTCTGTTTGTACATTTTCACTGTGTTGAAGATGCAAACTTAAGTCCAAAAGCCCTCAGGTCAAGAACTCATTTCAGTGTACATGGCAGGGGATGCCCTCAAGCTTCAACCTTCTGCTCCATTATGAAATCATTTATCTCCCCCATTGGCCTCCTACTGCTTTTCTCTTGCATTCAGCACATTTCATGCCTTCATCTTGATTGGTCTGTTTTTTTTAATCAGCATTTGCATGCTTTTTCTTGCACCCGAGCTTTATGCTCCGAAACCATACAGTGCGTTTGAAATAGTGCCCGGTCCATTGTACAGTAGCAAGCTCCGTGCAATGGCACAGCTGTTAATTGGCAAGCCCATCGAGAAACTTCCAGTGGAGGGTCAGGCCTGCATGTTTTTACAGGCCCTCTCCCCCCTCCCTCGCTGCTCTCCGGCCCCCATCTGGTCACAGGTAGCAGATGTTTTTTATCTCGCCTGTTTCTGCACATTTTCTACACTGTGATTTACAGCAGCCCACTTAGAATCACTGGAGCAAATTAAATCAAGGTTTCTTGTGTGAATTGAGGATATTTAATTAGTCACAACTTCTAACCTCTTTGGTAAAACTTTTTTTTACCAAGCCTGCAAATGGACCAAAAGCAGTGTTTCAAATCATCTCTCTTGTTGTTTGTATTTTCACTCTTTTTTTTTTTTTATTATCACTGATTTCCACATATTAGTATAACAGTGAAGTAATACAAATATTAAATAAGTGGTATCAGAAGAAACCCAGAATTCAAAGTCTTCAAAGTAGAAAAATACTTTTGCCAAAGTTTGTTTCATTAGGTGCATTCTGGGAAACAATATTTATTTTTATTTTTAATTTATTATTATTTTAGTAATTGAAAATTATACATTTTTTAATGGATTATTATAAATGGGCAAAAAATTATATATATATATATATATATATTGCCCATCTAAAAAAAATAATTTTATATATATATATATATATATATATATATATATATATATATATATATATATATATATATATATATATATTTTTTTTTCTTCAATTTAGTTTGTTTTAGCATTTTTTTTTTTGTATTTTTTTTTTTTAGTGCTGGGCAACAATTAATTGCGAAAGAGTTCAAAATTAAACGTAAAATTAACCTAAATTAAACGTTTTTGTGTACATAATATATTTGTGTGTACTGTGTATATTTATTATGTATATATAAATACACACACATGCATGTATATATTTAAGAGAAAAAGTTATATGTATTAAATATATTTATACATAATATAAATTATATTATATATATATATATATAAAATAACATAAATAAATACATGTAAATATTTTCAAAATAGATACTGTATGTGTGTCTTTACATATACATAATAAATATACACAGTATACGCACATATATAAACAAAAACTTTTATTTTGGATGCGATTAATCGTGATTAATCATTGCCCAGCACTAGTATTTTTGTAATTTTTATCCGTTTTTTTAAATATGCCAACTATATATTGTTTTTATTATTTTAATTTTAGTTTCAGTTTTTTATAGTGCTGTCAAATCGATTAATCATGATTAATCGCATCCAAATTAATAGTTTGTGCTTACATATGTAATTGTGCTGTTTATTTATGTATATATAAATACACACTCATATATGTATATATTTAAGAAATATTTACATGTGTGTGTATATATATTCATATGTATATATGATTCATATTGTATACAAATATAAATATGTATTATATATATTTCCTAAATATATAAATGTATGTGGGTATATTTATATATACATGATAAATATAGTACAAACATATTTTTTGTAAATAAACTTATATTTTGGATATTTTGGATTTGACAGCACTAGTTTTTTAGTATATTAAGTAAAAAATAAAATAAAAAATGAGAAATGTTTAATGTTTTTTTTATGTCATTTTTTTTCAGCTAATGTTTATTTCAAGTAACATTTACTATTTTTTGGTTTGAAATAATTATAATAACCCTGCTTTAAACATTTAAGCATTTGAAACATAAATTGAGTCTAAAATGTTGATCAAGTGTTTGTCCTCACAGTGTTTTTTTCAACCACATTCAACAGTTGCACAAAGGAAATACAAAATGTACAACTAGGACTGTAACGAATATGTGTTCTTGTATCACATCCCATCTTAGGTATGAAAGCAAGGCAGAGAAGTCTCTGAACGCCTACAACCTTCAAAGGAAGAGGGCAGCGGAGGGAGGTGGCCAGTGCGGAGAGGGCAAGAAGCAGATGAGCGCCGAGTCTTCATTGAACAAAGCTCAAGGCGTGAAGCGCAAGGCCCCCCTCGCCAACCAGCAGGCCCTGGACAAACTCTTCTCCTCTCAGCCCTCGAGTAAGAGGAGCCCTGCCAAGCTCTCCAAACCCCTCCCGTTCAGTATTGCAACCCTCAAGCAGAGTCTTAACCTCCTCTCCTACCAGAACAGCTCAAGTGCGCAGGGCCTCAGGCTTGTAAACCGCTTGGCTTCTCACGGTGCCTGGGTCGTTTTATGCGGCAGAAAGCTCATGTTGTTGAACCCGTTTCGAGTGGAGGAGGCCTTGCTGTTTAAAAGACTTCTGGAGAATAATATACTTCCAACCGTGAGGCTGCAGACCCCTGTACCGCTGACAGATGGGTAGCCTGTCTCATTTTCTCACCTAATGAACTGTAATGTAAAAACTGTACATGTAAAAAATGTCAAGTTAATGATTTCTGTATGCATAAATGCATTAATCTGGATTTAAAATATAGGATTAATAGCTGTATTAATCCTCTCTCTTCTTAAATGCAGTACTTCTAATCAACTACTTAATAATTATAACTACATATTAACATACACTTCCTTTTTCCAGGGTGCTTGGTGGGACAGAGTACATGGATATTCTTCTGAACATGGAGAAAGGCAGTCCCTGCTTTAAAGGAGACATCAACTTCACTGATCCTAGGCTTGTGGCAAATGGTTTTGAGATTAGGATGATTCCAGGTAATGCTCCAAATTCACTCTGCATTTTTTAAAAGGCATAATTTGGCCAAACAATTAAAAAACTGTTATCATTTACCACTATTTTTACTGAACACAAATGAACAGATTATAAGGAATGTTGGTAACTAAAGCAGCATTTCAAGAGTGTTGATATGAAGTCAATTTTTTATTATTATTAATGTTATTACAATTTAAAATAACTTTTTTTTTCATATTTCTAATTGTAGTCTGTCATGGTTTTCACAAAAACTATTAAGCAGCACAAATGTTTTCAATGTAATAATAAGAAATGTTACCTCAGCACCAACTCAGCATATTAGAATGATTTCTGAAGGATCATGTGACACTGAAGACTGGAGTAACAGTGGCTGAAAATTCAGCTTTGCCATCACAAGAATAAATTGCATTTTAAAATATTTAAAGTAGACAGACAGTTTAATAAAAATAGTTTATATCTAACAATTTTGACTTTATAACATGCAATTGTTGAGTTATAAAGATTTAAACTTGCAATTCTAAGAGCATATCAGTCAGTTTTCCCCAGAATTGGACTTTCCCCAGAATTATAACTCACATTTATACGTCACAGTTCTGAGAAAAAAGTCAGAATTGTGGCTTTATATTCTGCTGTTCTGACTTTATAACTCGCAATTGTGAGTTTATCACACAATTCTGAGAAAAAAGTCAGAATTGAGAGTTTATAACTTGCAATTCTGACTTTATAACTTGCAAGTGGGAGTTTACGTCATGCATTTCTGAGATTAAAAGTCAGAATTGAGTTTGTATTACCCAATCCTTGAGAAAACTCAGAATTGTGAGTTTATACACTGTAAAAAAAAATGTAAATATAAATTATAATAAATATTAATTTAACAACATTATATGTAACTTACAACCCTAATGTACAAAACTGATGAGAAAAAACATATATAAAAAAACATCAAAAGTGAAATATAACGCAGGGAATACTGGGAATGTGAATTTACGGTTATTCACTGTAAATTATACTTTCTTTTTCACTTCCAAAAATAGTTTACTACCGTACAATTGTAATGTCCAATACAGTTTTTTACCATATGTAGTAGCGGAACTTAACGTTAACCAATTAAAGGAGAAGTTCACTTCCAAAACAAACATTTACAGATAATTTACTCACCCCCTTGTCATCCAAGATGTTCATGCATTTCTTTCTTGAGTCGTAAAGAAATTGTTTTTTGAGGAGAACTTTTCAGGATTTCTCTCGATGTAGTGAACTTCTGTGGTGCTTGCGAATTTGAACATCCAAAATGTAGTTTAAATTAAGCTTCAAAGGGCACTAAACGATCCCAGTCAAGGAATAAGGGTCTTATCTAGTGAAACGACTGGTCATTTTCGGTCAAAAAATAAATAAATAAATAAAATGAAAATTTAACCTTAAATGCTTGTCATGTCTAGTTCTGCCAAGCACATTCGTACTCTGTGTAATGTAAGTAAGAGTATGTTGAAAATCTCCCATCTCATTTTCTCCTCCAACTTCAAAATCATCCTACTTTGCTGTTTTACCTATTTGTGTAAAGGACATTTAACTTTCTTTATGTGTTCACTTCAAGACCCTTATTCCTCGACTGGGATCGTTTAGAGCCTTTTGAAGCTACATTGCAACTGCATTTGGACGTTCAAACTCACAGGCACGATTGAAGTCCACTATATGAGGAAAATTCCTGAAATGTTTTCCTCAAAAAACATAATTTCTTTGCGACTGCAGAAAGAAAGGCATAAACATCTTGGATGGGGGGTGAGTAAATTATCTGTAAATTTTTGTTTTGGGAGTGAACTTACCAAGTGAACTTTACGGTTAAAATCACGGTCTTTTTTTATATTTTATCCCACTATTGTCACTTTATAACTAGCAGTTGTGAGTTTATTTCTCACAATTTTGAGTTGTGAGATAAAAACTTGTAATTACCTTTTTAATTTATTTATTCAGTGCCCGACACAGGATTCCATGTTCATACTGAATTTTTGATCAAATAAATACAGCCTTGTTGAGCATAAGACACTTCTTATAAACCACCAGTACACTGTAAAAAACAATTTGTTGAGTCAACTTAAAATAATTTGTTACCTGGCTGCCTTAAAATTTTAAGTTCAGTCAACTCAAAAAAGTTAATTCAGCTTGAAATGTTAAATTATACTAAGTGACAGCTTAGATATTTGACTTGATTCAACTTAAAATTTTAAGGCAGCTGGGTTACTTACCCATCTGTTAAGTTTAGCAAACACAAATATCTAAGTTGTTACTTAGTACAACTTAACATTTCAAGTTGACTAAACTTATTTGAGTTGACTAAACTTAAAATTTTAAGGCAGCAGGGTAACAAATTATTTTAAGCTGACTCAACAAATTGTGTTTTTTTTTATTTTTTACAGTGTAGAATTCAAAATATATAAAAATATATTCTTTTAGGCTCCATTTAGTGATAGACTGATATCTTATGCAATATTTGATCAGATGTTTGAACTCTTTCAATTTCCCTTTTATTTTTTAAATTTGTTAATGTTTTGTGAAATGTGACCCTGGACCACAAAACCAGTCATTAGAGTCAGTTTTTTGAAATTGAGATTTATACATCATCTAGAAGCTGAATAAATAAGCTTTCGTTGATGTATGGTTTGTTTGGATAGGACAATATTTGGCCGATATACAACTATTTGAAAATCTGGAATCTGAGGGTGCAAAAAAATCAAAATATTGTGAAAATTGCCTTTAAAGTTGTCCAAATAAAGTTCTTAGCAGTTCATATTACTAATCAAAAATTAAGTTTTGATATATTTACAGTAGGAAAATTACAAAATATCTTCATGGAACATGATCATTAGTTAATATCTGATTATATATGATTAATATATGAGTTCAGATGCAAAACCAGTTAAAAATGAGGTAATGATACTGAGTGAATGCTTCTGACACATAGTACATATCCATCAAATATTTTTACTTCAAACTCACTAAATTCCAGCCTCAGCCCAATCAGAAGTACCAGTACTTACATAGAAACCTATACAAAGTAGCCAGAAAGAAATGCTAATTTAAAAAAAAAATACGTCAGGTGAATTTAGAGGCTTTTGCATCTGAACTCTTCGTATATTATATATGATTATATATTAATACATAACACTAGTCTAGAACAAATTAATAGACTGTATATCAACACTCTTGAAATGCCGTTCAGCCAATCAACCATTCTGGTTTTCTAATAAATATATCTCTAAAAGAGTCTATGCTTTTTGACATTGCACAACCCAGTTGTTTTATTTGACTGCTCTGCCTCCATAGACACGGTCTGTTTGGGTGCTCTGGAGCCTGTCACCAAATTTACGCAACTGTCTGCATTTCACTTTTCCATTACATATGCATCCCTAGACTTATGCAATTTGCATTTTAAATGGAGTGAACTGCTTCTTTACAGGCATTGGAAAATATCATTCAACTTCCAATATATGATGATAATGCTTAATTAGTCGTTTTTAATAACTTTTAATATCCATGCTATTACCTTAGAGACGTTAATTCCCGCTGCGCAGACTGATGAAGTCATTGTTTATACAAATTGCTTAAGTGGAAAGTGCTGTGTCAGCACTTCTTTTTCCCTACACAGCTCAGTGTGGGCACATGTATAATATGAAATTGTTTTAAAACGAGGGGGCTTGATTCTAAGGGGTTGGTCCACTTCCTGTGTGACTCAGCCTTGGGTTTTTGAGATGGTCATTAAGTGCGTTCGCTTGAATTCGCTGCCCACCATCCCTCCTCATGCTCATCATGTGCTGTGAAGTGAACTACTTCTACACATGGTTTGTTTTGTGTTTTTTTTTTTTTTTTTTCTTTGCCAGGTTTCTCTTGAGAAAATGTGCCTTTATTAATTCAAGGGTCATGCTGTTTAAAGGTCTCTAGGATTGTCCAATTTGATTTAACAAAGGTTGGACCCACTGGACATCATTAATGCCACAGTTCACAAATTGTTTTGAAATGTCAAATATTATGCCTTGAATAACAGGATTACAGTCAATTATTTCTGACAGAATTGCTTGTGTCTGATTAGTGAAGAATGAAAGTAATGTGTTTGCTTTAAATGTTTTCTTGTACATTTTTTAGATGCCTTCTCATATTATAAAAAAAGCTCCGTTAGCTAACTGCAGGGGTGTCCAGTGTCAGTGTGCCAGTACTGCATAATCATTACCTCACTTTCTGAAAGCACTGTTTTAAAGTTTTTGTAAGAAGAATATTAATGTCAACACCTATCATTTTAAGTAAGCAATGAGTTACAATAGCCACTTGAGCCATGGCAATGCTTAAAATATAATATGGCATCAAGTGCCTTATTGATTTCATACAGTGGTTAATAAATTCCTTTACTGTTAATTTACAAACTATTACATTTTAGTGTTTTATGTATTTATTAAAAATCAGTTCATAAAATCAGACTTTTATGTGTTTTCAGATTTTCAAGTAACATTAATATACACCTTTGTTCAAAAGTTTGGAGAAGTCTCTTATGCTTACCAAGGCTGTATTTATTTGACCAAAATACAGTAAAAACAGTAATATTGTGAAATATTGTTACATCTTAAAATATTTATTTTTTCTATTTACCAATTTATTGGTATATTTCATAACATAACAGACAGACATAACAGATTATATTTAGTTATTATATTACATTACATTACATTATATAGTTTCTGTAATGGCAAGGCACTGTGTCTTCAGTGTCACATGATTCTTCAGAAATCGTTTTAATATTTTAAGATTTGTTGCTTAAGAAACATTTCTTATTATTACCAGTTATGCTGCTTAATATTTTGTGGAAACTGATTTTATCCAGGATTGAACATTTATTTGAAATCAAAATCTACTGTAACATTATAAATGTCTTTACTCTTACTTTTGATTAATTTAACATCCTTGCTGAATAAAACTTAATAATAATAAAAAAAAATTAGGTTACTTTTCCATTAATCTATCCCTTAATTTGATGAGAAAAGTCAAGCAGAAGCAATCAAATATGTAATAAAAAAATAAAAAAGAGCAGAAAAGTAATGTCAGTGGTATATTGTGCAAACACTTTTCCAGGTTTAGAATCAGCTTATTTTGTAATGTTGTCCTCTCTCTAAGGAGGCTGCCATCTTAGTCCTCATTTGACCTTATTTTGCCTGTTGTTATGGAATGCACTTAAGACTTCCCCCTCAGCCCTGTTCCTGTAAGAGTCGTGTTGGCACTGGTAAGGGTCATCATGGCTGAAGCTGGCTCGCTGCCTGAGCTTTTGCCAGCACGGTGGATTTGCACTAAAGTGTGGTGCTGTGGAGAAAAATTGCCCTTTACAAAAGGGAATAGTTTCTGAGCCAACTTCCAGGGATTTGGCAAAAACATGCACCAGATTTCTAGCCCTTTCGAAACCCCAAAGTATTAAACTTTGGCGCAAAACTCACCCCCCATTGTTTGTCCTACAAATATGAATGATACCTCAAATTGTGCGGCTTGTTGAGAAAAAGTGGCATGTTATATGTGCAAACGATCAAATTTACACTTGGCACAGAAAAAAAAAGCCTATCTTACATTAAACAGAATATCACAGAGACTGGCAATGCTGTTATTGTTAACCAGTGTTGTGAGTAATGCGCGTTACGTAATCAGATTACTTTTTCAAGTAATACTAGTAAAGTGATGCATTACTTTTCAATTTACAATGACATATCTGAGTTGCTTTTTCAATTAAGTATCGCTAGTTACTTTGTTTTCCCATTTATTGACTGTGTAAACATGATGTTATTGTAGCTCTAGACTAAATGTGAACATGCAGTAATTCGTCCTACTTGCACAAAAACAGATTCAGTGTTCTTCAAAATGAATAAAAACAGGGAAATGAAAACAGAATAGAACAATTTGGAGTAGACATCTCAGTTACGTCACTTGCAGCTGTGCGTGCATTGTGCTGGCAGAAAAACACTAGTAACAAGTGGAGGGTAAAATCCGTGAAAAAAAAAAAGAAAAAAATGTATTGTGCTTTTGCATGTCAGAATTGGAATGCAAATCATTTTTAGAATAGAATACTGTTGTCAGACACCATTTGAAGCTAAACACAGAAGTTTAAATGGACAAACTAATGAATGAATTCTGCTGTGATTACTTTGATTTGATTTGAACAATAGACCTATTCAGTGTTTGCAAACAGTGATGATGTTGTTTTGTGGGCGGAGCCTATTTGGTGGCAAAAAATGACAGTTTTCAAGTGGCAGTCTATGGAAACCATAAATTAAAAGAATAAAATAAAGTACATTTGAGTTTATATTTCAAAATTCAGACTTTATTCTCACAATTCTGATAAGAAAAATCAACTCGTCTTTCTCTCTTTTGAGTTTATATCCCACACTTCTGGCTTGTTTCCCCCTCAGAAAGAACAAACTCACTATTGTTGAATTTAATAAAGTCCGAAATACAAGATATAAGCTTGCATTCGTGAGAAAAAAGTCAGAATTGTGAGATAAATAGGTAAAATGTTATAGTTTTAAATAGTATTTCATGCTGTGACTGTAGGGCTAATATAATATGTTCTCTATGAACTGCATCTGTGACTATTATGTAAACTTATTGTTTAAGTTTATGCTTTAAAAGTAGAGTAATCATAGCAGGTTTCATCCATTAGTCTGTCCGTTTAAACATCTGCGTTTAACTCGATTTAGCTCAACAATAGCGAGATCAATTCTGAGGATTAACAAAAGAGAATGACAAGTTCATTTTTCTTATCAGAATTGTGAAATATAATCTCGGAATTGCGAAAATGAAGTCAGAGTTTTGAAATATCAACTCAAATTTACTTTTTTATTCTTTTATTTCATGGATTCCATGAACTGCTATTGAAAACAGTCATTTTCTGACACCAGATAGGCTCCGCCCACAAAAAAGTTTGTTTGCAAACACCGAACTGGTCTATGTGATGCAAACCTGCAATAATTAAAATTTTTGCAAATATTAAAAATACTAATTGTTTTTAATCCCATTTCATTAACCAATGTCTTTCCTGCTGACCTTCATTGATCCAGTTCAGTCATACGAATAAACAAAAATGAATTTAGATAAACATAAAATTTGTTACATTTATGTTATCAGCACAGCCCAGATGAGAAAATGTAACACAAAAGTAATGTAAAGCAGTCATTTTCATAAAAAGTAACTAAGTAACGCAATTAATTAATATTATTGCAATATTGTAATGTCATTTAAAAGTAACTTTCCCCAACACTATTGTTAACTAAAACTAAATTATTAAATAAAGCAATAAGCCCCATGAAGCCATGGTTTACAGTGAATTTACAACAGCTAAGGGACGTTTTTAGGCACAATGCGAAGCGGAGTAACCCCCTTAGCTGTTATAAATTCATTGTAAACCATGGCTTCACAGGGCTTATTGCTTTTATAAAACGGTTATTCCATATGCGTAGTAAGGTTTCACAAGATAAAACGGAGCAAATAAAGGGTAATGATATTAATAAAAACATTATTCTTGCTGGTAAACATTGTAGTTTCTCAGCAACGGTTGTGGTTGCAACAAAGTCATTGCCGAGCAACGCATAGACATAAACATAAGTGTATGTTTGTAGGGTAACTTACAAAAGCTTTGAGCACGGCTCAACCAATCAGAATCAAGGACCGGAACTATCCGTTTCATACATTTGTTTTTGTCATTTGAAATGTCGGTGTCAATTGCCTTGTGACATGAAATTTGACTTGGCCTATAGTAAGAAACCACTTAGCAACCTGCCAAAACACCTTAGCAACCACTTAGCAATGCCCTGGTGAAATTAAGTACTTGTAAGAAGAAAGTCACTTTTGGAGTCTCTAGTCAATATGTAGGGAAAGGAAGGAAAGGACGTGACATGTGGCCAAGTATGGTGACCTATACTCGGAATTTGTGCTCTGCATTTAACCCATTCAAGTGCACAAACACGCATGCGCACACACATGTTGTGTTTCCATGTTTTATGGGGACATTCCATAGGCGTAATGGTTTTTATACTGTACAAACCGTATTTTCTATCGCCCTACACCTACCCTACACCTAAACCTAGCCCTCACAGGAGACTGCACACTTTTACTTTCTCAAAAAAACTCATTCTGCATGATTTATAAGCTTGTTTCCTAATGGGGACCTCACAAATGTCCCCACAAGGTCAAAATTTACTGGTATTACTATCCTTGTGGGGACATTTGGTCCCCATAACGTGATAAATACCAGGTGCACACACACACACACACACACACACTGTGAACACACACACACCCAGAGCAGTGGGCTATATTGCTATCGCCGCAGAACCCGGGGAGCAGTTGGGGCCTTGCTCAAGGGACTAACCTCAGTCGTGGTATTGAGGGTGGAGAGGGTGCTGGTTATTCACTCCCCCCACCCTCAGTCCCTGGGACTCAAACTCGCAACCTTTCGGTTACAAGCCCGACTCACTAACCATTAAGCCATGGCCGCCCCCAAAAGCAAACTCCTTCGAGCCGGCGACCTAAGGACAACCAATGCATCATCTACAATCCTCCACTCTACCAGCTGAGCTATGCATTGTATCAACAATAATATAATTTTGTAAGCATGGATTCTGAATGGCTGCATCTCTTTTTAAAGCGCATAGGAAAGAAGAAAATGTTTAGTCTGTGCTTCCTTGATGACCTTTCCAAACATTTCACCTCTTCATTGAGATGCGTCTAGGGAAAAGCAATCATCTTTAAATCATCTGTTGAAAACCTCCTCCACCTTGGTTTTTCTTTCCAGTCCACAAAGACATGGTAATAGCGTAATTTGGTGCGATGCCCGCCTGACTTGGTTTCCAACCAGCGTGTAAATCACAATATTTATTTATTATTTTTTCCTGGAGAATGTTGTACTTGGAGTTTATTAATCCTTGCTTGTTGCTTATCTTGGCCAGGTTCCTCGTCTTCTGAGAGGCATGTTGAAGTGACGGGCATGGCCGACTGCATGCCTTTCTTCGGGATAGGAGACCTGAGGGAGATTCTGCAGGCTATAAAGGTCCGGGATGCAAAAACCGTGGCGCAATGTAGACCTCTCAAAGTCTCAAACTACCTAGAGGTGAGAGAGATGCTCTTTGGGGCATACTTTTTAATGATCCATTTTTAATGTGCCATCACGGTATCAAAATATGACCACATTTGGAGAGCTTAAAAGAAGTGGTTAACCAAAAGTGATATTTTTGCTGAAAATGTTCTCACCCTCAGGCCATCCAAGATGTAGATGAGTTTTTTCAGTGAAACAGATTTGGAGAAATTTAGCATTACTTCGCTTGCTCACCAAACGATCCTCTGCAGTGAATGGGTGCCGTCAGAATGAGAGTCCAAACAGCTGTTAAAAGCATCACAAGTAATCCTCACAACTCCAGTCAGTAAATTAACATCTTGTGTAGTGAAAAGCTGCATGTTTGTAAGAATCAAATTCATCATTTTTAGCTTCACTTTTGCTTCTGGCTAAAATGTGCAATGATATAGCTTTCTCCAGTGAACATCAAGAACCTTTAACAAGCAAAAACAGTCTAAAACAGTTGTAAACAAACATGGATTTTGAAGCACTATTATGGAACATAGACTCATATTTTAGCAAGAAGCAACGGTTTAAAGTTAAACCGCTAAATCAAACTCACAGATTTTCACTTCACATCACATTAATTGATGGACATTGACTTGTGGATTAGTGTTTCGTTTTTATCAACTATCTTGACTCTCATTCTGACGGCACCCATTCACAGCAGAGGAATCCCTGAGGTGAGCAAATGTTGATTTTTGGGTGAACTGTTTCTTTAATAATATTAGACTTGAGTTAGTATCTTTTTTTTAGCTGCCTTTTTGCTTTAAAAATTATCTTTTCCCCATTTTTTTTTTTCTTTCAGAGTGAAGCTGTGAGACTTGTTAGACAGTTACCTCTGAACCTCTCCAGATCTGATGTTACGAACATGCTTTGCAGAATGAAACAGGAGCTTGAAGAGGAGAGTCGGGTCTGCGTTCATGAACGACCATTTTTTCACGATCTGGTCACTGTTCCTGAAACTGAGCAGGAAGCGCTGCAAATCATGTCTAAGTTATGTTAAGTATTTCAAGGACTTTGTTATAAGACCAAATTGCCACACTAACATTTATTGTACCATATATTAGTATGAAAGTTCTCATTTGGAATAATAAATGTTTTTCTAGTTGAATTACAGTTTTCATTCATGATTTGAGGTATAAATGCTTAATCAAGATGCATATGTATTACGTAGGTGGTTTCAACCCAGAAAGTACAAGATGTATGCAAATAAATCACCATTTTATCTTTCATAGCATCATATGCAAGTAAAATAGCTGTAATTTTAATGTACACTACCAGTCAAAAGTTTTTGAACAGTAAGATTTTAATGTTTTTTAGAGAAGTCTCTTCTGCTCACCAAGCCTGCATTTATTTTATCCAAAGTATAGCAAAAACATTAAAATTTTGAAATATTTTTACTACTGCTACTAATTGTTTTCTGTTTGAATATATTTTAAAACATAATTAATTTCTGTGATCAAAGCTAAATTTTCAGCATCATTACTCCAGTATTCAGTGTCACATGATCCTTCGGAAATCATTCTAATATGCTGATTTGCTGTTCAAGAAACATTTAGTATTTTTATTATTATTATTATCATCAGTATTCAAAAATAGTTGAGTACATTTTTTTTAGGATTCATTAAAGAATAGGATTTTTATGGGGGAAAGATATTTATATATATGTTTTGTAACATTATAGATTTACAATGTTACAAAAGATTTCTATTTCAGATAAATGCTGCTCTCCTGAACTTTCTATTCATCAAAGAAACCTACAAATTTCTACTCCGCTGTTTTTAACATAATAATAAATGTTTTTTGAGCAGCAAATCAGAATATTAGAATGAATTTCTGAAGGATCATGTGACTGGAGTAATGATACTAAAATTTAGCTTTGAAATCACAGGAATAAATTACATTTTGAAAAATATTCAAATAGAAAACTTTTTTTGCAAGCAAATTTTACTGTTTTTGCTTTACTTTGGATCAAATAAATGCAGGCTTTGTGAGCAGAAGAGACTTCTTTAACATTAAACATTAAAAATCTTACTATTCAAAAAGTTTTGACTGGTAGTGTATGTAATGTAAATAGCTGCTTCAGTCAACATCTGACAGTAATAGGTCATGAGTAGTGTTACTTTTTATGAACGATTTTATGAGGGCAAAGCTATATTTTTGAATATCAGTTATGACACTTTTTAGTGATGCTAATTAATATATTTTGTTTTTCTTTCGTAATTTATTGTGGGGAAAATTGTTTTGGCATTACTGGTAATAAACGAAAAGGAAAGTGCTCAACTTTTAAAAGTTTGCCTTGTTGACTTCTGATTAGAAAAGAAAACAAGCCAGAACTACTGACCCCATAGCAGATGCCAGTGAACCACAAAATTGAATGCAGTGTGGTTGTAAATTCACTCTCCCCCAAAAATCAGCACCTTAAATGCTGATCATGAAAGTCGGCACTAGGGGCCCATAAAACCGAAAGGGATGGGCTCAGGGGTTTGCTGAAAAGTGTGCAGTCACAGTCAGGGACCTCCAATTACCAGCTGAAAATAAGGCTCAGATGCTGTGAAGTTTTAACAGTTTCTCCCCTGTAGCCATATGGTTTGTGGTTTTTCAGTGTTTGATCAGTTCCACGAACTGCATTTTAACCTCTGGGGACCCAGTAATTCATTTTCGTCCTCTGTAGAGGACACGAGTCCACAATTTTGAGTCTTAATTTGTATTTTTTAAAGAAATTAATACCTTTATTCAGTAGGGCATTAATCAGAAGTGACAGTAAAGACGTCTATTTCAAATAAATGCTGTTCTTTTGAACCTTCTATTCATCCAAGAATAAAAAAATATTAAAAAATCAGTAGTGAAGAAAAAAAAAACATCTGAAAAAAATTTAGATGAACTGGTGTTTTCAAGTTTATAAAAGGATTTTAAAAAGCACCATAAAGTTAAATGAATTTTTAATGAATTGTTTGATCCGATCGATTCAGTCTGAATGATTCACTCACTAATCAGATTGATTTGGTTTTCAAATCCAGCTCACTGACTCAATGTGGTTGCAGCAGTTAACAGCTCACTAAGCCAACGTATTCAAAATATATCCCATCTGATGGGTCCCTTTGGTGTCCACAGTGTCACTGTATTGGTTTCAGATTGACTCTCATCCAGCATTAATTGTGGCGCCAAGTGTTTGGTTTTAGGAGAGAGGAAATGTTAGACGTAATTAGCGGAGCTGTTGAGCTCAGCCTCTAATGCAGAGCTAAATTACTCTGATGCATGTCCTCATGCGGCCATAATTTTGCCAATCAGCTGCTGTAAAGCAATTACCTTGCACTGCTTAACTCAGGGACTCAAGAAACATGTGCTCTGTGTTAAATATCACTGCTGTGAAAACATGTTAGTCGTTATTGTCATTTAAGCTCCTAAAAGCCTTTTGAAACAGGTCTCTGGTGTCTTAAGGTTAAACTGGGCCCAAAACATCTGGGATTTTATCTTTTTATTTAAGCCCAGAAATATGGTATAAAATATAAAACAACAAAATAAATAACCCCATTAAGCCTGACAGATGAAAGAATAATCAGACTTTATTTTTTAATGGTTTATTAAACCTATAGAAAATATATTTTATTTATTTATTTAAAAAAAAAAAAGAAACATGTTTGGGTATCATATTTGATAAATCAGGCTTTTATGGCTCATATACTATGATATAGTGAGAATATGGAGCTTATACCCAAGGAGGAAAAAACAAATTTTAGAGGCCAAAACTGAGCAAAAGTATGCAATTTGGTGCAGTTGTCATCCTTATAACATACTACTTACAGCTGAGGTCAAAAGTTTACATACATCTTGCAGAATTTGCAAAATGTTATTTATTTTACCAAAATAAGAGGGATCATACAAAATGCATGTTATTTTTTATTTAGTGCTGACCTGAATAAGATATTCCACATAAAAGATGTTGACATATGGTCCACAAGAGAAAATAATAGAAATGGAATTTATAAAAATGACCCTGTTCTTAATACTGTGTTGTTACCTGAATGATCCATGACTGTTTTTTTTTTTCATTTAGTTATAGTTGCTCATGAGTCTCTTGTTTGTTCTGATCAGTTATACTACCTGCTGTTCTTCAGAAAAATCCTTCAGTTCCCACAGATTCTTTGGTTTTTCAGCGTTTTTGTGTATTTGAACCCTTTCCAACAATGACTGTATGATTTTTAGATCTTTTCACATGGAGGACAACTAAGGGACTCATACAACTATTACAGAAGGTTCAAACGTGCACTGATGCGTCAGAAGTAAACACAATGCATTAAGAGCCAGGGGGTGAAAACTTTTGAATTTGAAGATCAGTGTAAAACTTATTTTGTCTTCTGGGAAACATGTAATTATCTTCTGTAGCTTCTGAAGGGCAGTGCTAAATGAAAAGAATATGATATTTAGGCAAAATAAAAAAAAATGTACATATCTTCATTCTTTGAACCTTCTTATTTGGGTAAAATAATTAACATTTTGCAGATTCTGCAATGTAAAGTTTTTTGACCTCAACTGTATATAAAATGTATATAAATATTGGATGTCACTATATGTGACCCTGGACCACAAAACCAGTCATAAGTGTCAATTTTTCAAAATTGAGCTTTATACATCATCTGAAAGCTTAATAAATAAACATTTTATCGATGTATGGTTTGTTAGGATAGGACAACATTTGGCCGAGATACAACTATTTTGGTATATGGAATCTGAGGGTGCAAAAAAATCAAAATATTGAGAAAATCGCCTTTAAAGTTGTCCAAATTAAGTTCTTTGCAATGCATATTACTAATCAAAAATTACGTTTTGATATATTTACAGTAGGAAATTTACAAAATATCTTAATGGAACATGATCTTTACTTAATTTCCTAATGATTTTTGGCATGAAAGAAAAATCTATAATTTTGACCCAACAATGTATTTTTGGCTATTGCTACAAATATACCCCTGCGACTTAAGACTGGTTTTGTGTTCCAGGGTCACATATAGCACCCAGTAATGTCTTAATAAGATGATATTTCAATGCTTGCAAAAACATATTATGCAAAGCAATACAATGATTGAGAGTAACATTCCACAAAAGCCTAATAAATCATTTACTATATGATATTTACATTTTAACATTGTTTTTATGAACAGTAAATTATGTATGGATAATCAAGTAAACCTACTGTAAGTTGCTTCAGTCCAGTATGTGATCGTATTTAAATATTACTAACAATATAAAAGTCATTCTTGTTTACTTTATAAAATTAAGTAAAAATTCCACAGCAAAAATAGATATACCATGACATGAAAGTGGACATTTTCAGTATTATGAAAAAGTATGAATTATAATGAATTATCAAATGACAGAAGGCATGTAGTAGATTGTGCACAACAGCTTTTACAGCAAAGTTTTGATCATGCTGACAATTTAGAGTTCTTAGAAATGTGTGTATCAAATATAAGTAAGTATGCTTTATATAGAACATTGAAGATAAAATTGGTTAATTAATATTCTTTTCCAGGTATTATAGGCTCCTTTGGAATTGACCAATACATACTGAGTCAGCACAATATTATGAGCATGACGTTATTTCTTGTGGCCTACACATTGTCCCAGCAAATTTTGCTCAGTCATGCACTACGCCATGTTTCCGTTTGCTAAATTAAAACAGGTGGGTGTGGTGCTGGGTTCCTTTCTCTGGCCTTTCTCAATCCTCATCACTGAACTAAAAATAGCTCTGAGTAGATGCACGTAGCATGTGTCATTTCATTTTGGACCTGATTAACGTGCAAAGTTACTGTACTCAAAGCCAGAGGGACGCAAACAGGGAGCATTGAGCAACGAACACTTTTAAAATAACCCACGTGATCCGGCAGGCTCGTTTTTTCACACCACAGTGCAACATGCAAACCTGTTGCATTCTGAAAGAAACTGATTTTTGGCTTAAAACCGATGACAGCTGGTGAAATGAATCAAGCGTGACCTTTTAACTGAGCGTTCACACGCTCTTGAGATGATCGTTGGTTAATCCTAACTAATCAGACTGATATTTATATTCAAAGCGTATACAACTGATTTGATCTGCTGGCTTGCCTGTTTCAAAGAGCAGGCACACATATTCCCAGTTTTAATGGAAGTCTCAAACAAGGGTCAGTGAGAAATGAGGCCCCTAAGTGCTGCCTCACCTCTCCCCTGCTTTTAGAATTTGCACCCTGCGGCTATGCAAGAGCGAGTGCTGAAGTCGCAGCACAGGGCCGTGAAAACTAAAACGTGTGCTGTGGTTTGACCTTTCCCTATGTTAAATACAATATTATCATAAGATGTGCTATCAAGTTGCAGTGCCATTGCATGATCAGATTCACTGCCACGTGGGCTCTGCGCTCAGGTTCAGCACATGTTAGCTCATTAGAGCCAGTATAAATGTGGGGTAGCATGCCAACTGGTATATACAAAACATTTGATTTTATTTTACTTTATTATTTTAGTCTAGTCTTTTTATAAGTGTACATGCACAGCAATTATGCTTTTTGTCAAATATTGGGCAAAGAGTAACATTTTATTGGATTTTGAGGCTCCTGGGTGCAGTGAAATCTGCACCGGCCCAGCTTTATCATTAAGCCATTAACTTAACATGGAAATGCATGCCAACAAAATTTTGAGGCTGGAAAAAGGCTAAATGTTTCTGGTAAAGCAATTGTTTTGGAAACTTTAAAACTGTAATATAATGACAAATTAGCTAGAAAAAAAATGAAGTTAGCATTAGCCATGAGTGAATATTTAAATACATGCTTATTTCTCAATAGAAATCATGAAAGTAAACGAATAGATGTAGATTTTAGTGCTGTTACTATCTATCTATCTATCTACCTATCTACCTATCTGTCTATCTATCTCATCAATAGAGTGTTTTTACGACGAGTTATCAATCGGCCATATTGGTGGCACCGAACGTAAACAATGTCACTGAACCAAATGAAAGTCAAATATTTTGCTGATTATTGCTCTTGAAAATGATCAGTTATCGCCATGTTTTGGGCTGTACTAATCGTTCGGACCAGGAAAAACATTTGGAGTACTATAGACTGCCAAAAGTTAGAACAAATCAAGTAGAAGAGTGCAAAGAACTGTCTGAGGAACAAAAGGCGTTTGTGTTTGGCCAAACTGAACCAGGATTTCCAGGGCAAGAATCTTGACAACACTTGTGTTTGTTCTTATCATTTCCGGTCAGGTAGGTGAAATATTAGGGTAATATCTTAAATAATACTGCTCGTATGTATCTTTACCACATGTTAACTTTAGTTTGTCAAAATATTGTGACATTTCCTGCTTACTAAGTCCTTCCCTATATGATTTAGCAGCTTCCACATGTTTTTCTCGTGGCTTAGACAGCATAAATTAACAGAACAACATATTGAGTAGTACATTAACCATGCAAACCATCATGTTGTTTACATCCGAGTATCAGCAGTATGGCCACGCATTTGGGTAACTGACCAAATCGTGACAAGTGCAAATCCTCTATATATGATTAATCACGATTAATTAATGTTTAACCACTGCTATGAAATGTATATTAACAAATGAATACTTGTAGCTATGATATTAATATTTATTTGTATTAAATTTATCATTCTTAAAATTAAAAAAAAAAATTATTCTTATTATAGTAGTGGTCAAACACTTTTTAACACGCTTATAGTTGTTTTTGTAGATTTGTACATCACGGTAAACGTTTTTTCCCCCTTAAACTGTCTTAAAGAAAGTTGTACACAATAAGCACACAAAAGAGTAACTGTTACGTGCCCACGTCAACATATATACGTCCGGACGTAACCTTAACGTTTTCGCGGTCCCTCTCGGGTTTAGTTGTTACATAGACAAACTATAAGTTCGTCCATTTTTATTAGGATTTTATACATTTCTACATCACAAGAAACGTTTTTCCCCGTACAACGTCTTAAAGAAAGTTGTACACAAGAATCACACAAATAAGTGTGCACGTATACGTGTATGCGTGAGGACGTAACCATAACATTTTCGCGCTTGGTTTCCTTTGAGTTGTTACATCGACAAACGCGAATTACTGTCGTTTCTACAACGTTTTTATAAATGTGTACATCACAAGAACATCCTCTTACAAAGTCTTCGAGAAACTTGGCGGTTGAGGCAGTTGTGTTACAAGACTAAAAAATAGTACAGCAGACGCTGGAGCTGCTCGGGTGACGCTGACTGGACTTGAATTACTTCAACGGTAGGAAAATGCCGTTTTTTAAATGTATAACTATCCACACTATAATAATGTGTTAAATTGAGTCACAATTTTTGTGTTCAGCTTTTAACTCTTTATTTAGACTCCATTTTTATCCTTTCAACCAACTGTTTCTCATAAAACCAAAGTGCAAATCAGCAAAACGTGCTGTAAATTCATAATATATACAATTAGCCGTCAAATGGCCTTCATTAATTAAAGAGAGAGCAGCTGGCACTGGTAGAAGGAGAGTACTGTAGGAGGGTCTGGCATGAGATGGACTGCACATTGTGGTCAGAGAGCGTGCCAAATGCCATTCCTGTGCCTCTGCAACAGGGGTCGAAGGTTAAGAAACATTGTGGTTCAGAAGACAGATGTCCATGAGTCCTGGGTGGATATTATCATTCTGCTTAAGAGCTGAAATCACCATTTGTTTAGCAGTTTTCATTGGAAACATAGCTCTATGTGAAGTTATAATGACCTGTTTTACTGTATTCTTAAGTAGTATTAAGCGTCTCACCATATGGTGATCTCAATAGGTGATCCAGTCTTTTAAATGTGCAGGCTTACTGCTGGTTTACATTGGTGGATTGCATACTGTCCACCTTAATGCTCTCACTATGAGGCTTGTGGTACTTGGCAGCATCCACTGTATAATGACCGACTGTGGTTTTCATGTGGTCTTTAGAGACTTTCATTTAAGCATTAGATTTACTCTATGTGCAGGAAGGGGGATACCTTTGCTTATTCTCTGTCTGAACTGTATGTAGTTGGTGTTATGAATGGTTTAAATTTTGCAATTCATAGTCTGTTATGCATCTTACAGATCTAAAAGGTTGTGTAGAATCCACAAGAACAAGGTAGGCTCATGCTTACTCATGCTGGTCATTTTCTAAGGTGTTCTGGATGATTGTAAGGGTTACCTGTACACTGATTGACACTGATTAATAGAAAAATATGGTGGAACAGATAGATAGATCAAAGAAATGGTTATGAAATTACAGACAATATTTTGTTATAAGAACAATGACAGTAATATATAAAAATAAGATGAAACTGATAGATAGACAGATTAGAAGATGTTACAGACAAATTTTCAATGGGCAGTATTTTATTAGAACAATTTTTGATACAAACATTATAGCCTTGATTGCAAAACAAAGCAAAACTGCTTCTCCATATGACAAGACACCTCAGATTCCTGCATCTCCAGCTGTCTGACAGGCGTTGTGATGACACAGGAGGGGACATGTTTCCATTTTTCCAAATGATCCAGACATCTCGCAGTCTCCTCAGAGGAGCATCTATCCTCCATCACTGTCAGTCATTGGTCTCCTGGGGGCATATGGTTTACTGCCACAGACCTTTTCCACTTGAGTCATTAGGGTGCCTTGTAAATGAACTTAGACTTATGGACAAAACTTGCTGAATGACTCATTCCAGCCCAAATGTGATCTTGAGTTACACATTGCTAAAACAGGACACATTCCCGTCCTCGACGTCCGGAAGCTTTACGATGTAATTAATCAAATGTTGATTCCACAAGGGTCAATAGAGTTTCGGGAGAGACGGATGTCGATTTCTCAGCTAAGTGAAAAAACAAGTGGTGTTGAAGGCAGGGCCCAGTGTGGATGCGCTGGATAAATCCATCAGGGGCGCTGACAACCAGCCGTCAGTGGCTGCACATCTGCGCCCATCTGCCCGAGGCTCATGTCTTTTATTGCTTTTCATTGCTTTCTTCAGTTCAGTGCAACTGAAACGCACGTCCCTTGGAAACTGAGGTGATTATTGCATTGCAAAACGTTAGATTAATCATTAAATTAAAGGTACTTTAGATTGTGCCTGTTGAGTGGACCCGATTGTGCAGAGCTCAACAATAAGCTTGGCTCCGTGAGGTGTCAGAGAGTTTTAGGCCAGTTGCTGGAAATGAATTGTCACTGAGCATTATGTTTAATGATCATATGCGTGTTTTTTTTATTCAAACCTAAACATTTGGTTTTCTCTGATATAGTCTATTAAAGACTGATTATGCAGATTTAGCTGGTTTAAATATGTTACCATGGTAAAGTAGGTTTAGGATGAAGGTTAATCAGAATTGCAGTTTTAATTCTTTTTTAAATGATCACTGTATACTATGATTTTTACAACCAAATTACAGTACTTTTCAAAAATTGTCAACAAGGCTGCATTTATTTAATCGAAAATAGTAAAAAAAAAAAAAATGAAAAGAAAAAAATAAATAAATATAGTTTAATATATTTTAAAATGTAATTTCAGCAGCCATTACCCCAGATGTCACGTGATCCTTCAGAAATCATTCTAATGTGCTGATTTGATTTTTTTTGCAATCTTTTGTAATGTTATAAATGTCTTTACTGTCCCTTTTGCTGAATTTAATGCACCCTTATAATGAATAAAAGTATTAATTTCTTAAAAATTACCCCAAACTTTTTTTTAATTTATTATTAATTATTATTTTTATTTTTATTTTTTTTGTGGTGAAGCCACATAGTATTAGCAGGGCATGTATAAATCTACTTAAAAAATCTACTCTGTATAAAAAAATTACATATTTAAAAAAAAATGATTTGTTCATATTTATAAGCAAATGCACTTAGAATATTTAGAGCAAATAATCTTACAATTCACAGTTGTCTCTTGTACAAAACCTGAACGACATCTGTCAACTTAAAATTGACATCCTTCAGAAATCATTCTAATGTGCTGATTTGATTTATTTCAAAAGAACAGTATTTTTTCAATAAGAACTTTTGTAACATTGTACATGTCTTCACTGTCACTTTTGATGCATTTGATGCACTTTTGATGCATCATTGATAAATAAAATCATTAATTTCTTAAAAAAATAATAAAACATTTACTCACCCCAAATTTTAAGCTTTTTATGTTTGTCTGTTCTGCTCTCCTGCTCTGCATTTATTTGATCCAAAGTACAGCAAAGACAGTATAATTTTGAAATATTTTTACTAATTAAAATAACATATTTTTTTTATTTGAATATATTTTAAAATGTAAATTATTCTTGTGATCAAAGCAAAATTTTCAGCATCAAATCGTACTGTTCAAAAACTTTTACTGGTAGTGTATAATATCGTAATATCAGTAGGTAATGTATAAATCTTACTGGGCCAGCATAAAAAAATTTAAATAAATATAATAGAAATAACAATTTAATTTGTCATATGTGACCCTGGACCACAAAGTCAGTCATAATGGTCAATTTTTTTTAATTGAGATGTATACACCACCTGAAAGTTGAATGAATAAGCTTTCTATTGATGTATGGGATGGGACAATATTTGGCCGAGATACAACAATTTTAAAATCTGGAATCTGAGGGTGCAAAAAATCTAAATATTCAGAAAATAGCCTTTAAAGTTGTCCAGATTAACTTCTTAGCAATGCATATTACTCTTCACAAATTAAGTTTGTATATATTTGCGGTAGGTAAGTTACAAAATATCTTTATGGAACATGATCTTTATTTAATATCCTAATAATTTTTGGCATAAAAGAAAAATCGATAATTTTGACCCATACAATG
Organism: Labeo catla; assembly: GCA_012976165.1. NCBI lineage: Eukaryota > Metazoa > Chordata > Actinopteri > Cypriniformes > Cyprinidae > Labeo > Labeo catla. The sequence continues at coordinate 421,601 of VONZ01000363.1, forward strand.
TATTTTTGGCTATTGCTACAAATCCCATGCTACTTAAGTACCCATTCTACTTAAGACTGGTTTTGTGGTCCAGGGTCACATATTTATAATCAAATGCACTTTAGAGCGAATAATCTTACAGTTCACACTTGTTTCTTGTTCAAAACCTGAAAGACATCTGTCAATTTAAGATGAAAAATTGACATCATTTGATTGTTTTTTTTGGCAGACAGGTGATAGAAAAGCTCATGTTTACCGCAGCAGCAGACCAGGTGAGGTGTCAGTAGCACAACATGCATCATCTGTCACCTGTCTGCAGCCTCGGCATCAATATTCGACCTGATGCCTCATGGCAGCGCGTACCTTCAACTCATCACTCAAAAGCAATCGTTTCCCCAGCTGTTCTAGAGACTGTGCACGTTAGTGTGAAGATGCAGATGTTTGACCACACCTGGCAGCTGTCCCTCTTTCCCCCTTGTACATGGTGCTTCCCTCCTGTCGGAGCACATGCGGCTCTACCCAGCTCCCCTGCAGCTCGTGCGGATATGGGGAATCCTGGTGACTGAGATGAGCTATGTGTTTCTCCCCGGAGTCTCCTGTCCCTCGAGGAGCCACGCTGCCTTCCCATTTTCTCACAGTCACTTCCTCTCCTGTCAACCTGGGAATGTGCTGGCAACCGGCAAGCCACGGAGACAAGGAAAATGTTTCCCGTGTGACAGATATAACAACTCGGGGAAACCATTACTGTTCCTGTTTATCATACACTTGCCGTTACCTGGCACAAAGGACGGTGCTGCAAGTCAGATGCACAAGAAAACAAATCAATCATGCTTCTGCTGAGCGTGATTCATAGCATGTAGAACAGGATGAATTACGAAGGGATGCACCTGATTATCGGCGCACATTCAGATGTTAAAACGCTTATCGATTGTTTCAGGAGCGCTCATGTGAGGTGTTTGGGCTTTTCAGAACCCACGTTTAATTGTATGTGGCAAATGATCCCCAATCCACGGCGCATTATCTTAACATGAATGTGGAAAGAAATGTTATTGCTCAGGGACCTTTAATCTCCCACAACCCTCTGTTCATTTCAGAGCAGTTCCCACCTGGTTTCCATGGCATCTGTCCAACTCACAGCAGGAAAGGAAGCAGATCTCGGCAGTGCTGAGTTCGCCCTCTTCTGGACGGAAGTGAGGGCTCCAATAAGCCTCGGTCTAATTAGCCATGCTGTCAAAACATTTCTGCACAAGTCCTTTTAGCAAACTCTGCTGCATGCTCACTCTGAACTGTTCAGAGGGGAGATTTGTTAATTTGGGCTTATGTAACACCACAGCTCGCTGCCATTAAAGGAAAAACAAATGAAAAGGTCAAATGATAGTAAATTCAACCCGAAAGGAACCTCTTAACACAGTTTGGACAATACCCCACATTCACCTTTGCTTTGATTCCCTCTAAACTTTCTGATCACATCCAGTGTGGCTCAATACACACATTTCATCAAACGATTTTGATTCAAGTACAGAACTGCATGTTTCCAAATATTCAAAACCCAATGCATTTTTAACCCTTCTTCCAAAACAATCTGAAATAACAGAGTTGAACATATAAAGCAAGCACCTTTATTTGTTTGAACAGATACATAGATTTATATTGTACACTTTTTTTGCTATTTTGTGTTCATATACATGTACTAACCGTGGTTAAAAAAGGCAACTGTTAATGGAAACAATGGCAAGTATACAATACAATTAGCAAACATATCAAAATCAGTTTTTACAACATTTGTAGCAACCAATTCTTTCTATTGGTCTGCCATAGTGCAAACTGTGTGGTTTGAAGACAGAGTGTTAGCGTGATATTAACATTCATTCTTACAGTTCCGACGTCTCTGTCTCGAACACATTTCAATGTGTAGACCGCATTCACAGCGCCTCTGCTTCAAGTCCTTCTGTCCCCTAATGCCGATCTCAATAATACTTCAAGTGTGTAGGGCTGTTTGACAGATGAGTAGTGGACGAAAGCTACGATTAACAATTGGATCGGTGCGTTTATTGCAGTGTGTGTGGAAGGTTGCGTCAGATAACTGTATTCAAGCTCTGTTCAATGTTCAAGAGTCCCTCTCTGTTTCTCTTGGATACTCTTCTTAAACAAGCTCACCGGTTACAGCTGTTACAGCAAAGATCTAAATGATTGTATTTTGGAGTGGTTGCATAATACAATGTTGTCGGCGTATCCTAACGAGAGTATTCTGACAAGGTGAAAACATGAAATAAAGCAGAGAATGTCGTCCATTTCAATAGTGTCCATTCCCGAGTCCAGCCAGTTTGACGTTCCTTTAGTACATCCGTGTAACACTGGACACCTGTGGCAGAGATACTGATTTATAGGAAAATGACAAAAAACATAGTCAAATGAAGCGGTGCCCAGAGAGTGAGTGAGCGTCCTTCTATTGCACAGTGTCTTGCGGAAAGCACTGATAATGGATGGTGGATGGTGTGATCAGATGTCCGGGTCTACGAGACGGATCGAGTCCTGTCTGGGCACTGGTTCACGAGCAGCCACAGCGGTCTACTACCATTGAGGGAATCTTGCCATAGATGATCTGCTCTTTGCCGTTGAAGTAAAGCATGTTGATGGGAGACATCTTGGTGGGGGTGCAGCAGGGCCCGGCTGTGCCTCGCGGATTGGCCTTGTTCACCAGATGGGTGTGGGGATATTTCTGCAGGTGCATGTAGTCGCATTCTCCCGAACAGTAATTCGCCTTATAGCGCTTTGGAGCAATAATCCAGTCCCAGCCGAAGTCCTCGAAGTCCACAGTGAGAGGGTACCTGCAGCATCGAGACTCTGACGAATTCTCGTCGCAGTCCAAGCCAGAGTCCCTCCGGATTCGCTTTGGGCCCTCCGAGATTTTCACCTCCATGAAAGGGAGCTGGGAGTGAAAGAAACCAAAGAGCCAGCGTTTCAGTTTACTCTTGGTACTCTCGTGTCTGCGGCGCTTACCAACTCCTGATCAGTCTAAGTAGCTTTATCCAACCATTAATGAATGCTACAGTTAGCCAGTATAGATATGATTAGGGAATGGAATGAATTTAATGATTCTGGTTAAAATTCCTCCTAATGATTCCCATTGCTTAATGGTGCCATTAATGATTCTAATTGCAGTTGTTGTCCCCAGCAAATCATAAGAGAATTTCTGATATGAGCAGAACCAGTATACAGACAAAATGTAATACAGTTTTGGCAAAACAAAAAAATAGTTTTTATGCCAGCGAGTACCGCAAGTTCTAATTTAAACTAATCTAATTTAAGTTTCATTAGTGTAAACACATTTTTTTTAGCTCGTTTCTAGTTAAAATATGGTGGAAGTAACTCAGAGTGAGTCAGATTAATGCACTAAAAAGAATCGTTCGAAAGAGTCATTCGTTCTCAAATCGAAGTACATTGGTCGCGACGAATGTTTTTCATTCACAAAAACATTCGGGACTACACTGATTACTAAATGTGTAGCGTTATTGAGCGTTCCGACATATGCACTTAAGATATGCAAGATATATGCATTTTACGTTCATGCTTCTGGCACTTATTCTCGGGATATAATTATTTATTTAAAACAAAGACTGGTATAACTAATCCATCTAAATAATTTCTCAACAGTAGCAAAGCTCTGACTAAAAGCGGTTATATTTTACGTAAAACGCGTATTTGTTAACTACAACAGCTCAACTTACCAGTCCATCCTCTCCAGGCTCAGCTGAGGTGACGGCCAAGTCGTTTCCCTTCGCGTCATACGCGTTTATCTCAATGCCCCAGTTGGTCTCCGGTTGTCTTAACCACACCGTGAGCACCTGTTTTACGTCTATACTCTGCCAAGACGTCACTCCTGCGTTCATATCGATCTTCAGGGATCGTATTCGTATGTGCCTTCCTCCGTCCGTAACGGGCATCAGCCGTGATATCTGTAAGAAGACGGTGGTCGCTTCCTCTGCCGGTCTCAGATGAACCCAGAGCTGCGCTCTTACGATCCGGTTCGCTTGGATCTTCGGACTGAAGGAGAAAAAACAACACTTCGGTTTCCGATCTACTTGAACGATGGGGTCAGCTGAAAAAAGAAGAGAAACAGCGATTATACGGAGTCTTATAAGTGGCAGTTTTATAATTAAAGTGGCAGTTTTATAATTAAAACGGGTCATGAAGTTTAGAAAATTAAGTTTTAAAGAAATAACGTCGAATACGTCTTTAAAATAAAATATTTTACAGACATATTATATAATTTAATGACAAAGTTATATAAAAAAGACCTTATACATACGGCATTGCAGAAGCAAACGTTAAACATACATTTCAAAAGTAACGGATAGGCTACATATGTAATGCCTATAAGATAATACACATTTTTTTACCTAAAAAAGAACGTCTAAGATATGACCCAGTTTCTGCTACAGTTTGCAAATGTCACGTGTGGTAAAGGTGAAAACATTTTCTTCTGACCGACGCTGGTGCGCTTTGCTGCGCTTCAGTGTTCAGCGTGCGTAAAATCGGTTTAGCAAGGCTGATAAAGGAGCAACACAAAGCCTTAAAAAAATCAGTAAACGAGAACTATCTTCGCACTAACTGTGCATTTAATGCACAATAGCCGTCTTTAAAGTGCAAATGGCTCTGCGTAAAGGGTCTCTCCAAGTATCAACCCTATTTTTAGTCCATTATTAAGAGGATGCATCTATTGAGTGAATCTTTGAAATAGACGATCCTTACGCTCTGTGGCCATGGTCATGATGGTCTCTGTGGTGGCATGTTCATCATCCTCTTCCAGAGCTCCATCCTTGCTGTCATCCCCCAGAACATCGTACTGATCCAGAAGTTGTTGCAAAGGCGGTGCTTTGGGTAGCAGCTGCTTGACCACGTCCCGGCTGATGTTTGGAGCCTGTTTGAGTCGGAGTTTGCTAAGAATTTGGGACTTGATGGCATGCAGTCTCATCAGCTTGCTGTGTTGTCTGAACTCACATGTGGAACACTGCTCGCTTTCCTCCGTGGCTGTGGAAGGCTGCTGGTGCGCCGTTATATCTCCATGACCCACTGAACCACATGCAATTAATACGCTGAGAGAAATTAAAACCTGTGTAAAATGCATGTTCCAAAGCGTGCTAAAGGATGTTTGCGATGTTTGATCTGATTTGCTATGGAAATGAACCTCACCACGCACCGGACAAGTAGATGTCATGCTTAAATTCGGCAAGGCTTTTTATACTGCAACTTTGGCCACTCTATTGTGTCGTAAGATTCAATGATTGGCTGAGCTGGCAACAATAAACCTAATGGACAGAGCTGGACTTCTTTCGCAGTTCTTAAAGAGGCATGACACATCTTAGAGGACTCGTGGAGGAATCAGCCGAACTTGAATACAAATTATGCACATGGATATGAAAAATACGCACATTTATTATACCATTTCCGTGCGGGCGTCTAATCTACTCACTATGCAAAGGCATCTCACCCATAATGTAAAGGCTACATGTGACCTTTCTGCATATGAAATCGTATTCAACAGAATATTTGTTTTTATCGTAACTGTACATTGTCATATAAGGAACCTAGATGTTCTACACAACTTGACATGATCAGCATCGTAGGTAAAAAGGTGCTGTAGCAGCTTTGAAATGTGGGCTCATGTTAATTTATGAGTAACTTGCTAAAATAACTCATCTACAGCCCTGTCTTTGGTGGCATTCATTTTCCCATATGTCCTATTTTTATGTTGCAGTATTTGAAAAAGAGGTGTTTGGATAGTATTCACGTAGCTTCTCTCAATGCAACTGTAATTTCACTACGTATGTAAAGTTTTAAACGTAAGATATTGAATAATCACAAATCATCTTATTTGTTCAACACTCCCTGCAGCTTCTTCAGTTTTTTTTAGACCTGTGGTTAAGATACGTAGCGCCATCTTGTGTTACAACTTTTGTAACGCAATTGAGGTATGTCTCTGACCTCTTTTTGCACAGCCTATTAAAATGATAGCACATATAAGGATAGTAAACGCAGTAATATAATAAAGAAAAAAAATACAACTTATAATATACATTATACATTATACGATTATGGCAAGAAAATAAGTCACGATAAAATTGACCTTTATTCCGGCGCTCTGGAATGCTCTATTCTGATTGGCCTATCGATAAACTGTAGAACTCTTGTACGTGGCAACTCAGCATTTTTCATTCTTACATAATAATATAATTTCAACTCGAATCAATATTTCATGTCCATTTATTTACTTGGCAAGTAGCCTTATAAGCAGGATAATGTGCAGTCATCCGGTCATTACTGCAAAATAAACACTTTCAGGGCCACACAAGAGTTTGCTTCGAGTCTGGGAACATTTTGTGATAATGAGCTGATGACAGGGCATTATCCCTTACTTAATATCACTTATATCTTCGGTTCAATCTAATAATGTGAAGATAAAAAGGAAGAATCGAAGATTCGAAGCGGACGCTAACCAGAAATCGTTATTGATTAAGTTCTAATGGATTTAGGATAAAGCCTAACATAATCTAGCCTGAAAATGTTTGTTTGCTTGATGGATTTTCAATGTAGTGTAGCTTGTAGAGTGTGAATGGTTTTTTTTGTGCTAGGCACACCTAGCACAGTTAAATGTCACAGTTTTTAAAGTCATTGGTTATAGATTGTGGTATAATTATGAGATATAAATTTGTAATAAAACCCTATAACTAACGACAATAAGCCTAGTGCACTATCCACCTTTTTCCTCATAAGAAAAAGCTAGTTTTGCTGCTTGATATTGCAAATTAGTGTGTCTTTCCATATTATTTTACTGTATTACCTTAATTATGAACACACTGGTTTGTAGTGCAAACAATTTTACCATTTACTGCACGTTGTTATTCTTCTCATTATTACCCCGCAGAGAATAATGAACCGGAAGTTTCACCCATAGCACACGTATGTCTGGAAGATGTCTATTAAAGATCACTTGATCTGGAAAGCATCTGCTGTGTAGCATCTGTAAGATATCAGTTTTACATAGATTCTAAATCTAAGAGACCTTGGCATCTGATAGGAAACGCCCAACAGACATATTGCAGATGAGCAAACACTCTAAAAAAAAATACATCTTGCAAATGTAAATGCAGACGTCACATAGACGTCTCCTTGATGTATGTGTGCTATCAGGGTTACTTCCGTGTCGAAGAAAAAAGTTACTACGCAAGTGAACGCAACTTAGTGATTTGCTAGTGTCTTTGTAAATTCTGTTTTAACAGCAGTTTTTACCATGGGTCGTGGAAAAATGTAACTTCTCAAATTCAATAAACATTTTATTTGGTAAACATTTAAGACTCACAAACTCAATTTACCAGTCTGACAAAGCCTTCACGGAATTAACTACTGAACCACGCTTGTATTTGTACGCTTGTACATTCTCTCTCTGTATATGCTGTATGACAAGAAAACAAATGCGTTTGTTTTCTCATATTTCACTAAAAATGTTTCTGGAGGGAGATAGATTGACCTCTCTAGGGTGTCTTGTCATGAAAAAGTTTGGGAACCCCTCTGTTATAAATATTCGGCTATGAAAACAGTCATTCCACTAGAGGGCGACATTGTATTTAAAAACACACTGAGACGCAACCTGTGTTTGCGTGTGTTGCAGTAACCTATTTTACCTAGTTTACAAACAAATGTTTGGGCAAGGATTGCATGAAGTGTGCCCGTGAATAGAAACATGAGGAATTTCCAAGCTGCAAATTCAGTCATATAGATGGCCATGTTTGAATGCACAGAGAGAAATGCAAAAACAACAGGATTAATGCGCTGTTGAGCTGCATCGCTGTCCTGTCATTGGAATGAAACTGAAACGTTATCATCATTATATGTGGACTCCGGACGCACATGCTGAATTCTGACCCGACTTATCCTACAAGAGCAAGTTCATCACCATGCTTTCTCATTCTCCTGTGGAGTAACCGAGACTGGTGTAGAGGAAGAAGCTTCTGCCTGTTAATACTGAGGATTTATGTCAGGTTTTCTTTTAAATAATGCATTCCGATTTGGATTAAATGATTTCTTCGATTTTTATATCGATAATATTGACGCTCACAGCCTGCAGCCCGAATAGGTATGTACCCACACCGATTATATCACTGGAATCTGCACTTTTATTATTACATTACAAAAACAGATCATCGTGCATTTTATAAAATCACGAATAACATTTTGCCTTGACCTTGAGGCTTTCTTGATACAAATACGACCAGGGAATTTAAAAATGAAAAACGACATAACTGATATTTTAATCTCGTTCTCTTTGGACATAACATTGCTTTGCATTGCAAGCAGGATGTAATCTATCATGATGTTATTAAACTGTTGATCACTTCAGATTTCCAGACAGTGACTGTCGGCTGTCTTTGGCGGCTGTGTATGATGTATACAACGGGTTTGCGTATCAGGCGAGAGTAACATTATTATTTTTAAAAATATTAACGGAGCTCGTAGATTTAGAATCCACAATATCAACACATGTATATTCTTAAATGAGACATTATCGATGTTAGTATCTGTGCAGCCAAAGAAGTGAACCACCGGCTTTCGTTGTGAGGAGAAGTCTGGTAGTTATTAGATTTCCTCAGGAGCAGCGTTTCATGAGGTAACACGAGACAAATATTGTAATAGCGACGTCCGATTCGAATCGTGAACGAATCGTTCTTTTGAGTCGGATCATTTGAATGATTAGGTTGAATCAGCAATCGTTCACAAAACCGAAACGATGCGTTCGGAAATCGAACTGAATCAGTCCAAACGGTTCTCGAGTCACACTGAACTGATGGAAGAGCATAGTGTGAACCAAATGAACTGGTGTCACTGATGACCGACTAAAAGCAGATTTAAATGTAGCATACATTTTACAAATAAAACGTAATATAAAATGTGACATACGCGCTTGACATACGATTTTTTAATCGTGTTATCAATACATAAAAGTATTTTCTGCAAGTAGATTTGTAGTAATGTAAATACAACTTAAGCTTTTAAATTATGTTATAATCTGAACCTCAACTGGGATAAAAAACAATAATGCGCTTAATAAATAGAAAACCCATAAACAGCGTTATGTACCTACACATGAATTAAATGGAACGCTGTCAGAGCATGTCGTGCCACGTTGCGGCTGTCCGGTCTGTGTGATTACGTAATTATGTGTTCACATAAAGAACCATTGATTTTCGTTTCTGTTTTTTCTTTTTTTAAACAAGAAAGTGTTTGATCAGCCAGACTTGCCATAACAAATCCCATATCTAGTCAACTTACTTATAGCCTCCTACTGGCTTTAGCCAATTAAGGCACATGCAGTTATTTTTTCTTATCTTTTTTCTGTACTTCCTCATAAGGAAATCCTCATTCCTGTGAAGATGTAGTCATTATGGTGTCATGGACAAGGTTGCCAAGACACTGAAAAATAGTCATCATGAAATATATATTTAGCCAGGCAAAGACAAGTAATAACTCAGAATAACCATGCGTCTTCTTCACACAGGGCAAGTGTGAGGTGGCCATGAGAATGCTATACATCATGGCTGACCATCTGGAATGTCTCAGCTACACTTTGTACAGAAATTCGTCCTAGCTTATCCGTACATCACGAAACCCTATAAACGGCCAACCAAGGGAATATAACTTTGGTATCACGCTATCTTTGCATCTCTTCCCCTCACTGCTTTCAAACCAATGCTACATTATTTATATCATGGGATGCATGAAATCCAAGCACCGCGACCCCACTCAGAACTCCGGCTCGTCGGAGAAAGTGGATGGCAAGCCAGGAAAGCAAGGCGAGAAAGCAGTTCTAGTTTTCTCAGAGATTGGCTCCATGGAGGACCCGGTACGGGTCAATCCGGTTCTGCTGGACTATGCCCAGAGACTCTCAGAAGAAATTGTAGCCCGGGCAGTACAACAATGGGCTGAGGTGGACAGCCGGTACAGTGACATCCCCTACATTGAGTGTGATGTGCCATAACGTTTCAGCTGTATGGAATAAAATTGGATTGGTCTGGTTCACACCTCTCTCTGTCCAGGAGAACTTTCAGATGGACAACTTAAGGCCGGTGGAGGATCATGCCATTTTGGGAAGCTGTTCTTTTGCTCGTTTTTTTACCTACAAGGATTCACATGAAATATTCAGCCTTTTTTTTTACACATTGTTTTTACACATTAAAAGTCAAATTTAGGGGCCTGTTTTCTTAACAGAAGGCCATGGAGCTGTTAAACCACAAGATTGCATCTTTTTATGTCTCTTGTTTACCCTCAAAGCCCAGTCGTTTAATTAGAGAGTCTCTGCAGTTGTCCAAAGGCCACAATCATCCCAACCATGTTTAGTACAGACTTCATCTTTTCGCCTTGAGTATTTCTCATGTTCAAGAGGCTCAGCACATCAGACAGTACAGTATTTCTATTTTCCATCCTTCCATCCATCAGTCTTGGTCACATTTGTGAAATTTCATTGGCAAAAATAAAAAACAAGAAAAAAACCAAGAACCTTTGTTGGTCAACACTGAGAATTTAAGTCAAGGTGACCAACTCAAACCCACTGCAAAATCTGTGTTGGGGAATCTTTTACCCTTGTGCAGTATTCCTGATCACGTGGATTTCTACTGACTGGATTTTGCCTGTGAAAATTCATTGAACAATGGTAAATGTGACCACACGTTTAGAGAACGCCTGCTCAGGGGTCACGGTTTCTCTTTAAGGAGCTTGCGCTGGCTTTTAGGGATCGGTAGGCATACATTATTTCCCTGCTAACCTTTTTTTGACATGACAGCTCTGTCGACTGTAATTCCTGATACAAAACAACCTTGTGGTCTCTACGGATGGATGTTGATTATATAATTAAGAGATATAAAAGATCTTAATCATCCTGCATCCATATGATGCAATGAAAGACTACATCCAAGAGAAGGATTCCCAAACTTTGTGCATTTAAGCCGCTAAACAATTTCGTTATAAGAAGATTTTCTTCTGTGCAGCTCAAATATGCAATTCCTAAAGGCCAAAATGTTATAAAAACAAACTTAGTGCTACTAGACTGCCGAACCCCTCGCTAGGAGACAAAATTCAGACAGGGGGACCAAACATGCCAGTGCCCTTAATGATTTTTAATACAAGCACAATTTTACTCTTCTGGTAGTGTTTTAACAGCTGCTCACCAATGCTTTTTATTGATGTGATATTGGCACTTATGGGTCTTGTGCCATGCTGTCAGGTAGCCATATTCCCTTTAATGATCTCCAGATCAATAGAGTGCAGCAGTTGGGTTCTGGAAGTAAAAATCACATTTGTTTTCTCCATAGAGAAAATGATTTTTAGTGATAATGTGTTAACCTTTTAAAACAGACCTACCATGAACTCTAAGGTGATTAACTAATGATTTCAACTACATATAAAAAAAAAAAAAAGAATTTCAGAGATCACCCTCTCCCATAGACCACTGTGAATTGTGTAATCAAATATATTTTTTAAAATCATTTATGTTTGTGCATATCTGATTGTTTTGCAATTACGTGTTATATTTCATCTTTATCTTTGTTTTATATTGTATCAGTATATTCAGTCATAAAATAATTCACAGTTCACAGTTAAGTTCAATTTTGTACCTTTGCCTTGTCATTCAGATTGTCAAAATGCGTCTTTGCGTTAAATCAAAAGTTGATGAAGCTGTTTGTTTTGGTTCATGGTTTTAAACTCTTTACTGAAGAATTTCAATTTCAAATCCCAATGGAGAAAACGAATGAGAAAATTACTTCCGGAACAAAGGCCACTAAAGACGTGGGTAGTCACTGTTATGGCCTGTTGCAAAGACAATTAAGCAAGAACTGCACTTTGACCATTATACTTTTGCATAGAAAGTCATAAATGCAGAGCAAAATCTTAAGATATGAAAGAAGGACCTAAAGTTGTATTTTAAGAGGCCTTTCAGCACATTACTATATGTGCTCAGAGTAGAACTTGAGATTATCTCAGTATCTAAAAGAACAATCAGCACAGGCTTCACTGGGGTTCATTAGTTTTCCATTCAAGGCCAAATAAAAAACTAGATTATATTTTATTGATGAGTGTAAGTGTGTAGTCACCTACAACAAAAAAGTGCTTCAAATACAGTATCATCCAGTCAAAACCAGGATCTCCAGTAATCTCATAAATGTTTGATGAGGTGCAGATGATTCTAACCAAAATTGTATTTCATATTTCAGTGTATATTTCAGACAGAAGTGATTTATCTGTAATCTGTGCAACTCAGTTCTGTAACCTAAAGAAAAGGGAAAAAACTGCTTCGCCAATAAATAAACCATGGCCTTTGTCGATACCTCAACTGTTGCCTTCTTTCAGTTTTTCTTTTTCATTAGTTCCCTCCAGAATTAAAATTTCCTTATAATTTACTCACCCCATGTCATCTGAGACAGTGGTTATCAACTCCAGTCCTCGGGGCCCACTGCTCTGCACGTTTTTTTGATTTTCCTGAATATGACACACTCAGTTCAGTTCATGGATTTTTCTCCTAACGAGCTGATGATCTGAATCAGGTGCGTTAAATGAGGGAGACATACAAAATGTGTAGAGCAGTGGGCCTCGAGGACTGGAGTTGAGAACCACTGGTCTAAGATGTTCATGTCTGTCTTTCTTCAGCTGAAAAGTGATTAAAGGGGTCATCGGATGCAAAGTTCACTTTTACATGTTGTTTGAACATAAATGTGTGTTGGCACTGTGTGTACACAACCACCCTATTGATAAAAATCCACCCAGTGGTTTTTATTTAATCTGTAAAAATCATTTTCCCTTTTTCAAATCAAGCCTTTCTCAGCATCTTGTCTGTGTGACGACACATCGACAGAGGCCGCTCCCACGATAGTTGATTGACATGAGCGTCTTACCTCAGACCTGCCTTGAATGAGCAGTAACAGTCCGATCACCATTGTTTCGATGCCGGAACAGGGACATAGACAAGAATGGCTCCTAAGCAATTAAGGTGTTGTGTTGCTTGATGTAATAATGAACATAGTGATCGTCATTTACTCCTGACATTTGAGCCGCTGAAGATGCAGTGGATTACATTTGTTTGTGAAGGGAATGCGCCTCCCGATCTACATATATCCGTCTATGTTCGCACAAATCATTCGTGATCTAGCTTCACTTACAGCAGAAGTGAGTATAAGGAGTATTTTTATGAATCTTTGCGATCGCCTTTCCTAATAACGTGCTAGTTAGCGAGTTTAGTGGCTAAATGTGGCTAAAGTAAACAGGCTCGTCACTCCACAGAGAGAAGAGAGGGGCGCGGCGAGCAGAGTTCATTAACATTTAAAGCAACATCGACCAGATCAGGATGATTTTTTCAGAGCTGATTTTGACAAGGTAAAAAGGGTGTTGTTTTGCACTACCATTGAGAAACTTTAACCGAAACATGTTATAGACTTTTCATTAAGACCATAAAGAATCATATCAACTTGTGGAAAATGGGCATTTGATGACCCTTCTTAAGGTTTTGAGAAAAACATTACAGGATTTTCTCCATATAGTTGACTTCAGTGGGGGTCAACAGGCTGAAGGTCCAAATTTTCAATGCAGCTTCTAAGGGATTACACGATCCCAGTCTTATCTAGTGAAATGATCAGTCATTTTCTAAAAAACATAAATAATGATATACTTTAAGCGCACATGCTTGTTTTGCACTAGCTCGACTTTGCACATTACGTAGTCATGTTGGAAAGGTCATGCTTGATGTAGGCGGAAGTACTGACTCAGTGTTTACAAAGTAAACATGCAAAAAAGTCAAACGCCCTTTACAAAAAAAAAAAAAGGTAAAAGGTTTTTTGCCCTACCCTACCTTTTTGAACCGGAGTACATAGACAAACTAACCATGCGTGACCTTTCCAACGTAATTACAAAAGGCATGGAGTCGTAGATGCACATCGCAGACCTAGTGCAAGACGAGCTTATGTGGTTAAAGGAGAAGTCCACTTCCAGAAAAAAAATTGACAGATAATGTACACACCCTTTGTCATCCAAGATGTTCATGTCTTTTTTCTTCAGTTTTTTGAAGAAAACATTTCAGGTTTTTTTCATATAGTGGACTTCAATGGTGCCCCGAGTTTGAACTTGAACTTGAACAAAATGTAGTTTAAATGCGGAAAACAACACTTCAGGCAGCGCAAGACAAGACGAGCGTTTGAGATTAAAAAGTATTTAAATATTTAAATAAATATTTATTTTTTTAAATAAAAATAACAGATTGTTTCGCTAGATAAGACCCTTCTTCCTCATTTGGGATCATTTACAACCGCAATTGGGATCGTTTGAAGCTGCTTTAAAATTCATTTTGGAAGTCCAAAATCAGGGCACCATATCAGTCTATTATATGGAGAAAAATCCTGAAATGTTTTCCTCAAAAAAAATAATTTCTTTACGGCTGAAGAAAGAAATATATAAAGATCTTGGATGACAAGGTGGTGAGTACATTATCTGTAAATGTTTGTGCTGGAAGTGGACTTCTCCTTTAAAAAGTATATACATTAAGGTTTTTAGAAAATTATCGATTGTTTCGCTAGATAAGACCCTTATTCCTCGGCTGGGACCATGTAGAGCTCTTTGAAGCTGCACTGAAACTGCATTTTGGACCCTTCAATCCGTTGATTTGAAGTCCAGTATACGGACAAAAATCCTGGAATGTTTTCCTCAAAAACCTTAATTTCTTTTAAACTGAAAAAAGAAAGACATGAACATCTTGGATGACATGGGGGTGAGTAAATTATCAGTAAATTCTAATTCAAGAGTGAACTAATCCTTTAAAATACAGTTCTTTAGTGCAGGTCTATGAGAACTTTAATGTTGTTTTATTATCCATCAAGTCCAAATCGTACAGCTGACTGCTTCAAAAAGTATTAGCAATGCTCTCCACAAAATGTCATAATTTGAGGTATCATACATGTCTGCTCTGTAGCACAATGTGGAACAACTCGACTGCCAGATTGTACTACTTGCAGTTAGGTGCTTGTTTAAATCCCTAAACCTAAGTATGAGCAATGCTTTAACAAAAACCACTAATAAGTAGATTAAATGGTCTGCTGCAATGCTGCTGAGTCTGTCAGTCAATTTGCTAATTACTTATACAGATTTTTTACACTGTTGTTTTTATTGAGATGCACTGTGGGAACACTAACATTTTATGCCATATCTACCATCAAAACCAAAAACAGATACAAAACAATTATTTTATGTTTGTTTTTTTGCACAAATATAGGTCACACTTTTTATGAACATCCACATAGTTAAGAGAAGAAACAAATAATTTGAATTCAAGGCATCACGGTTGTCTCAAAATCATTCAGATTTACTCTGTCAGGCTTGATACTCTCTAGTCTAGGCCAGTGGATCTGCTTGTGTAGTAAACACTGTGGTTAATGGCAGTCATATTATGCATCACATGACAATACTTTAATCCCACCAAACTGAATCGTGGCCAGGGTATGTGTTAAGGTTGTCAGGGTTAATCACGGATTGCAGGACGTGCAAAAAGTGTGTCTGCCATTCTCTATCCACAGGATTTTCACAAATGATTAGATGGAAAAAAGACACATTTGAGAATGAAATATGCAAGATGTGATTCCCAGCACAAAATTCACCCTAACAGGAGTGCTGTAAATTTGTACTGTCCTATCATTCACCCAAAAAAGGAAATTGTGTTATTATTTTCTCAATGTCATTTTAACCAGTTTGCTGTTATTTTATTCTACAGAACTCAAGACTGGAATATTTATAGAACCTCTTAAGTTTAAGATGATAAAAAAGCAAATGTAAGAAAATAATGACACAATTTTCATTTATGGATGAACTTTACCTTTAAAATATGACTAGGCTGCTCTCAAATGTTAGTTTACTCTGAATGCCATTTCCCAGTGGAGTGGCACAAAGAAAACTCCCCAAACCTCTGAATTTCCTCAAGAAACAATCATTGTTCATCAGCAAATATGTGTAGAAGTCTCAGAAGAACGTTTGCTTTAGCTGTAAGCAGAAAAATTATTTTTGCATTTGTCAGCTATGCTGACAGAAAAAACAATGCCAGTTTCTTTGATAAATTTCAGAGGTTTGTGAAAGCAACTTACAGGATTTTTGAGGGGAGTTTTTATAGTTTCAGATCTCTTTCACCCAGAGAGCTGAAACATTCTTCTATAGCCTGCTCCGAGACCCCAGACAGGGTAGAAGGTTTCCACTTTGGACTTTGGTCTTTATCGATTAGCACTGCAAGTAGAGAGGGAAAAAAAAAACTCTCAGTTATGCACTGACCTTTCAGTGGGGTTGTTTTGGAAAAAAAATTGGTTAGGTTAATGGAACTGGCTAAGAATACTGCATAGTGCAGAGGCCCTTTAAATTTAGGTAAAACCCTATGAATAAACATAATAATTACCATAACAGACATTATTAGATTATATAAATCTTAACATCAACAGTGTACAGATATGTATGTTAACCTTTACTTGTGTAAATATATTTTTTCATATGCATTCATTCAGAATTTTAAGAATTTTTAAGAACTTCAAAGTAATTTGAATTTAAATTGGAATGAAATTCAAAGAAACCTGTCATCTCGAATGTAGTTTTAACACAAATATGAATTATACACAAACATACTGACTGTCATGGACACATCATACGGGATATTTCTAGAAATATTAGATCAATGTCGGAATTTTTTAGAAATGTTTGTGTAACATATACTACCAGTCAAAAGTTTTTGAACAGTAAGATTTTTAATGTTTTTTTTAAGAAGTCTCTTTTGCTCATCAAGCCTGCATTTATTTGATCCAAAATACAGCAAAAGCAGTAATATTGTGAAATATTTTTACTATTTAAAATAACTGTTTTCTATTGTTCAAAAAAAAACATTTTATTATTAACTTCATATTTATTATTATTATTATCATCAATATTTAAAGCAATTGAGTACTTTTTTCAGGATTCTTTGAATAGAAAGATCCAAAGATCAGCATTTATAAAATAAAAAAAGCTTTTTAAACATTATACACTACAACATTCAAAAGCTTGGAGTCAGTATTTTTTCTTGGGAAAAAATTCTAGAAATCTATACTTTTATTTAGCAAGAATGCTTTAAATTGATTAAAAGTGATGATAAAGACATTCATAATGTTACAAAAGAGTTCCATTTCAGATAAAAGCTGTTCTTCTGAACTCTCTATTCATCAAGGAAACCTGAACAAATTCTACTCTGCTGTTTTCAACATAATAAAATGTTTTTTGAGCAGCAAATCAGAATATTAGAATGATTTCTGAAGGATCAAATGTGCCTGGAGTAATGATGCTAAATATTCAGCTTTGAAATCACAGGAATAAATTACATTTTAAAATATATTCAAATAGAAAACAGTTTTTTTAAATAGTAAAAATATTTCAATTCTACTGTTTTTGCTGCTCGGGCTTGGCGAGCAGAAGACTTCGTTAAAAAAAAAAAAAATAAAAAAAATAAAAACTTTGCCTGGTAGTATGTGTAAATGTTAAATTTAGTAAATTACAAACTTTATGTTGTGGATTATTGTGGCAGAACACTATATTTCCTAGGTTGCTTTACTTTACAAAATTTTTTGAATGTCTTTAAATTTAAATTCACAAAATAAAAAAACTCTTAAAGGTTACATATAAGGTTACATATTCAAACTTAATTCAACATCCCATTGTGGCCAGTTTAATTCACATTTTAAACCATGAATTGAAAGTAATTTTTAGAAATACTTTTTCACCAACATCTGATTTGGTATGTTTATCAATAGCAACTTGTATGTGAATTAAAAAAAAAAAGTGTGTATCTTACCCGCTCTGACACCCTCATAAAAATCGTGGCCTCTCTGCAAAGCAAGAGTAGAAACTCGTGACATGAATAACTCAAATACTTTCCCTAAATGAATTACTGGCATGTGAAAAATGTGCCAACACAGCTTTAAGCTGATTTGATTTGTGTAATGAAATGATAAAGCACTGCATTTACAGAGAATTGCATTACATACCATACAGGCCTGACTGAGTCTATACTCCATCACCAACACCTCCTGCAAATTCATTCTCGCTCCTTCCTGAATCTGCCTGAAAGTTAACTTCAGTGAGGTTGGAGACATTTTGGCCAGAGTCTGTAAAATCCAATACAAAACCCCAAATTGAATAATAAAAAAGCTATTTAAATATCTGACTGTATCAACAAAGTATCATCTTTTTATTTTACAACAGAGAGCATACTGATTTGTGAAAAAATTAACAGCAGCTGCAAAAATGTGTCATTTTGCATAAAGTCATTTGAGATTTTACTGTGAACTGCTAAATATTAATCAAACAATCAGTTAGTTAATTAATTAACAAAATGAATATAAAATTGTGAGCTGGGGAAGACATGAAACAGTCCACACGTAACCAAAAAGGACAAACAGGGAGGTTACACAAGGGTAATGGCCAAGTGTACTGTTGATAAAAAAGAGGCCCCACATGAGCAGAGGACCAGTCCATAAACAGCCTTGTGTTTAGAGCGAACCTTACGTGACCTATTTGGTCATAAAACCTCACATTCAATTCCAATGGCATGTTCTGTTTATATCAGTGTCACTTTGTATAATACAGTATAATGAGGTACTGTGGATATTTATATTGTAACTTTGTTTAGGTCATGAAAGGACAATAAGAGGAAACAGAATTTCACTCGAATAATCGTCAACACATACACTGAGCAACAGCAAGTGTAAATATTCAACAATAAAACGTCACTGTCAAACATCAATTTCCTTTCTACAGCTTACTCTAAACAAAGTGATGCATGGCAAAGTAGTGCTATGGCAGGAAAAACAGAATGGCTTTGAAATACTAATGAGGTATAATATGATTCAGGGCCCATTACGCAATAGAAGAGAGGGTTTGCATGCAGCAGAGAGCATGCAGACCTCAAATGAGAAGCCATATGCGCTCATTCTGTTTATCTCGCCAAATATCCCAGAACCATCAAACGCTGTACCCAGCTGCAGGAGCAGGACATGGAAACACACTCCTGTATGAAAAACAATAAAACAAACCTTGCTACGACCTTCCCTATTGCCATGTCATTTTATGAGGTTCATGAAAACATCACTTGCACGTGGGAGTTAGAATGAATAAACATCTCGCCATATCGCAGGGACAAAGTATGAGATAATCTTACTTTTTTATAATATAAACAATGCAAATGAGATTTGAAATGCTAGCTGTTTTATATTAACTTGAGTTGAAGTCAAAAGTTTACATACCTTGCAGAATCTGCAAAATGTTAGTGTACCAAAATTAGATGAATCAGACAAAATGCATGTTCTTTTTTTTATTTAGTACTGACCTGAATAAGATATTTCACAATGGACATTTACATTTAGTCCATATAGTCCTAATAATAGTTGAATTTATAAAAATGACCCTGTTTAAAAGTTTACATACACTTGGTTCTTAATACTGTGTTGTTACCTGAATGAACCACAGCTGTGTTTTTAATTTAACTTTTTTGTTTAGTGATAGTTGTTCTTGAGTCCCTTGTTTGTCCTTAACAGTTAATCTGCCTGCTGTTCTTCAGAAAAATCCTTCAGGTCCCAAAATTCTGTGGTTTTTCAGCATTTTTGTGTATTTGATCCCTTTCCAACAATGACTGTATGATTTTGAGATCCATCTTTTCACACTGAGGACAACTGAGGGACTCATATGCAACTATTACAGAAGGTTCAAACGCTCACTGATGCTCCAGAAAGAAACATGATGCATTAAGAGCCAAGGGTGTAAACTGCTGAACAGAAAGATGTTTTCATTTTTCTTATTTAGCCTAAAATCATATTTTTTTGATACTGCCCTTCAAAAGCTACAGAAGATACTTACATGTTTTCCAGAAGACAAAATAAGTAAAATTTACTCTTATCTTTAAATTCTAAAAGTTTTCACCCCCTAACTCTTAATGCATTGTGTTTACTTCTGAAGCATCAGTGAGCGTTTGAACCTTCTGTAATAGTTGCATATGAGTCCCTCAGTGTGAAAAGATGGATCGTATAATCATTTTTTTTAAATGTGTATTGTACTGGTTTGTATTGTGTCTCTTGCTAATGGACCTTGAGTCTGGAAATAAATAAAGTTTATATAGTCACTGTTGGAAAGTAAATACCACATAAAAATAACAGAATTTGTGGAACATGAAGGATTTTTCTGAAGAACAGCAGTCAGTTTAACTGTTCAGGACAAACAAGGAACTCATGAACAACTATCACAAAACAAACAAACAAACAAAAAACAGCTGTGGATCATTTAGGTAACAACACAGTATTAAGAAACAAACGTATGTAAACTTTTGAACCTGGTCATTTTTTACAAATTCATTTAATATTTTCTGTTTGGACTGTATGTACATGTCTTTTATGCAAAATATCTTATTCAGGTCAGTAACACTAAATAAAAAAAAAACATGCATTTTGTACAATCCATCTTATTTTGGTAAAATATTTAACATTTTGCAGATTCTGCAAGGTGTATGTGAACGTTTGACTTTAACTGTATATCTAGTCACCATCCCTGAACCCACCTCAGTCTGTTTGAGTGCAAAAGCAGAGCCATCTTTTTTAAGGTTCTCCATGATCTCCTCCACACTTCCAGCTGAAAACAGCCTAAAACAACAGAACAATAACAAAACACACAGGATCAGTCCTGCAAAAACAAACATGTATGCAATCCCCATCTGTAAAAGTTTTTCTCCATCACGCTCAAGAAGTCAAGCCAAATTAGTCATCAGATTTAATCCTGGGACAGCAGATTAGTGCAGCATCAACTCACGTTATGTAAGGCTCATATGCGATGCAGAGTCAAACTCCACAAAAACAGGTAAACAAAGGGCGTATAGGCTCATGGCAATTTGTTCTGCTAAACGCTAAAGCCACCCGGAAGGGAAGACATAAAGACAACATTGCACACGCGCTGGTCATGGTGGAAATTGAGTTTTGGAGCATGTCCAATGTTTATCAGTCTGATCATTTCAGGCCTTTGATCAACAAACCTAACTTTTTTCCCTGCACATGGAATTATGGGCCTTTCAGAGTGCTATAAATTGACTGGAAGCACCCAAGTTTTACCAGCACCTGAAGGCTGGTGTCTAAAGCTTATCCAGTGAAACAGACACAAACCCAGAAGTGTAACTAATTGGTTTCAGAAGTGTGAAGTGTGCTGATATTAGGCCAGCACTGCTTCTGCAGATGATTTAGACTCACAGTTACCACACTGTCACCGTCACAGTATGCAAACAGTGCAGATACACAATTATTGCGTCACTGCCTTTCATACTTAAATGTTACACGTTAAATACGATGCTGATTTATATTGGGGCTGGGAGCTATAGCTAAAAACATACGCTATTGTTCAAAAGTTTGTGGTCATCACAATTTTTATTCAACAAGGATGCACTAAATTGATCAAAAATAACATTAAATACATCTATAATGCTACAAAAGGTTTCTATTTTTAAATAAATGTTGTTCTTTTCAACTCTTCATCAAAGTAGGGGTGGGTGATACACTGGTAGACACGATTAACTGGTAGAAATTTGTCACCTGGTAGAGATTTTGGACTATCGTCTATCGCAGTTATACGCTCGTGATGTCGCTGTGCTATGTGGTCACAAAAACGTGTTGTTTGCACACGTTTGTAAGCATTGTGTATAAGTGATTTTAAGCCGAAGCAGTCAGCAGCGAAAGAGAACTCATTTCGCTATATGCGCATGCTGTCTGAGAGACTGTTTCTGTGTGCTGTTAAAGATTTATTTTTGCCACTTAATAGTCCTTGAACAATACTTGTACGTGTCAAAATGCCCATCTTTGCAAGTATCCTCATAAAAACACAGTAATTTAGGTCTGTGAAAGCAAACAGCTGAGAAAGAAAACGCATGTGTAACAGTATATTGGATCCGGGCAGCTCTTAAAGTGACAGCAGTCTAATATTCCTGCCGTCTGTCATTAATCAATTAATCAAGTTAATCAAACAACAAAAGAGAAAATCTCTCACTGCTCTTGACTAAATCACTTTTGTAACTTTAATAAGAAGAAATGTATATTTAGTTTGCATAGTGAAGAATATGAAGTGTTTTTATACATTTGATTACTTTATTCAATGTATGTAGCATTTCTTATTTATTTGTTTTACTGTAGTTTTTTTTTTTTTTTGCTTGTAATTATTTAATCGCTGACTATTTTCTTATCTTCAGTAAACATGAGGTTTTTTTTTACTTTAAGATTGTTTTTTTGTGATATTGACACTGGTGACAATTTTAAAATTTCTATGGCATCAAAAAATTTTATATCATAAAGACATTATTTAAAACTATATTGTGATATTGTTACTGTGAATTAAAATTACTCATGTTGTTATATAAGATTCTGGTCATATCGCCCACCCCTACAGCAAAAAATCATTACGCAAATCAATACGCATTTTTTTCCCCACATAATTTACATTACTGCAATACCTTTCTCCCCAGCCTAGCACGAATAGCTTGATTAGTTCCGGGTTTGATGAAGGCCCGTCTTCCGAAAAACGAAATGTGTTGTGATTGGTTAGCCCTCCCAGGGTCTTGTGATTGACAAACAGCTTAGACGGCGTTTCAGTACTGCCACGCTCTTTGCCAAAGCAGTAGGTTCTGTCTGCTCAGTTACAGTTAAGGATATATTAAGGTATAGTACAGTAGTGTTGGGTCCTATCTATTATTGTGCTAATTTATTTAATTATTTACATACTTAGTTTTATTGCCCGAAACCAGCTTCAGTATAGGGCTAAAAGCAGCCTAACATTTTTAATATGACTTAATTTGTATTTAACATGACAACAATTGAATAAAAACATAAGTTACTAATTATAATGCTTACATTTCCTTAGTTATTCAAAAAGCAGCTACAGAAAACGAGCAAAAAACATCATCACCGATTAGCCTAGCCTTGTCTAGCGCAAGTTTATGCATTTAATTTAGAAAAACACTTGCGTTATAAGTGAAACTATCTACAGTGTATGATGAATAAATCTCTTACCACACACTGCACACGTCTGTGGCGCGTACGGCTCTGACATGGCCACCGGAGCTGATCGCGGCCACTCTAGTCAATGTTTGTGTTTATACCACTTCCAGAACAATAATTTACAAATAATTTACCCACCCCCTTGTCATCCAAGATGTTCATGTCTTTCTTTCTTCAGTTGTAAAGAAATTATGTTTTTTGAGGAAAATTTTTGAGGAGCATTTTTTTCAGTATAGTGGACTGAAATGGTGTCCTGATTTTGAATGTCCAAAATGCAGTTTAAATGCAGCTTCAAACGATCCCAAATGTGGTTGTAAATGATCCCAGCCAAGAAAGAAGGGTCTTATCTAGTGTAATGATTGGTTATTTTAATAAAAATAATACAATTTATATACTTTTTAATGCCAAACGCTCATCTCGTCTTACTCTGCCTGGACTGTTTTTGTTCCGGTTCATGACAGTTAGGGTATGTCGAAAAACTCCCATCTCATGTTCTCCCTCAACTTCAAAATTGTCATGTATCGCTGTTTTATCTTTGTTGTTAAGGGTGTTTGATCTTCTTTACATGTTCACTTTGCAAATACTGGGTCAGAACTTCTGCAGCGTTGTAGGATGATTTTGAAATGATTTCTGAAGTTGAGGGAGAAAATACGATTGGAGTTTTTCGACGTACCCTAACTGTCTTGAGGCAGAATACACAGAGTTCAGGGAGAGAAAGGCAAGACGAGTGTTTGAGATTAAAAAGTATTTAAATTGTATTTTTTTAATGAAAATAAACAATCGTTTCGCTAGATAAGACCCTTCCTCCTCGGCTGGGATTGTTTACAACCGCCTATGGGATCGTTTGAAGCCGCATTTAAACTGCATTTTGGAAGTTCAAAATTTGGGGCACCATATCAGTCCATTATATGGAGAAAAATGCAGAAACGTTTACCTCAAAAAACAATTTCTTTACGACTGAAGAAAGAAAGATATGAACATCTTGGATGACGGGGGGTGAGTATATTATATGTGAATCTTTGTTTTGGAAGTGGACTTCTCCTTTAACTAATGTAGTTAATTGATGTTATCTAATGAACCTTATTGTAAAGTGTTACCAAATATTCACACTGATCTCACAAAACATGTAGTGCAGTTACACTGGAAGCCTATGGAGCAAGTACAACATGTTTTTTAATGCATAAATTCTTGTTCTCAGAAATCCCTCATTTCAATAGTCATTTGATTTCAGCAAGCATCACTAATAACCCTACACGGCCATTTCGAAGGCAATATAAGACTGAAAATTATATTTAAAACTTACCACCAAACCAAAATTTAGTTTTCCATTTCAAGAGACAGCTTTAGTTTCATTCTATTCTGGGTTAGGCATATGACAATAATGCAAGGAGAGAAGAGCGCTTTGGTTTACCTGTCAATGGCCTCTGTCTGGTCTTGCAGCACAAAAGGTTTCTTAGCATCCAGACTACTCTAAAGAAACATAACAGCAGTTTGTGTTTAAACATATATTTCAACCCAGACAACTGCAATCCTCAACTGTCTGAGTATGTGAGACAGGACATTTTTATCCTATCAGACACCATGGCTGTGTCTGAAGCTGAAGAATAAGCATGAGAAACATCTTTCAAAAATATTACATTTGAAACTTTTGACTAGTAGTGCATACACACTATATAAATACACTACAAACTAGTACACTGTTGACTGACTATTTCAGATATTGTCCAATTATCATTTTATCTTCTGTGTAGGCGTGTACCGCTGGCCAAACTAATTTATGCCCTCCTAGTGCTTAAAAGCTGTGACATGAATCCCAGTGACATTTCATTTTATGCCTGCTCTAGAAATACACAGACACGGATATCTCTATTTAAATTGCACTGTCACAGAATCCATGACATGGAATTACAATTCACTCTGAAAGCAGAATGAAAGTGTCTATATTCCTCTTTTATCAGGATACACCCTACCTAATCTTTCGTATCAAACAATCTACAGGCGTTAAAGTGCAACCTTGATGAGCAAAGTATATATAACTGTATGGTTTTATGGTTTAGTGACTGCTGCTGTAGATAAAACTCTCTTTGAACTAACATCTAGTGCACATTAGTGCCATATCATAATGCAATGACTGCTTGTAAATAATTCACAATGTCTGGATTTTTAATTAAGCTATTGTCATGATTCGTTGAGAACAGAAGAGAGTAAAATAAAAGAAATGCTCAAAAGAGGTCTGGGAAGGGCCTGTGAAAGATGTTTGTCTGGAGCATGAAAGCCACGTATCATCAGTCCCTCCTTTCCAAGGATCTCTGGAAAGCTTTGTGACGTAAACACTGTATGAGTCACAATAATGCTCACGTAGACACTCCTGTTCGGCACACACAACTTCACAGCATTAAACACTGACGGCCATAAATCCATACCATATTTATAATAATCATAAAGTCATAATAAGTATAATGAATATAATAAAACGCAGCAGAGGACTTTGAGCTTTTGGACAGTTTTGGAAATACTCTCACTGAACTGAACTTCATGTTTATTATAACACTGCAAAAAAATTATTTTCTTCCTTACTATTTATGTCTTGTTTTGTAGTATAAATATCTAAAAATTCTGGAATTAGGAGGATGCATTTACTGGACAAATAAAACGACTTCAAAATTGTGTTAGTTTTTGCTTAAAAAAGGGGTAATGGGGTAAGAAAAATCTTAATTCAAAAGGTTAAACAAGATTATTTTTCTTGCCCCATTGGCAGATATTTTTGCTCGTTTTAAGCAAAAACTAACACAATTTGGGTAATTTTTTCAGAAAACAAGATATAATATTTTAGGTCATTTTACTTGTCCAGTAAACGCAACCTTTTAATTCAAGAATTTTTAGATATTTACACTAGAAAACAAGACAAAAATACTAACGAAGAAAATACATTTTTGCAGTGTAGCATGCTGAAACCTGGCCCCAAAAGTTGTTACATTTTTTTAAAATGATATAATAATAGTAATAATAGCAATAATAATAAAAAAAAAATCATATAATATCATTTAAGTATTATTTATATAATAAAATGTATATATTCTAAAATTTGATAAAATAATAAATTAATACAATTTGATATTAATTTATTAATCCATATAAAAATATTATTATTATTATTATATACACAACTGTTCAAAAGTTTGGGTCTGTTACATGTTTTAATGATTTTTAAAGTCTTTATGGTCAAAGCTGCATTTTTTTAGATCAAAAAGACAGTAAAAATGATTGTGAATATTGTGGATTATATAATTAATTAATATAATAACATTTATTATTATTATTTTTTATTTTTATTATTATTATTATTATTATTATTATATACATGACTGTTCAAAAGTTTGGGTCTGTCACATGTTTTAATGATTTTAAAAGTCTTTATGGTCATCAAAGCTGCATTTTTTTAGATCAAAAATACAGTAAAAAATATTGTGAATATTGTGGATTATATAATTAATTTATATAATAACATTTATTATTATTATTATTATTATTATTATATACACTACTGTTCAAAAGTTTGGGTCTGTTACAAGTTTTAATGATTTTAAAAGAACTCTTTATGCTCATCAAGGCTGCATTTATTATATCAAAAATTGTGAATATTGTGAAATATTATTACAATTTAAAACAACTGTTCTTCATTTTAATTTACTTCAAAATGTGATTTATTCCAGTAATTGCAATACTAAATTTTGAGTCACATGATCCTATAGAATCATTCTAATATGTTGATTTGGTGCTCAAGAAACATTATTATTATTATCCATGTTGAAAAAAGTTGTGCTGCTTAATATTTTTTGAAGAAACCAAAATACCTTTTTTTCAGGTTTCTTTAAAATACAAATCTTTACTGATGTCTTTAGTCATTTTAATGCATCTTTGCTGAATAAAAGTATTAATTTAATAAAATTACTGACCCCAAACTTCCAAAAGGCAGTGTAAATGTAAGACTCTCTTCTATAGAACATAAGTCTTTTTTTCTTTTTTTTTCCTCAATGAGATGCAACAATTTTTAACTACCTCCTTTTGTGTTTCACAGAGGAAAGAAAGTCATAGGTTTAAAAAAAACAAACAAACAAAAAAACAACGAAAGATGTAATTTTTTGGTTAACATATTCCTTTAGTGTGAGAAGTGTACACAAGCTCACCACTGTGTAGTGTAACCGCAGGTACTCGGGTCGTAAAAGTGAAAAAAAAAAAAGTCTGTTTTTGCCACATACCTGTTCCTGATAAGAATCCAGTAGTTGGGCCACATCACTGTTAGATGGAGACTTCAGATCAACGAGATCCTCCTCAAGAGCTGCAATCTGATGGAAGAGACAAATGATAAAATCAACATCACAGGCAGAAACAATCTATTGGGTCTAAATCAGATACTGAAGAGCAGAGAAGGGTACGCGTTGTTTACAACAGGAATTTTTATAGGGTGTTTCCTGATGGTAACAGCAGGAGCACAGTGAAACAGAACATAAAACAACAGCTCTGATCCAAAACATAGTGTGCTGCTTACCAGGATAGCCTTTTAGAGACCACATTAGTGAAAATTTAGCAGTTTGCATGCAACAAACAGGTCCAGTCTGGAGATATATGAAGCACTGCTCACATAGAAGTTACTCAGTTAGTACACCAAGTAGCTTTTAGTGTCGTCAGCACAGAAAATGTGTACAAATCTGCATGAGGAACTTTTTAGAAGCTTCTAATTGCATGGATATTTTCTCACAGGGTTTTGTAAGCCACTATTCTTTCTAAAACTGCTTTGGAACAATATGCATTGTGAAACGCACTATACTAACGTATTAAATACAATCCATTACACCAGAATTCTCCCATCAGGTTCCCAAACGTTGGAAAAATTGATTTCTTGTGAAAAGTAATTTTACAGACATTGGACTCAACCTTGGTTCTTCAGCATTTTTGTGTATTTGAACCCTTTCCAACAATGACTGTATGATTTTGAGATCCATGTTTTCACACCGAGGACAACTGAGGGACTCATGCAGCCATTATAGAAGGTTCAAACACTCACTGATGCTCCAGAAGGAAAAAATGATGCATAAAGAGCCGGGGGGGTGAAAACTTTTGAATTTGAATAGGAGGGTAAATTTAACTTTTTTATTTTAATTTTGTTTTCTGGGAAACATGTAGGTATCTTCTAAAAATATGATATTTAAGCAAAATAAGAAAAATGTACTCTTCATTCTATTCAAAAGTTTACACCCCTGGCTCTTAATGCATCAATTTTTTTCTTCTGGAGCATCAGTGAGTGTTTGAACCTTCTGTAATAGTTGCATATGAGTCTCTCAGTTGTTCTCAGTGTGAAAAGATAGATCTCAAAATCATACAGTCTTTGTTGGAAAGGGTTCAAATGTTGAACAAAAATGCTGAAGAACCAAAGAATTTCTGGGACCTGAAGGATTTTTCTGAAGAACAGCAGGCAGTTTAAATGTTCAGGACAAACAAGGGACTCATGAGCGACTATTGCTAAAAAACTAACAAACAAACAAACAAACAAAACGCCTGTGGATTATTCAGGTAACAACACAGTATTAAGAATCGAGAGTATGTAAACTTTTGAACAGGGTAATTTTTATAAATTCAACTATTATTTTCTCTTGTGGACTATATGTAAACATCTTTTATGAGAAATATCTCATTTAGGTCAGTTCTAAAAAAAAAAAATAACATGCATTTTATATGATCCCTCTTATTTTGGTAAAATAGTTAACATTTTGCAGATTCTGACTTGAACTGTATTTTATAGGACTAGAAAATATATATTCACTATAGAAATCCCATGTTTTTCCATTATTTTTATTTCCTCTAAAAGGGATAGTTCACCCAAAAATGAAAATCCTGTCATGAAGTATTGACTCTCATGTAAATTCAAACCTTTTTAGAGATATTTTCAAAGATATTTTTGATGAAATCCAGGAGCTTTCTGACCCTGCATAGACAGCAATGCAAATACAACATTCAAGGCCCAGAAAGGTAGTAAGGACATTGTTAAAATAGTCCATGCGACACTGTGGTTCAACTGTAATTTTATGACGCTACAAGAATATTTGAGCGTCAGAAGAAAATTGTCATAAATCTGTTGGATTTCATCAAAAATATCTTAAAATTTGTGTTCCGAAGATGAACAAAGGTCTTACGGGTTTGGAACGACATGAGGGTGAGTAATTAATTACAGAATTTTCATTTTTGAGTGAACTATCCCTTTAATTTCTACTGCTTTCCAGCTCTGACCCTGTGCTGCTCGTGGTGATAATGAATGATAATACAGGCTGACTCAATATATAATTGTCAGGGTTGTTGTACATTGCTCTTAAAACAAACTGAATTAGCTCACAACTACTTCTGCGGTACAAACTAACGCCCTGTCCTCAGAGCCCTTTTGTGGTTATTTTTATAACAAGTCACTTCTGTGTGTAGCATGTATGCCAGATCCTGCTGGTGGTCTGTCCTTGGCCAGAGGATGTGTGTGTGTGTGTGTGTGTGCATGCGTAGGCTTGCATGTCCCTCTCTCCAACAGTGCCAAGCCCTGGTCCTCATTTTCACCTCTGGCACATGAACTGGGCGTAGTGTCAGGGCTCAGTCGCCCCCTGCTGCCAAAAGCTCGCTGGCAAGCCTGAGAAACGCTGACTAAGTCCTCTCCTTTCAGTAACTTCTCTCATTTCAGCATCAAATGCAAGAACTGCAGCCCAAAATCCCAGGAGGCCAGCACCAGCACAGTTCCCTCCCAGTCTTCATTACCTTGAATTCTTAACATTTCATCATAATAGCTTCTTCTTAGCACTGTTTTAACCAAGAGCTGTTAAAACAGCTTTTTATTATTATTTTGTTTTTTACACTTTATAAATCATCATATGAAAGCTGAATAAATAAGTTCGATTGTATGGTTTGTTAGGATAGGACAATATTTGGCCGAGATACAAGTATTTAAAAATCTAGAATCTGATGATGCAAAAAAATCAAAATAGAGGAAATCGCCTTTAAAGTTGTCCAAATGAAGTTCTTAGCAATGCATATTACTAATCAAAAATTAAGTTTTTATATATTTACGGTAGGAAATTTCCAAAATATCTTCATGGAACATGATCTTTACTTAATATCCAAATGATTTTTGGAATAAAAGAAAAATCAATAATTTTGACCTATACAATGTATCGTTGGCTATTGCTACAAATGTACCTGTGCTACTTATGACTGGTTTTGTGGTCCAGGGTCACATATGTACATTACCTTGTCAGACTGCACAAAATGAGTAGCCACCCCGACCCTCTGAACATCTCTCCCTTTCAGGCGGAACCCGGTCAGGGCGAGAAAGAGGCCCAGTTTGCCTTGAAGTCTAGGCAGGAAGTAGCCACCACCAACATCAGGAAACAGACCTACAGAAACAAAAGATAAAAGCCATTTAGACCATGACATGAAGTAAAAATCTGGACACAAAAACCCAACACAAATGTTATACATTATATTAATTAACTAACTGCAATGCTTCATGGGATGAATAATTGATTTACTTGTAGTAAAGTCTGTACCTTTCATATTTTTAAACACTGAATGTACCGTAATTCAGAGCTGGGCGGTTGGTTCAAGGCTTCTTTATTAAAGATTTTTAAAAAAATCATTATTAAGAAAAAGACTGCAGAAAAATACTTAAGAACTCAAGGTCACTAAACAAACAGTTTGGCAATGTATTTCAATCCATAACGATCGGTTCTTGCATCCCTTAATAAGATTTATTCACTGTTTAATCCACCAATGAGACATGACTTTCAATTGTCTTTACACAAGAAAAAAGATTATTTTTTGGCCACAGGAGTAAAAATCAGCTATTTTGTAGGGAATTATTATAATCGCTCAAGTGATTATAATTGGTGAAATACTTGAGTAAACAAAAAGACCTTGATTATATGAGCTATTTCACTGTTACATAAAGCAGGGGGAATTTCAATTTTTTTATGCCAATGACCCGACAAAAATTATGATCTCAAAAGACCCCCTTCCTAATGTATAAAGGGAGCTGTATATTTTCATGTATTGTATACAGACCATTTTCTAACCATCGCTGGAGTTATGTTAGAAGTATAAACCTGAGAAACATAAAAAAAAAAATTTAAATAATCATGATAGAGTAATAACTCAAATTATAAATTAAGTCAATAGTTAAATTCTTGCAATATTAACATTTTCTACAAACTATTTATTTCCAGGCACCTGCAAGCGAGTCCTTGGCCCCTAGTTTGTGAAACCCTAGCATAAACAGTTATCAAATGCATTGTTCAGTCTCCAGGATATAGTTATGAAATGGCATACAATGGCTACAATCTTATTAACCTGATGTGCTTTTTTTACTAGCAAGGGCTGAGAAAAATAACATCACTTCCCTCACACGCACTCAGCATGAGGTACAATTTAGAATAAGATGGGACCAGATTAGGTCCCCTGACCTGATTCCAGGAGGCAAATGTAATATCATAAATGGAGATTACGCTTGCCATTCACTAATTCAATCGCTTTGTCTCGTGGCCGGCATAGTTTTAAGACTCAAATAGCAAATAATCCATCAGGGTGAAGGGGGGGAACCAGGTTGCAGGGATGGGGGGGTGGGTTGCATTTTCGGCGCACAGATGGCTGGTGCATAGTCAGAGAAGGTGCCACCATGGGCCAATGCCACGGCTCAGCACAAATGGCTCAAGGCTACTGGTACCATGCTGTTAGTGGTGCTTTCCTTCTGGAATCCCACACAGCCTGGAGCATTTAAAGTGTACATGACAAAAAAACAGTTTAAAACTGCACAAGAGTCCCAGCACCACTTCTTTCCCAGAAAAATGTAAACACTATTAAAGCATTGTTTGTTTGAGAGACTTCACATAGCAACAGTAGCTTAACCAATGGTGTGAGTTGGGGTGTTTTTTCAATCAATGCCAAATGAACAAGCATGTTTAAAAACCTGTTTAAAACAATCATTATTTATGCAGATTTACACAGAAACATTTATTATGCCGCCGAGTCCAGTATGGCTGGGTTTTGACACAAATTTAACGATTAAATTCAATTTCAGATTCGATTCAGTATTGATTATTCTGGAAATATATCAGGTACAGTACGTGCCAAATTTTCTCATGGAAAAATCTCTCAATAATGCTGTAAAATATACAGGAGAGTCAGTTGGTACTACATTAGTATAATATTAAATGTTAAAATTAACTGATTTGTATACAAACACTTAAATTAAACTCAAGTTTTTATAAGTAACAATTACATAATTATATTTCTACCCCAATTTGTTTTTTTTTTTGACTGATTTATTCAAACATAAATACTAAAGAACAGTAAAAAATATAATGAATATGTTACGTGCAAAATGCTCCTCTCTAGAGTTAATTTTATTAGATTACTATTAAGTTTATAGTCCCCAAATAGGCCTATGTTTTGTCTAAGATAAATGTGACATTGTGACATTGTTATATTAATGTCTTTCTGTGGTTGAAACAATGATTGAACAATTACATGAGACAGGGTACGTTCGGATGTTTATTCATATTTTTTTCATGCTGTAACTGGAGAAGATGATCAGTTCATGTGCTACAGCTACAGCGATCTGTCACTCCACATTAAACAGTGCCAAAACAGCATTTATTGTTTGAATATTGTAATAAAATGAACAGAATCTAAACTCAGAATGAAATCTGAGACTTTGTTTCATATCAGAAGTAACAAAGCACAAAGCTTATTGCAATTTATTGGATGGGAGGTACGCAACAATGTTCCGTTTATTAACTGAAAACAGTCTAGACTAATTGATTCATGGGATTTAAGAATTAATATTGTTTTGTAAAAACAAAAATTTATTAAAAACGAGAAATCAAAATTTTTTTTTTTTTTTTTTTTTACTCCGCCCTAGAGTCCAGGGTTATTACTGTTAAGTAAAACTAAAACCATAAAAACATTTTTCGGTACCTGAAACAACATAACCAAAATAAAATAAAATGTATTGTTTATTAGTTTATTAAAAAGTTTATTAAAAATGTATTGCCGAGGTAACATTTCTTACTTTCATTATCTTAAATAGCACTAAAAGAATTACTAAAGAACTAAATCGGGAATCGAACTTGGGTTGCTGCGAGCATAGTTGTGCTACATGTCGGCACAGTAACCACAAGGCTATCGGTGCCGACTTAAACTTTTAAAACTAATTAAAATAAAACGAAAACCAAAAAAATTACAAGAACACAAAATTATTAAAACTAAAATTAAAATGAAACAAAAAATATAGCTGCAAGCAGCAATTACCAGGGTTCAAGCGCTTTAAGGCATTTAAGGACGTATGAAAAAAGACATTACATATTTAGCAAGCCTGTAACCACCTAAATCAATGGTTAAAAAATAATTTTTGTAAAATCCAGGTAATGTATCATAGAAATATGATGTTTTTTAACGTTTACGACTGTTATAGCGCCAACTATTGTCCTGTTAATTGACAGCAGTGGTTCTAGAGGCAAAGTTGTTTGAAATGAGGAGGTCTATCGTATGATACAAATATCATGCGTATGTGTGAAAAAAACATGCAATATACAATCATTTACGCCATTGAAAAATGCGATATTCGCACCTCCCAGTGGATGATTTATTTCAATTTTCTCATAGACCTTTAAGGTTTGAGTTTCGTTCCTATCGACCTCCTTTAACCTTGGCAAATAGGTGGTTTTTTGAGACCAAATCCGTGTGTAACGATTTTCATGTCAATAGGACAACCGGTTGCATAGTTATGGCCGTTTTTATGTTTTTTCTTATTGTGCCACCAAGTGGCCAAGCTCCACAGATTTTTTCATGTGATCTCAGATTTAATTTTACATATGCGTTGTGAGTTTCGTTCCGTTCAAAAGTTATAGCCAGTTTAGTAAAGGCAGCCATACCCCTTTCTAACATTTTGGCGTCCCTTTGCGATGACATGTCGAAAGTTTACCTTCTTTTTTTGCTAATTATTGATATTCACTCTCCAGAGAATCATCTTGCACTGCTTTGGTTCCAGTTGGGTGAAAAACCTAGGACTAGTTCTAATTGCAAAATACCCAAAAATTTCGCCAGGGTGACAAACGAATCCAAGCCGTGCTTTAGTCAGGCGTGAGCCAAGGATTCCAACGACTCCAACGACTTCATACACTTGAGCCTGCAGTGAACGGTTTAGGAGAGATTTAGGAGTTATGAGTGATTTTGTACTTTTGAGTGCTATAGCATCCCCGTCAGGCCGATTGGGGCGAGCCTTGGTTGTAGATGGTGTGAGTACTACCATCCCTCCAATTTTCAAGTTTCTACGACTTATGGTTTGGTCTGCCCGATTAGTTTTACGTGGAGATTGCTGATCCGTAGCCATTCTAACAATTACATTAGTTAATGTGGTGGGATGTCAGTATTGAAGCCTGTTTAATAAACCTGTTCAAAATAAAAACAATTATTTATGCAGATTTCCTTAATTATGCTGGTTGTATGAATGCAGTCTTGTATGTAAATAAAACAGTAAATAATATGATTAAAAAAATGTAATGGGTCATTTTTCCCCCCCAAAAAATCAATAGCTGAATTGAAGTTCCACACATATTCCATGCGCACATGATGATGTACTGTAGTACTTGTTTAACCACCTCATGTCAAGCCAAGCAAGAAGAAGTATAAGGAAGTAGCCGGCTATTAGACAGATGAATCTGGCCATGCTACCACAGAATAAACCATTAAGACAAGTGCAAACCTAAAGAGGATTATTCATTCAGCTAGGGTTGAAAGGCACAGGCTCTTAATGGAATTAGCGGGTGATGGCACACAGACACTGTGCATTCACTCAATCAAATACACATACACACACACACACACACGTGCACAGACGCTCAACAGATGTGTCACAGACCGTGATTAGCACTACTTCCTGCCACTCTAACAGTTCCGTAGGGAGCCTTTGCCCAAGGCCTGCAAGAGTGAAGGACGCTGTACAACTCAGGAGGAAATGCTGTAAAGCTCTCTCATTAAGAGTCCAGAATGAATTACAATAGCAGAGGCAGACTTCTGCCTACATGTGTAGGAGCATGTGATAGGGACAAGGGCAAAGTATTCATCACAGACAATCTGATTTATACCGCATCGAGGCTCCAGACATACCATTCACAGGGTGTGATTAGAACGTGGAATGAAAAGGAGCACAAAAAATCTAAAGCATGTGCAATAAAAACCGAGATGCAGCACACATGGATATATTCTGAGAGGATGGTTATGAAAGACGGATGTGGAAACATTCACTTTGGACCCAAAAATGAACATTTTGTCTTCATTTTCTCACCTTCATGTCTAACCATATGTTTTCCGGGCGAGTAAGTGAAGACAGAATTTAAAATTATAATTAATATTATTATAATATAGTGTAAAAGTTTGGAAATAGGAAGATTTATTTTCCTTTTTTCAAGAAAAGAAATCATACATAGAACAGAATTCTACATTAATATGCATTAAATTGGTCAAAAATGTAAGTAAAAAAAATTATTATTTTAGTTCTTTTGAACTTTCTATTCGTCAAAAAAATCATGGAAAAGATGTATCACTGTTTTCAGTATTGTTTCCAACATCGATAAATTTAAGTGTTTCTTAAGCAGCAAATCAACATATTACAATGGTTTCTTAATGATCATTGACATTGGAAACTAAAGTAATAGCTGCTGAAAATTCAGCTTTCTACCACAGGAATAAATTACTTTTTAAATTATATTAAAACATGAAACCGTTAATTTAAATTGTAATAATATTTCACAATATTACTCTTTTTCTGTATTTTTGATCAAACACACTACTGTTTTTGAACAGTAAGATTTTAAATGTTTTTTAAAGAAGTCTCTTCTGCTCACCAAGCCTGCATTTATTTGATCCAAAGTACAGCAAAAACAGTAACATTTTGAAATATTTTTACTATTTAAAACAGCTGTTTACTATTTGAATACCTTTTTAAAATGTAATTTATTTCTATGATCAAAGTTACATTTTCAGCTCCAGTCTTCAGTGTCACATGATCCTTATAATAATCACTATAATACGCTGATTTGGTGTTCAAAAAACATTTATTATTATTATTATTATTATTATTATTATTATTATTATCAGTATTTAAAACAGTTGAGTACAATTTTTCAGGAATCTTTGATGAATAGAAAGATCCAAAGATCAGCATTTATCTGAAATAAAAAGCTTTTGTAACATTATACACTATAATATTCAAAAGCTTGCAGTCAGTGTAATTTTATTTTATTTATTTATTTTTTTGGAAAAGAAGTTATAGAAATGAATACTTTTATTTAGCAAGGATGCTTTAAATTGATTAAAAGTGATGATAAAAGACATTTATAATGTTACAAAATATTTCTAATTCAGATACATGCTGTATTCATCCAAGAAACCTAAAAAAATTCTACTCAGCTGTTTTCAACATAATAATAATAATAAACTTTTTTGAGCAGCAAATCAGAATATTAGAATGATTTATGAAGGATCATGTGACTGGAGTAATGATGCTAAAAATTCAGTTGAAATTACAGGAATAAATTACATTTTTAAATATATTCAAATAGAAAACAATTATTTTAAAAAGTACTATTTACTGTTTTTGCTGTACTTTTGATTAAATAAATGCAGGCTTGGTGAGCAGAAGAGACTAACATTAAAAAATTTTGACTGGTAGTATAAATGCAGTCTTCGTGATCACAAATGTTAAGGATCCCAAACATTTGGTAGTGTTAATGGTGGTGTAAGCCATTCTTGAAAAAAAATCTAAAAATGATTTAGACAACACATTACCAAAACAAGTTGCAATTTTTTCCAGTGACAATGGTCTGAAGGTGATTTGTAGTGCTGAAAAAACACTTTTTGACATGATTTTTTTTTCTAATTTACAACCTTGCAAATTTGGCAATTTATGCTTGTACTTTTATTTTATTTATTTTTTTTCTATAACACAATTAATTTGACTATGAACTGAGCTGTCCACCCAGACCAGATGAGAGGTTAGGAAATTAAATCTACATACTGCAGTGCAAGAATCATCTTTTGGCTCCACGGTTGGAACAAGACCCACCCACTTACATATCAACAGCGGATTGATCGGATGCCGTCCACATCGCCAGAATTCCTTCCATGAGCAAAAGGGAGATTCACGCTGCCTGTGGAGCGTTTTAGCATGCCGCTCATTCAGAACCCGCAAGCATCAGACAGGTGCTTCAGTCTGAACCATCTCTCAATACTGTTTCCACATAAAACTGACCTGAACAATCTGCTGTGAAAGATTGCTTGGAAAGGTCTTTGGGCCAGGCAACAATTTGAGAAGAAAACAGATCACACAGAGTTTTTCTTTTTGCTACAAAATGTGTGTTGTGTCATCTCACGCTGCTTGTACTTTGGCTGATCATGTGTTGAAAGATTGGACATATCTAGCAGTCAAGATGCAAAGTAATATTTGCATATTATTTTAGGAAAAAAACACACAACCTTACTCTAAATATAAGTAGACCATAGTAAAAACTTGTAGCAAAATAGTCAAATCCTCTGTAGCACCCATTCGCTACAGAGGATCCATTGGTGAGCAATTGATGTAAAGCTAACTTTCTCTAAATCTGTTTGGATGAAGAAACGTCTCAGGTTACGTATGTAACCATGGTTCCCCGAGGGAACGAGACGCTGCGTCGAAACGCTTTGGGAACGCCTCCAGCGTGACCACGCTCTGAAACACGTGTGCAAACAGTCCAATGGAGAAGCGAGACGTCACAGGCGGGGTGACGTAGAGACCAGGAAGCTTAAAAGCACGTGCAGTGCATGCAGCCGGCAGCTTCTGAATAGAGAAGCAAGCGCTGCAGGGATGCCAGAAGTATGGCCCGAGACGCAGCGTCTCGTTCCCTCAGGGAACCATGGTTACATACGTAACCTGAGACGTTCCCCTTCAGGAACTCGAGCTGCGTCGAAACGCTTTGGGAACGAGATGCCCACGCCACCAGACTTCAAATCCCTGCCCAGTGTGAAAGAGCACAGCTAGGGTGAGAGAAAAAGAGCCAAGTGGCACAAGTCCAGGAAAGAACCTAAAGTCAAAGGGGTGGACATTCCACAGCATTCTGAAGCCAACTTAAGAGAAGAGAGCCTTGACCCCCAAGAAGGGAAGGTCAGAGGACTCAAAGCTATGAAATAGCATCCCGACCACACTTAGCAAGCTACACCTGGCCAGAGGCCTAGGCCTCAGCGCACCACGGAGGAAACGTGTAACGAGGGGGTTCCAACCCACTGAGGAGCCACCTAGAGGGGCGTGGTAGGCCAAAATAGCCGCCACGTAGACCTCCAGGGTGGAGTGGGCTAACCCTGTGGAGAACCGAACCTGCAGAAACCTCAGCACTGTACCAACTGGGCAGTTAACTGAGTCCTGCTGGCGGTCTCCACACCATGAAGTGAAAGGTTTCCACTTCAGGGCGTACAGTTTCCTCGAGGAGGGAGCTCTGGATTGGAGGATGGTCTCAACAACCCCAGTTGAGAGACCGGGAGCTATGAGGTGTGCCCCCTCAGGGGCCACACCCACAAATTCCGAAACTCCGGCTCCCGGGAGCAAAGTGATCAGGGGAAAGGCGTACAGACGAAGCCTCGGCCACATCTGTACCATGGCATCCAGCCCCCATGGAGCTGGATAAGTCAGAGAGCACCAGTGGTGACCTTGCGCATTCTCTTTAGTCGCGGAGAGGTCCACCTGAGCCTGGCCAAACTCTCCAAATCTGCTTCACCAACTCACGGTGAAGCATCCATTCCCCGGGCCTCAGCCCCTGCCTCGACAGGATGTCTGCTCCCAAGTTGAGATGCCCAGGAACATAAACTGCTCTCAGCGAGAGGAGTTTGCCCTGGAACCACACAAGGATCTGGTGCGCCAGCTTGTACAAGGGGCGCGAACGCAGACCTCCCTGGTGGTTGATGTAAGAGACCACCGAGGTGTTGTCGGTGAGGACCAACACATGGCGGTCTCTTAGGTCCGGGAGAAAGTGTTTCAGAGCCCGAAACACGGCCAGCATCTCCAGGCAATTTATGTGCCACGTGAGTTGGTGACCGCTCCACAGACCGCGGGCAGGGTGGCCACTCATGACCGCTCCCCAACCGGTGAGGGACGCGTCCGTCGCTAGCGTTACGCGGCGACAAGGAGCTCCCAGCACCGGGCCCTGAGACAAGAACCAAGGCTTCCTCCACATGTCCAGGGCACGTAGGCAACGCCGCGTGACCCTGATCATGCGAAGTGGGTTTCCCCTCGGGGAGAACTCCTTGGTCTTGAGCCACCACTGTAGGGGTCTCATGTACAGCAGGCCAAAAGGTATCACGTTGGACGCTGCTGCCATCAGACCCAGCAGTTGCTGGAACTGCTTGACAGTGAGTGACCGGCCTTCCTTCACTCTCTTGACTGCAGTGAGGATCGACTCGATCCGAGCAGGAGACAGACGTCCCTGCATCGTGGTCGAATCCCACACCACGCCCAGATAAGTGGTCCTCTGTAATGGAGAAAGCACACTTTCTTTGGCGTTTAGTCTCAACCCCAGCGCTTTCATGTGAGCGAGAACGACATCTCGATGCCGAACTGCCTCTATCTCCGACTGAGCTAGGATCAGCCAGTCGTCGATGTAATTGAGTATGCGGATGCCCTGGAGTCGCAGAGGAGCCAGAGCTGCATCCACACACTTCATAAAAGTGCGGGGGGAGAGTGCTAGGCCGAACGGAAGAACCCGATATTGGTAAGCTTCGCCCCTGAAAGCAAACCTCAGGAACTTCCTGTGATGAGGAAGGATGGAGATGTGAAAATATGCGTCTTTTAGATCTATCGTGACAAACCAGTCCTCGGACCTGATCTGAGACACGACTTGCTTGATGGTGAGCATCTTGAACTTCAGTCTCTTGACTGAGTGGTTCAGCAGACGCAGATCTAAAATGGGACGCAGGCCCCCATCCTTCTTCGGAACAATGAAGTACCGGCTGTAGAACCCGGACACCCCAACGTGAGGAGGGACCACCTCAGTGGCCTCCTTCCTCAAGAGAGTTTCTACTTCTTGTTCCATTACCAGACCCTGCTCGGGGCTCACCACAGTGGAGACCCCGTAAAAAGGTGGCAGCGGAGCGCCACATTGAATGCGATAGCCTCGCTCTACAGTGCGCAGGACCCAAGCAGATACATTTGGCAGTAGTTTCCACGCTGCCAAATAATCTACTAAGGGAACCAGTCTCTCGAGACTGGCCTCTGGTATGAGCTGCTAGTTCGGTGTCCTGTAACGGATGACCGGCAGGAGACAGCCGAACTAGCTGCTGTAGAGACCCCCACAGGGGTAGCGAGCTCCCCAGCTCCGCTACGTTTCCGGGGGGAAGACTGAGGTGTGGGCTCGCTGGAGACCGCTGCGCCCTGAAGCACCGGCAGGGTTGGCAGGCTAATCTCCCGAGGGCACCGAGGAGAGACGGGCACCGAAGAATGCGGGGGACCACGCCCTTCCCCAGTAGGGCCTGCCCTCGGAGGTCCTGGACCAAATGAGTCAGGACCATAGTCTCATAGGTCTGGGTGAAAGCGTTTCAGTAACTGAAACACGGCCAGCATCTCAAAACTGGATGGTGACTGTTCCACAGACCACGGGCAGGGGGGCCACTCATGACCACTCCCCAACCGATGAGGGACGCATCCGTCACTAGCATACGCGGCAACAAGGAGCTTCCAGCACCGGGCCCTGAGACAAGAACCAAGGTCTTCTCCACATGTCCAAGGCACGTAGGCATCGCCGCGTGACCTTGATCATGCAAAGCAGGTTTCCCCTCAGGGAGAACCCCCTTGGTCTTGAGACACCACTGCAGGGGTCTCATGAACAGCAGGCCAAAAGGTATCACGTTGGCCACAGCTGCCATCAGACCCAGCAGTTATGAAACTGCTTCACAGTGAGTGCCTACTTTCACTCTCTTGACTGCCGCGAGGATGACTCGATCCGAGCAGGAAATAGACATGCCTGCATCGTGGTCGATCCCACACTACGCCTAGATAAGTGGTTCTCTGTAATGGAGAAAGCACACTTTTTCTCTGCGTTCAGTCACAACCCCAGTTCTTTCATATGGGCGAGGACAACATCTCAATGCCGCACCGCCCATGCTCAGAATGAGCTAATACTGACAAAATGTCAATAAGGTTCAGTATGCAGATGCCTTGGCAGCCACAGCTACCACTTTTTCTTTATTTTATTTTATTTAGCAGCATCCACACACTTAGCGAAAGTACAGGGTGAGAGTGCAGTAAATAAATTTAATTCATCAGAATTAAATAACAATGGGAGAAGAACTAGACATTCAAAATGCACGTAGCTTTTTTTTTTACACATATATGAATGAATACAGCCCGCCCCCTCAAGGACGGATTGTACATGTTCAGCTCCCGAACAAACCACACATAATCGCTTGAATCCCTGTTCTTTTATTTATTTATTTATTTTTTAAAAGCGAGAGCAGGAAGAAACAAGCGATCTAAAATGCAGTCAGCTCATATGCGGACAGCATCAATCTCCTCGGAGAAAGATGAGCCGCAGCAGCGCGAGCTCTCACTCAGAGGGGGAAGAACCGCAGCGCGGGCTTCCGAGCCCCGAGAGAGAGCCTAGATCTAAGGAGAAAGGCAGAGAAAGGGCGGACCCGTCTCTAACCCGTTCACAGATCTATGCTGCGATCCCCACGGCCGCAGTCGCTGCTCTGCCTCGGCAAAAGCAGGACCGTGCCGCGGGGAAGCTCACGAAGACTCCCTCCTCGAAGAGAGTCCTCCGAGAGTGAACGTGAGCAGCGAGAGCGCGGGCCGTCAACTCCCTCGAGAGCTGACGCAGCCCGCTTCGCCGCAAGCTCTCATTCAAAGGGGGAAGTACCGCAGCGCGGGCTTCCGAACCCAGAAAGAGAGCGCTAGATCTAGGGAGAAAGGCAGAGAAAGGGCGGACCCG
This sequence comes from Labeo catla, assembly GCA_012976165.1. Lineage (NCBI taxonomy): Eukaryota > Metazoa > Chordata > Actinopteri > Cypriniformes > Cyprinidae > Labeo > Labeo catla. Next base: position 463,731 of record VONZ01000363.1, read on the forward strand.
TCTCTAACCCGTCCGTAGATCTAAGTGCGATCCCCACGGCCGCAGTCGCCGCTCTGCCTCGGCAAAACGGGACCCGAGCCGCGGGGAAGCGTGCGCAGCGAGTGTGCGGGCAGTCAGCCCCCTCGGGAGCTGACGCAGCCCGCTTCGCCGCGAGCTCTCATTCAACGGGGGAAGTACCGCAGCGCGGGCTTCCGACCCAGAGAGAGAGCGCTAGATCTAGGAAGAAAGGCAGAGATAGGGCGGACCCGTCTCTAACCCGTTCGTAGATCTAATTGTGATTCCCACGGCCGCAGTCGCCGCCCTGCCTCGGCAAAAGCGGGACCTGAGCCGCGGGGAATTCACGAGGGCTCCCTCCTCAAAGAGAGTCCTCCGGGAGTGAAGCGTGCGCAGCGAGGGTGCGGGCAGTCAGCCCCCTCGGGAACTGACACAGCCTGCTTGGCCGCGAGCTCTCATTCAAAGGGGGAAGTACCGCAGCGCGGGCTTCCGACCCAGAGAGAGAGCGCTAGATCTAGGGAGAAAGGCAGAGATAGGGAGGACCCGTCTCTAACCCGTCCGTAGATCTATATGCGATCCCCACGATCACGGCCGCCACCCTGCCTCGGCAGAAGCGGAAGCTGAGCCGCGGGGAACGCAAACGCTGGCAGTCAGCTCCCTCGAGAACTGACTCCCATGCTTCGCTCCCAAACAGACAACAAATAGGCTGTGTGTATCGCCCCCCGAAATAGCACAGGCAGAGAGGAACACACAGTCGAAATGCCGCTGCTTATATTCGTAAGAATGCTTTGTAGGACATTGTGACACTCTCAAATTAAAGCTGTGCGAACTAGCACAAAAAAACAGAGTGACACACACACACAGAGCGCTTGCTGAAAGACAGAAGCTGCCGGCTGCATGCACTGCACGTGCTTTTAAGCTTCCTGGTCTCTACGTCACCCCGCCTGTGACGTCTCGCTTCTCCATTGGACTGTTTGCACACGTGTTTCAGAGCGTGGTCACGCTGGAGGCGTTCCCAAAGCGTTTCGACGCAGCTCGAGTTCCTGAAGGGGAACAAACTCATCTACATCTTTGATGAAATTTACTGAGGGTGAGTAAATTTTCATTTTGGGTGATATATTCAACTACAGTTTCTTTTTTGCCAAATGGTATGCTTTACATACACTTTTCACATCCATATTTTTGGATAAAGTACTATTGATTTCTGTGAAACCAAAGCCATTTTGCATTATTAATGAAAACTCAGATTATAACCCAGTTACAGCCCACAGGGAAAGAGAGAAACACAGGCTGCCACTTACCAATGCCCGTCTCTGGCATGGCAAACAGTGTCTTCTCAGTGGCCACACGAAACCGTCCATGAACTGAAAGACCCACACCCTGTAGAGAGAGAGAGAGAGAGAGAGAGAGAGAGACAACAGTAGAGATCAATAACTGGGTACAATGTTCACAGACCAGATGGAGAGAGCCGCAGAATGAGGATTCAAGTGTCCACACCCATCCTCTGTGAGACACTACAGGAACAGTTCACCCAAAAATCAAAATTCATTATTCATCCTCAAGTTTTAAATCTGTATGTATGTAGGGCTGCCCCTAATAGTTGACTAACCATTAGTTAGGCTTGGTCAACCAAAATATTTTTGGTCGCTTAGTCGCTAAAAAAAAAAATTCCACAGGAAGTGGCGAAGTCACACAGTTTGTGATGGACAGATTGTTAACGGCTGGACTATGTGGTAATATAGTACATCAGACAGGACATCCAAATGCATTCAGTTTTTTCCCGTTTTGATTTTTCTCAACTCCTTTTTAATGGTTATATTAAATTTTGTTAATCAAAGAGCATGTCTAATTAATTACAGTCATGAAACTTATACAATTTCACATCAATTTAATAAAGGTTTAACAAAAATGACATGTTTAGGGCCCTATTAAATGTTTTATTTTTTCTCCCCATATTTTTTATTGTTATCAAATTCTGTGTTTTAGCATGTCTAATTATTTGAATGCATACTTAATTTTTTCAAATTTCTTCTTAAAATAGCCTTATGAAAGTTTTTTACCCTTAGAAATTCAGTGTTGTGTATTTAAAATGTTCTGGTTATCAAATGAAGGCATAAAATATTAATTAATTAATTAATTCATTCATTTATCTTTTAATTATTGAAAATTAGCAAACTTTTTTTTGGCAAACAATGGGAAATTTACTATTAAAATTAAAACATGGAAAAAATGTTGTGTGATTATACCCTAAAAAATAATGTTTGTTTCATTTTAGTAGTAGTAGTAATAGTAGTAATATATATCTGTCACATTTTTTTCAAGTTAAACCAGACTTTTATTTTGACGGGTTGCTGTGTCTACCTTTACATTTCTAGTAGTTGCTAGTTTTCCTTAAATGCTCATTAAGTGACTTTCAGAAAATATTGTTCATGTATTTATGTACTCATTTAGTGAGACCACAGTTTCCCTCAAAAACCTTAATTTCTTTTCAACTGCAAAAAGAAAGACATGAACTTCTTGGATGACATGGGGGTGAGTAAATTATCAGGAAATTTTAATTTCGGAATGAACTAAACCTTTAATATATTTAGTGGAAACTGTGATGTTTTAAGCCTATGGTTTCTATAAATTGTCATGTTCTATGTGAAGATAAAATAAATACTAAAATTCTCCTACTGTGTAAAAAAAAAAAAAGTGCAGTGGAAAAACAGTGGACAAGGTTAATTTGGATTGTTGTGAACCATATGCACAGTGTCAGAACTTAAGCCTCTCTTTAAACACTGTTGCCATAGTGAAGCACCAACACCATGTTTGATGATTTAGTTGTGGTCGAGACCCTAAATCACGACAGCATCGCCTAAGCAGCAGACGGAGGAATGGAATAACAAACAGTCACTGATGTACGGCGCACAGTATTTTTATATGTGCTCTGAAACTCCACAGCTCGTTCACAAACCGTGTAGGATTAGAAACAAATGGTGCACATGGCAAAACAACAACACAGCAACCCTAGCAGACGGCTGATACTCATGCTGCGTTACAGACACAGCTAAATACTTTTCAGGTCTTTTACCACTAATAACAGATCGATTAATTCTGAAATTAACAATATTTGCCAAATACCATACAGATATCAAACTAATAGGCTGATTTGGTGCTCAAGAATCATTTGTTATTACACTGACCAAAATTATAAACACAATACTTTTGTTTTTGCCCCCATTTTTCAGGAGCTGAACTCGAAGATCTAAGACTTTTTCTATGTACACAAAAGACCTATTTCTCTCAAATATTGTTCACAAATCTGTCTAAATCTGTGTTAGTGAGCACTTCTCGTTTGCCGAGATAATCCATCCACCTCACAGGTGTGGCATATCAAGATGCTGATTGGACAGCATGATTATTGCACAGGTGTGCCTTAGGCTGGCCACAATAAAAGGCCACTCTGAAATGTGCAGTTTTACTGTAATGGGGGGGATCGGTCCGAAAACCAGGGTGACATGTCCGGTGAGTATGCTGGCTATGCAAGAACTGGGATGTTTTCAGCTTTCAAGAATTGTGTACAGATCCTTGCAACATGGGCCATGCATTATCATGCTGCAACATGAGGTGATGGTTATTATCATGCTGCAACATGAGGATGAATGGCACAACAATGGGCCTCAGGATCTCATCACAGTATCCCTGTGCATTCAAAATGGCATCAATAAAATGCACCTGTGTTTGTTGTCCATAACATACGCCTGCCCATACCATAATCCCACCGCCACCATGGGCCACTCGATCCACAATGTTGACATCAGCAAACCGCTCACCCACACGACGCCATACACGCTCTCTGCCATCTGCCCTGAACCGGGATTCATCTGTGAAGACGATCTTGGAGGTGAAGATGCTGGATGTGGAGGTCCTGGGCTGGTGTGGTTACACGTGGTCTGCAGTTGTACTGCCAAATACTCTGAAACGCCTTTGGAGACGGCTTATGGTAGAAAAATGAACATTCAATTCATGGGCAACAGCTCTGGTGGACATTCCTGCAGTCAGCATGCCAATTGCACGCTCCCTCAAAACTTGCAACATCTAAGGAATTGTGCTGTGTGATAAAACTGCACATTTTAGAGTGGCCTTTTATTGTGGCCAGCCTAAGGCACACCTGTGCAATAACCATGTTGTCTAATCAGCATCTTGATATGCCACACCTGTGAAGTGGATGGATTATCTCGTCAAAGGAGAAGTGCTGACTAACACAGATTTAGACAGGTTTGTGAACAATATTTGAGAGAAATAGGCCTTCTGTGTATATAGAAAAAGTCTTAGATCTTTGAGTTCAGGTCATGAAAAATGGGGGCAAAAACAAAAGTGTTGTGTTTATAATTTGGTCAGTGTATTATCAATGTTAAAAACAATGTTGCTGCTTAATATTTTTGTGGAAACCCTGATAGATTTTTTTTCTGGATCCTTTGATGAATGGAAAGTTCAAAAGAACAGCATTTATTTAAAATAGAAATATTTTTATAAAATAAAAAAAATGTCTTTACCGTGATTTTTTTGCACCCTTCCTGAATAAAAGTATTCTTTTTTTTTTTTTTTTAAATTAATGACCCCAAACTTTTGAAACGATCAACCATTAAGCCACCTTGTTCTTTAGATAAACTATCTTCGAAAAATTAGAAAACACTTTTGAAGATGAAAAAAATAACATTGCGCAAAACCCGACCTGATTCTGTCATAAAAAAGATCCACACGAGTATATTACAACAGCATCGTCTTAATCACTTCAATATATTTGGCTGATGTGACTCATCAGATCACAGAGCATGACTGACATGGATTCATCTAGTTAAACAAAATACACATCATAAAATCAGTTATTACAAAACCAACTAGAGGCTGCGTTCTCAACGGGCTGCTCATTTAAAGACACTAATCATCCTCTCTTAGGGGATTTGAGATGCATGTTGTGATCAGAGCAGCACATGTGTACCCAACATGACAACTCATTAGGGTGATTACGATGAAGTGAGAACAATTATCCAAACTATCACAGAGTCAGAGCTAAAGCAGCAGTAGGAATAAACTGTCTGAATAGTTTAGTAACAGCATTTACATGTGGCAACTTTAGTATTCTGAGTCAAATGGGAAGCACATGGATCTGGAGGCATCAAATCATTCACCTAGAAGTGGTGGAAACTCATCCATTCCCCGAAATGTTTGGCTGGAATCAAACAGAAAATTTACGGATAATGTAGCCAGCTTCTAAATTTAAGAATCAGCTCCGGGATGGAAAACAGTACCTATCAAAAACACAAGTATCTCCTCTTTAGGAGACTAATATGGAACATAAATTCAGCCAAAAATGTTTAAAGGCCACCTTTAATCTGGTGGTTTTCTAATATGAAAGCACTCTGGAACGTTTCATCACAGATATCTCAACGAAAGCAAACAGCTTTATCAGGTTCTTGGCAAACCAATGAATCTAAAAATGCCAGAAGTGGAAATTTCTAAGAAGTTCCTGTTAACTTAAAAGAAAAAAAAAGTCAAGCTTAAACATACGCAGCCACAGGTAGGATTTTTTTAAACATCTAGTTCAAAAGTTCATACACCACTGTTCAAAGGTTTCAAAAATGCAACAAGGATGCGCTAAGTTGATCAGAAGTGACAGTAAAGACATTTCTAAATATTTCTGTTTTACATAAATGCTGTTCTTTTGAACCTTCTATTCATTTATTTTCCTGTATCTCAGTAAAGCTGCTTTAACACAATCTTTTTTGTATAAAGCACTATAGAAATAAAGGTCACATCAAGAAATAATGAAAATAAACGCATCACAATTTCTACGAAAATAATAAGCAGCACAATATTTGTCAACATTGATAATAATGATAAGAACTTCTTGAGCAGCAAATCAACATATTGATTAGAATGATCATGTGACACTGAAGACTGAAGTAATGATTTTGATCAAAGGAATAAATTACATTTTACAATATATTCACATAGAAAGCAGCATCTGTAAATTGTAATGATATTTCAAAATATGAACATTTTACTGCAACCCCAAACTTTTGAATGGCAACGTAAATTTTATGCCCAATAAAGTCAAAATCATATACCAGTAGTTGAAAGTTTTTGAACAGTATGATTTTTAATGTTTTTTTAAAGAAGTCTCTTCTGCTCACCAAGCCTGCATTCATTTAATCTAAATGACAGCAAAAACAGTAAAATTTAAAAATCGTTACTATTTAAAATAACTGCTTCCTATTTGAACATATTCTAAAATGCAATTTATTCCTGTGATTTAGCGTCATTACTCCAGTCACCTGATCCTTCAGAAATCATTCTAATATTATGATTTGCTGCTCAAAAAACATTTTTATTATTATTATGTAACAGAGTAGAATTTTCTTTTGTAGAAACCTTTTGTAACATTATAAATGTATTTATCATCACTTTTGATCAATTTATAACATCCATGCTAAAGAAAAGTATTAATTTCTATCATTAATACCCCCCCACACACACCTTATCTGTTTTAAATATTGATAATAATAACAATAATAATAAAAATATGTTTCTTCAACAGCAATTCAGCATATTAGAATGATTTCTGAAGGATCATGTGACACTGAAGACTGGAGTAATGATGCTGAAAATTCAGCTTTGATCACAGGAATAAATTACATTTTAAAACATATTCAAATAAAAAAACGGTTATTTTAAATAGTAAAAATATTTCAAAATTTGACTATTTTTGCTGTACTTTAGATAAAATAAATGCAGGCTTGGTGAGCAGAAGAGACTTCTTTAAAACATTAATGAATCTTACTGTTCAAAAACTTTTGACTGGTAGTGTACATAAGTAGAAGACAACAGTTTATACTCATGTCCGCTATAGATAAAACAAAGTGGCATTATGAATTGCACCAGTTCTGTGTAGCTAGAAGCATTCAAGCTGTCTTTTTATATAACAGATGTCCTTCTTTCTCTGGTTCTCTGTATTACTGCATCTGTCCTGTGGCTCTGCTTAATTATGATTTACCATATGGTGAGCATCAAGCTACTGAAGCACTAAAGGCGTGATTTCATTACATAAATGAGATGGTCAAAATTAACTTAGCGGAGGTCATATGAAAGATCTTTTGTGTGTGTGTTTAAGGATTTTACTTAATTCTGCCGTTGATCTGGCCTACTTCTTCATCTGTAACACTGAATTTATTAGTATTTGTCATTTATAATTTATAAATTATTCACAACAGATGCCCAAGTGTATGGCGTCACATCCTGCTGCCCATATTCGTTACAAGGTCCAAAGTAGATTTGCATGCTGTGACTGTAAATTAACACTGTCCCAAAAGACTAAACACAGACACACAAGCAATAAGGTCCAAAAGAGCATCATTACAGTGATGGTCCACAAATGGTGACTATATAATCAAAGCAAACAGAACATTCTTACAAATGCTGGAAATATGCAGAAAAACCAGGAATAGCTGATAAGGAGCAGCGGTCAGGAAGGTATTAAAGGTGCGGCGCAGCCACCCTCTGACAGCCCTGTGTGAGGGATCAAAGAGATGCTCATAGATCACACCGAGCCACCGACTGATACACTGCAGGTGTGAGATATGATGTTACGCCTCTCATGAGTGATTGCATATTTCTTCCATTACTAAATGTGTTCCATAAACAGAGATTCAGCTGAACCACTGGAGAAAATCATTCTGATGTTCATGGTGATTTATTGGATAATACTATCACTTACAGGACTATTATGTCTTCCTTATATCTCTAAATACGGCTTCTGGAAAGCAACTTTAAACTAAGCATGAGAGAAACTCAGACACTTCAGTATGTTAAAACTAGACTAGATCTTTACTGTTATGTTGTTTTTGATCATTTTTAATGGATCCTTGCTGAATCAAAGTATCAATTTCTTAAAAAAAAAAAAAATATATATATATATATATATATATATATATATATATATACACACCATGATTCACTTACCCTCAAGCCATTCTAGGTGTATAAGACTTTCTTTTTTCAGACGAATACAATCAGAGTTCTACTGAAAAATGTCCTGGCTCTTCCAAGCTTTGTAATGGAGTAGGTGTTGAGATTTTAAAGTCCAATAAAGTGCATCCATTCATCATAAAAAGTTCTTCACACAGCTCCAGGGGTTAATAAAGGTCTTCTGAAGCGAATAAATGCCTGACGCAGTTATCATTTTTACGTTCTGTGCCACGTTATTTAAATAGCAAATGCATTTGCACCCATTTGTGCACCCGTGGACGTGCTGGTCTGAAAACGAGGTGTGTTCAGGCGCATTGTTGGCGCGTTGCTATTTTGAGGCAACTGAAATAGACTGCACCATTGACCAACTAAAACCTGGTCTAAAGTCAATGGCGCAATATTTTTCGTTATTTAAAGAGCATGTTAGTAATATACGCCTATAGGCAGGTGCACAATGCACATACACTCTGCTTATTACACACAAAGGGATGCGCATCAGCACACAAAAATGCCAAATATTAAAAATGAAAGGATTACAATGTAAAAGATTATTATTGTGAACATAAATTTAAAAATTTGTACGTCATAATGGATATTGGATAATGGATAGTCAATCGCTTTCTTATGCAAGTTATTTTTTGTTTTTTCTTTGGCTTTAGAAAACGATCATATTCAGCGAAGAGGGGCGAGTTTTAAAAGGGGATACACAGTAACTCATTTGAGTGGGCTCGGCCCATGAATGTCCCCCTTTGCACCAGCCCTGCTCTCTGAAGAAGCGTTCAGCCTTTGTTCTCGCAAATTCCGCCGTGTAAATAGCGAATCCGTCATGGAGCGAGCGCAACTGGCTCTTAAAAAGAAAATGGGAGATGAGACTCTGATTGATTTAATGGCCTTTTAGACCATGCGCATCGACCGTTTTTCCCATACTTAAAATAGCAAAAGTGGATTCGGACATGCCCCAAATGTGCTTTAGACTATGTGCTTAGATCGCTAAAATAGCGCCCATTATCCCTAGCTTCCGCTAACTGCCATGTGAGCGTTCACAAGCGAGTGGCGTTCCTGCGGATGACGTAGGACGTAGGCGTAGCGTAAGTTACGGTGAGAATGTGTTATTCTCGTGAGAACAAAGTTTTGTTCACAGCAAAGGAAAACCAGTCTCCTCTTGGCTACCACTGAAATAATCTGAGATTATTCTTTACAAATCCAAATTTTGTAAATTGTGGTGGGAGGAGCAAATGACAGACACAGTGGGTGTGACGTCAGGCCTCGGAGAGGCTTTTATTAAACGTAAAATAAACAAAAGTGTCCAAAAAGGGGAAATAAAGTGTCCAAAATAAACAGGGGTTCTGGTGTCCTCGTCGTGCTGAGGAGCTCCGTTAAGAAGTGGGGCAGTGTTCGGGAAGGAATGGTCCAGGTAAGGGGCGGAGACTGGCGGCTGCACACGGTCCCCTCTTAGGTCCGTGGCTACGTCCTGCTTCGCTCACGGCACTACTCGGGGGATTCAATGGCCCAGTATCCTCGCCTGTCAGCCGTCTAATGTGTGCGCTCGTTCCCCTCAACACTCCCTTCCTGGACCCACGAGGAATGCACGGGGTAGAGATCGGTCTCCCAAGAGAGGCACGCTCGACCTTTTAACAGCGGCGGTGATGAGATTTCATTCACGTCAGGTGTGCCTCATCACACGCCACCAGACCTGGCTGCTTTCGGCGCCCTTCCTCTTTCGCACGCCCACTCCCGTCGGGAGCCTGGTGAAGGGCGGTGATTAAGAGATGGGATAATGATGATAAAAAGGGGGGAGGCAGCCGACTCATCACAACGTCTAATTCATGACCAGTGCTTTGTTTTGCTCTCTCTACTGTGCTTCTGTGTTCATTGCTTCTTACTGGAGCTTACGCTATGCCTATGTGAGCATGCATACAACAGTTAGCGGAAGCTACGCCTAAGTCCTACGTCATCCGCAGGAACGCCACCCTCTCATGAACGCTCATACGGCAGTTAGCGGAAGCTAGAGATTATGGCTTATTAAGGTTTAAATATGGATATATTTAAAAATGGCCTTTATTAAATCCCCAGAGCTGTGTGGAGCACTTTTCATGATGGATGGATGCACTTTATTGGACTTCAAAATCTCAACAGCCAAGCTGACATTTGCATGGAATTACCCTTTACAAGATAATAAAAATATTTTTTGAGTAAACTATCTCTTTACTGCAGAAAAAAAGATGAGGAGGAAGAAGAAAACAAAAATGGAATAATGTGGTGCTGCCTTGCAAGCGCTGTAATAACATTATCTGTTATTCTCCAGCAACTGCCCATTTCTTTTTCTCAAATATCTGAGTAAATGGAAAAATCCATTTCTAAACCTTAGAGGCATCTGAGGTCAGCACATGCTCAGTGAACGAGTATGGTCATTCCATTCTTAAAAAACAGATCAGAGTCCTCAGCTGAAACATATCACGCAGCAGCTATGCATCAAACGGCTCAGACCAAAGGATGCACGGCACTGAGGTCATACCACTCCGTACCTTATCCTTGACAGAATCCCTGATCAATTAAACACCAGGAGCTGACAGATTCCACAGCTGTGACATTGCTCTCCTACTGCCAGAACCCCATGAAACCATGAAGACAGTAATGTTTCAACTGCTCGGTTGTGCTGGTAAAAGAGTGTTTAAAATATATTTACAGCACTAAAGTTAGTACAGATTAATGTTATAATGAAAGTTTTACAATACTAATGAACATCTACTGAATATGCTGCTTATGAATACACATCTTGTTTAAAAGAATAGTTCACCCAAAAATAAAAATTTGCTGAAAATGTAAAGTTTGTTTAGTCATTAGAACAGATTTGGAGAAATTTAGCATTACATCATTTGCTCACCAGTCGATCCTCTGCAGTGAATGGGTGCCGTCAGAATGAGAGTCCAAACAGCTGATAAGAACAACAATAATCCACAAGTAATCCACAACACTTCAGTCCATTAATTAATATTCTATGAAGTGAAAAGATGTGTGTGTGTAATAAACAAATCTATCAATACGATTTTTTTGTTTTTACTTCAAACCATTGTTTCCAGCTAAAAGACGAGTCCTCTATTCATAATATTGCTTCTTCCAGTGAAAAAAATCATCTTGTCTGAATTAGAAATATGCACGGATCCAGCAGAGTTTACAAAAGGAAACAGTTCTAAACAATTATGACTTTTCTGCTGGACACAGCAATAGTATGAATTATGGGCTAGTGTTTTGGCCAGAAGCGACGATTTAAAGTTAAAACAGCTTAATGATGGATTTGTTTACATTCATGCAGGTTTTCACTTCACAGGATGTTAACTGATGGACTGGGGTTGTGTTGCTTACAGTACTTGTGCATTATTGCAATATTTTTATCAGCAGTTTGGACTTTCATTCTGATGGCACCCATTCACGCCATTGGTGGGCAAGCAATGTAATGCTAAATTTCTACAAATCTGTTCCAATGAAGAAACATCTTGAATAGCCTGAATATACATAATATATACATAAATCTACATTTTGAATATACATTTTTGAATCCAGATCATTTGTGATGCATTTCTAATTGCAAGTGTAATTATTAAATCAATGCCTTTTAGGCCTACATGTAATGTGCAACATGAATATAAATACAAGTGTTACTTAAACACAAATCCATAGCCTACCAATGGGAGGACACTTGAGAACTGATTCATAAGAAACCCATAGACTATGTGCAAGATCAGCTCATTGCTGACACCGACTGGCTAAAATACACAGTGCAGGACAGAAATTAAGAGGATTAAAAGAGGGGTTTATGACTCATAGTGCGTCACAACTTGCTTGCAGCTCATATGGTCAAACATGACTGCAAGATATTGAAAATTGCACTAGGAATACATATAATAATAGCTCATGGGTGATTATGTCTAAGTATTTTTATGCATTTATTTATAAATGAGAACACCTAGACTGTGCATTATGCATGAAGCCAGTGGCAATGTGAGTTCTAATGTTTTGAACAAATTCATAGAGACACAATGGTAAAAAGAACAGAAGGGTTCTATGTATTGTTTTATATAAAGCGGGACGCTTTGTCCTTCATTTATTTTTATATTTTGTAAACAGAGAAGCTGGCCCACATTGCCTCTGGCTCTCAGGTTGCTTAAACGCCATATTCTGCTAAATTAGGACAGACGGCACCATCTGCTGGTGAACTTGTGCAGCAAGATGACAATTATGGATAAATACTTACTCCTCCCATTGTAATTCCATCAATTAGAGCCACATACGGTTTCTGATATGTACCTAAAAAGAGTTCAAATCAATTAATCAATCTCTTCATCAAACCTCAAAAATGGCAACAGAAGTCTGAAAACATACCAATAGCGTTGTTAAGAATATATTCCTCACGGAAGAAGTCTTGAGCCAGGGAATCGCCTGCTTTTCCAGCTTCTGTGACAGCTGGGAAAATATTTGTTGCATTTCGTTGTGAATGCCAGATCTGTTTGACTGCATAGATCCATTTAAGAGTAAAGAAAAACCAAACTGCGTGATTATCTTACATAATTACCTCTGATATCCCCACCAGCACAGAATGCCTTCTCTCCTGCTCCTTTAATGATCACCAGATCTGTTTCTGAGTCTTTGTCCCATTTCTACAAAAACACAACCATTAAAGTAGGTTAACAATCAGAGATCAACTATCATATGAAGTTGAATTGGGTGATCAACAATAATACAGGGCTGATGTTGTGAGAAAGGTTTCCAGTCTCGGCTAACCTTGAGCTGGGGGTAGATGTGTCTGATCATGGTGAGATTCAGAGCATTGAGAGCTTTGGGTCTGTTTAGTGTGATGACTCCAGCGTTCCCAACTTTCTCAAACAGAACTTCAGACCCAGCTTTACTAGACATCTGAAATGAGACACAGTAATAAAACAATATTTGATTTAGAATCAAAAACACTACAATATATACATCACAAGTCAAGGTTTACACATATTCTTTTCATTTTTTTTAGCAAATGTACAATTTTAATAAATTTCAAACATTTAAGCATAAGTTCAAATGAAAATATTATTATTTAAAATTAATTATTAAAATGAATTATTTCAAGCATTACATATAAGACACCAGACCATAAGGATGAAAATTTTAATTAAAAGGAACATACATTTTATTTAGTGTGTCTACATTCTTGACTGGCTGAAAAAAAATTAATACGAATATTGTTTCCTATTTAAGACTCGAACTTACCATGTGTCTTTGTATTCTCTGCAATCTGCAGATTGATCGTAACCTGTATGGGATAAAATATATTTTAAAATGTAATTTATCCGTCATCCAAGCTACATTTTCAGCATCATTACTCCAGTCTTCAGTGACACATGATCCTTCAGAAATTATTCTAATATGCTGATTTGCTGTTCAAGAAATATATTTTACTATTATTATTATCAATATTTAAATCAATTGAGTACACTTTTTTCAGGATTCTTTGATAAATAGAAATATCTAGAGATCGGCATTTATCTGAAATAAAAAGCTTAACATTATACACTATACCAAAAGCTTGGAGTCAGCATATTTTTTATTTTTTTTAGAATTAAATTATAGAAATTAATACTTTTATTTAGCAAGGACGCTTTAAATTGATCAAAAGTGATGATAAAGACATTTATAATGTTACAAAAGATTTCTATTTCAGATAAATGTTGTTCTTCTGAACTTTCTATTCATCAAAGAAAGCTGAAATAATTATGCTCAGCTGTTTTCAACATAATAATAAATGTTTTCTGAGTAGCAAGTCAGAATATTAGAAGGATTTTTGAAAGATCATGTGACTGGAGTAATAATGCTAAAAAATCAGCATTGAAATCACAAAAAAGTAAATTTTAAAATATAATCAAATAGAAAACAGTTATTTTAAATAGTAAAAATACTTAAAAAAAATTACTATTTTTGCTGTACTATGGATCAAATAAATGCAGGCTTGGTGAACAGAAGAAACATTAAAATCTTAGTGTTCAAAAACTTTTGACTGGTATTGTAGTGGTAGTGCTTCTATACGTTTTCTAAAACCTTCTAAAAAAGTTTTGCCGGGTTCAATCCATGCGAACATTTAAACGACACTTTCCTTACTTTCTTAACTATTGTATGTTCATAAGACAACGTCCAAGCTTTATCTCATTCATTCTTTTTGTAAAAGAGACCTATATTGCACTGTCTCCAGATCACCTTACAGTTCAAATTGCAAGCAATAATTCAATTGCAGAACGACTCCATGATGACATCAATCCCGTGACACTTGACGATCACTCACCTGTGTGCAGATGTTAAGATTATTAATGACATGGCTAAAACTCAGAGTTCAGCTGATGTTCTGGATCACTGTACACACAGAGGTTTCACCCTGTCGCCACTGCTCATTGGCCCTGCTTCATGATGTCATGATGGCGCGACACCATCGAGGAAATCTCGCGATGTGTCACAGCAGTCCCGACACTGCCCACTACAGAGTCATCCGCGTTTTGTCCTTGAACAACAGCACAGATTGTTGATGTTTTTTTTTCTTTGACTAATATCGTCAATTAATGTTCTTATGTTTTAGGCTATATTTAACTTTACAATTAAATAAAGTATAATAAAAGGAGTAGGCGACAATATAAACTGGTGGTTCTGTAAAGAGATGTCTGAGTTGCTAGGCAACTGTACCGACGCCGGAAGTGCGTGGCTACGAAAGACATGGCGAACAAGAAGGGAACAGCTGTGTTTGCTCCCTTTCGTCATATTTTACGATGTTATTCAGTATTAATCCTTACTATTTTATCCTATAAATTCGCTTCGGCTTCAGAGGACGATGCATTTCGCGCCGGGCAGTCGATATTGTCCCCGGTGGCTGCAGCATCACGGGATGTTCGGTAGGAATCATATGCTGGAAAAGATGCTTAATACTTTAACATGACAAATGTCCACATCTGTTAAATCCGTTTGTGTTGGTTTATTCCTGTTATGTAGTGCTATATGAACTATTTTTATAGATTTAAAAATAAATGAGTATGGTTACGAGATTATAAGAGACTTTAAGAAGTAAAACGCTTGACTTCCCCTTTTTGTCTTATGTGCATCCAGTACCACACAACTAAAATTTGTCTTTATTTAATGAATATATATATATATATATATATATATACACAAAGTGTTACAAACAAAACTGTTTTATTGTAAAATGATGTATTAAACAATAAATACTTTTGTTTGTAACATTTTGATTAGACAAAGGACAAAAAATGTATTTGTATATATATATATATATATATATTTATATTATTGTGTTAGTTAGCTGTATTTGTTTTAGTTATTTTTACTTAATCAAAATAACCCAACTGCAGTTTGACTGAGATTAATTGGAATGCACAAAAAACATGATTTTTGAAAACTGCTAAAAATTGAGTTTTCTGTTTTTGCAAATGAACTCTTTATTTATATACAAATGTACTGCAGAGTAGAAATGATAATGTTGTTATGCAATGCTCAGATACCTCCTATATGATGTAAATCCACCCGAGGGCTTCAATCTTCGCCGAGATGTGTATATTCGCATGGCCTCTTTGCTGAAGACGTTAAGGAAAGAGGGCGACTGGGTGCTAGTGCTGCCTCCATGGGGTCGTCTGTATCACTGGCAGAGCCCTGATATACATCAGGTTCGCATCCCGTGGGGTGAATTCTTCAGCATAACCAGCCTGCAAGCTAACATACCAGTCATTGAGTATGAGGAGTTTATTGCTGGTGAGCCATGCTGTATTTGTTTGTTTGTTTGAGATTGAGAGATTACAATTATATGTGTTTATTTATCTTAATTCACCTGTCATGAATTTACTGGAGAAACATGTTTTAAAAAAAAAAAAACATACATTCTTTTTGCAATTCCATGTGGTGACGCTAGTGGCACAGAAAATACACATTTCACATTCTCATGATTATGCATGAATGTTAGTTAGTCATATACAATAATCAGTTTCCACTCAGATTCCACAATTAAATATAAAGAAATACGAAGTAACAAACTGAACTAAACATGACATTTTTAAGTAGAAAGACCGAAATAGTATTTTTTTCTCAGACATTCTCCAGTAAACATTTTTTTTTTAAACAGTGTAGACTCAGTTATGATTTGCACATTCTATGTCTTTATTACTGATCTCAGAGTCTGGGGGTCCCTTCATTGACCAGATCCTTGTGCTGCAGAGCTATGCAGAGGGCTGGACAGACGGGAAATGGGAGGAGAAGGTGGATGAACGACTGTGCATTGAAAAGCTAATGTACTCAAAAGACAAACAGGGTTATTTCAGGTACTGCTGTAAAATCACGGGTTCAGCCAGTTCCGGTGCTCTTATTAGACATACTTATGGAAGGGTGCAAGGAATGTTTATGCAACTTTAAACGCCATGCATGAATTCACTCAAAAACAAAAGATTTCAAAATATACTGTATGTGTATCAGAGTCAGAAATAAACTTTTCCATTAAGGGGCAATATTTGTCCGCTGTAATTGATTTCCAGAGGCCTTTTTTTTTTACATTTGTGAGAGCAATTTTTATAATCACTTTATTATTATAAAAACCATATGTTGTCTTTAAAGTCAAATGCTTAAATTTACATGATTACTTTAATCAATATTTTAAACTGTTGTCAATAACAATAGACTTTAAAATTTTATATAAATTATACATGTAAAAAACAGGAGCTCACAGGGCTGCAATATTATGACAAAATCTTTGTATTGTAATGATGATTATTAATATCGACATAGAAAACCATATAAAACGTTTTGCCTCTGACGTCACATTCTGGCTTCATAGACAAACTCCCGTTATAGTCACTGAAGCTACGAAATTAATCTTTTATTTACATCATATCTGCACTGTGTTGTTTATGATGAGGGAATTCACGCGTCAACTCATCAACGACGTTTTCAGCGCTGACTAATCTAAGTGCCTCTGATTGCCCAGTGCATTACTAAGTTCAACAGAAATGTATTTGATTGGTTGTAAGACACAACGCTGCACTAAACAGTGTGTAAAAGCAATTTGATGTAGTGTGAGCAAATCTAAATGTAATTCCGTGAATTTACACTTTTCATTCATTTTCATAATTCATTTTAATCGCGACAACTGTAATATGTTGTTTAATTGTGCTGGGGCATTTTTTGCCCCTTTGTCCTGAATTTCTGGGGCATTTTTGTTCATTTTGGTGGCATTTTTGCCACAAGCGTTTGTTAATTTGTTTGTTAATTTGGGTAGTTTTACAATAATTTGGTATTCCTCTTGTACCACTGTCATTTTTTAGGCTAAGAAATAAGTCACCTGGCAGTTCTTTTCCAAGTGGTTTCATTGTTGACAGCTTTAAGTCTGAGTATGATTCAGTAGGCTATATAACACTTTTAATTGTTAGGAAATTACTTGTCTTTAAAAGTTTTGGTTAAATATACTTACCTGTTGATCATAAATAGCCTTAAACCTACACATTTTTTTTTTTAGTTTTATTTAGTAACTTTCAGGAGGGTGTACTCATTTTTGCTAATTTGATAATAAAATCTTATTTTGTTAAATAATTTTGACATTCTTCTTTGGTAATTGATCAAGCAGGCTTGTTGGAACATTATATCTCCAAAGAACGCTAACATGTCATCTAAGTAAAGAGTAATTGCTAAATGTTTTAGAAGGGGTGTACTCATTTATTCTGTGCATTGTATATGTTTAGTTTATTCTGACTCATGTCATTACAAACTGATAAGCTGTTTTTTTTTTCTTTGGAAAAATGGTAAAAATTTGAAGCAGCTTTTTCACATGTAACTACATTTCACCATATTTGTCACAGTACAGTACCGTTCAAAGGTTTGGGGTCAGAAGAATTTTTTTTTTAAAAGTGTAAATGCTTACGCTTATGAATTCAGCAGTCACATGATCCTTCAGAAACATATCTCCTTAGTATTGTTTCCTTGTTGAAAACAGCTGTGCTGATTAATATTTTTATTGTTTAATTATATTCAGTATTTTTGATGAATAGAAAGTCAAAGAACAACATTTATTGTAATACTTTTTTTGATAACATTATAGAAGTCTACTTTTGATGAAATTAATGCATCCTTGCTAAAAGATTTCTTAAATAATGAAAAAAAAAAAATGATATATTATAAATATTATGAATCTTGCTGACCCCAACCTTTTAAATGAAATGGTAATGTATGTCCATACAACGTCCATGCATTATATGTCTTCTGAAGCCAAACAATGGCTTTGTGTAGGAAACAAGCTGAAAAGGATAGTTGTGTGATTATTTACTCACCTTTATGTTCTTTCAGTGATTTTCTTTGTTCTTTTGAATGCAAAAGAATATATTTTTGAACTTTTGTTCATACAAAAACATCAACACAACTACATTTTTACAAATATCTTCTTTTGTGTTGCACAGAAAAGAAAAACGCATAGGAAAAGAAATTCAATCCATTTCAATTAAATCTTATTTCTTTATCTCCAGAGGCTGGTTTTGGGGTTATGAAGAGACCAGAGCACTGAATGTCACCTGTTTATCTGCTCAGGGACATGCCTCTATCTTGGCTCCTGTTTTACAAAATAACTTAACCGCCACGTAAGTCACTTTGGAAATAAGTTTGATTCCAAATAGCTTTTAAATGCAAATGGTTTTCTATACATGTGTTGTCACTGAACCACAGGTCAGTAATGCTGGACAGAGCTGAGACTGTTCTTCATGATCACTATGCTGGGAAGGACTACTGGGATGTAAGTCCATAAATTAATATTCTCAAGTTTTAGATAGAATTTGGCTTAAGTATTTTTCACCTGATTATTTGAAATGAAAACAAATGTTTTATTGCTTTACAGACACGGCGAAGTATGGTGTTTGCCAAACACTTGCGTATCATAGGAGATGAGTTTAGGGCCAAGTATCTCAACTCCACAGATAAACAGGACCAGACACCGTACAACGAAGACTGGACCAAAATGAAAGTATGTTTCACTACATTAATTCTGCCCTGTCATTGTTCAAATACAAAAAAGTACTGGTGTCACTGCTGCCAGCATAATAGATATAGTCAAACTGGTGTTTATGCAACAAGATGAAGGATTTGGGCTTTGTCAGAGCTTTTGTTCACCTGTCATTACAATGCATTTCTGGAATGTTTGTCATGTGCTTTACACCCACGCTCATTTCAAAAATGCAAAGCGGTCATAATTGCTGCATGACCTTTTGTAAACTCTTGGACCAGAACAGGCTGGGCAGTGCTAAGGGAGGCCCTTACCTGGGAGTCCACTTACGTAGGAAGGACTTCATCTGGGGGCACAGAGAAGATGTGCCCAGCCTCAAAGGAGCAGTGAAGAAGATTCGTAGTCTCATGAAGAAGCTCAGGCTTCAACGAGTCTTTGTTGCCACCGATGCAGACGGTGAAGGTACAAACACTAATGAAAAACTGAAAAAAAGAGTAAAACCACAATGTACAAATTATTTTAGCTTACAAAATATTCACAGAATAGAGGCCACAATTCCAGTGATCCATACGTCACAGTTCCATACGTGATGTTTGACAAATTAGTTCATTTGAAAATTTTGAAACGTTTTAGTTGTTTACCAAACCTCATCTCATTCCAAAGCCTTGTGCTGATATTTTTTTCTGTTTAGCACAATACATGAGACATAAACGGGTCATCGGATGCAAAGGTCACTTTTTCATGCTGTTTGAACATTAATGTGTGTTGGCAGTGTATGCACACATCTACCCTATAATGATAAAAATCCATGCAGTGGTTTTTAATTAATCTGTAAAAATAATATCCCCTTTTTCAAATCGAGCCATTCTCAGATGCCTATCGTTGTGGCGTTACACAGACAGAGGCCGCTCCCACGATAGTTGATTGACATTTGACATGAGAGTTTTACCTCAGATCAGCTGTAACATTCCGACCTCCATTGTTTAGATGCTGGAGCAGGGATGTAAGTTAGACAAGAATATCTCCGATTGAGCGATTGTGGTGTTGTGTTGCTGGATGTAATAATAAACATAGTGGTCGTCATTTACTCCTGACATCTGAGCCGCTGAAGATGCAATGGATTACATTTGTATGTGAAGGGAATGCGCCTCCCAATCTACATATATGTGTCTATGTTCGTGCAAATCAATCGTGATCCAGCTTCACCTACAGCAGAAGTGAGTATAAGGTTTTTTTTTTTATGAATCTCTGCAATCACCTTTCTTAATAATGTACTAGTTAGCAAGTTTAGCGGCTAAACACGGCTAAATGCAGCTAAAATAAACAGGCTCGTCACTCCACAGAGAGTCATCGGATGCCCATTTTCCACAAGTTGATATGATTCTTTAGGGTCTTAATGAAAAGTCTATAATATACTTTGGTTAAAAATTCTCAATGGTTGTGTAAAACAACACCCTTTTTACCTTGTCAAAATCAGCTCTGCAAAAATCATCCCATTCTGGTCGAAGCTGCTTTAAATGCCAATGAGCTCTGCTTGCCCCACCCCTCTCTTCTCTCTGTGGAGTGACAAACCTATTTACTGCGTTTAGCTGGTAAACTTGCTAACTAGCACATTATTAGGAAAGGCAGTCGCAAAGATTCATAAAAAAACCCCTTACACTCACTGTATATCGGGAGGCGCATTCCCTTCACAAACAAACGTAATCCATTGCATCTTCAGTGGCTCAGATGTCGGGAGTAAATGACGACCACTATGTTCATTATTACATCCAGCAACACAACACTCAATTCTTGTCTAACTTACATCCCTGCTCCAGCATCAAAACATGGAGGTCGGACTGTTACAACTGATCTGAGGTAAGATGCTCATGTCATCAACTGTCGTGGGAGCGCCACAGTGACAGGCATCTGAGAATGGCTCGATTTGAAAAAGGGGATATTATTTTTACAGATTAATTAAAAACCACTGCATGGATTTTTATCATTATAGGGTAGATGTGTACATACACTGCCAACACACATTAATGTTCAAACAACATGTAAAAGTGAACTTAGCATCTGATGACCCCTTTAAAAGTTTGGGCTCAGTACGTTTCAGTACACAAGGACACATTCAATTCTCCAAAAGTAACAGTAGGGACATATGCTGTTACGAAAAATATCTGTTCTTTTGAACTTTCTATTCATCAAAGAATGTGAAATAGCTTCCACATAAATATTAAGCAGTACAGCTGTTTTTAACATTAATCATGAGGTGGAGAATATCAAAGGTTTTGATATATTTACTGTTGGAAATGTACAAAATATCTTCATGGAACATTATGTTTACTTAGTAACCTAATGATTTTTGGCATAAAATCGATCATTTTGACCCATACAATGCATTTTTGCTACAAATATACCCATGCTATTTAAGACTGGTTTTGTGGTCCAGGGTCACATTTCTAAAGCACATTTCAATTCAACCAAGGTTGCCCAAAGTGCTGAATATCAAAAGGAAATAAAGTAATGAGAATGGGCAAAAACATAAATCAAACATGACACAAAATAAATACACACCTAAGAATTAATCGCCGAGGAATTAAAAGCCATAGTTAATAAATGAGCTTTTAGATTTGAAACCAGAAATGGTCTGAGTGCATCTAATACGGATCTGATCTGAAAGGGGCAATGAGTTCCAAAGTTTGGGGGCAGCAACTAAGAAAGCACGACCCCCTCTCAGTTTTAGTCTTGATCTGGGAACCACTAAAAGAAGCTCGTCAGATGATCTCACGGCATATAACAGAGAAAAAATAAAAGTTTATATTAAATTTAAAAGTTGTAATAATATTTCGCAATATGATGTTTTTACCATATTTTTGATCAAAATAAGTGCAGCATACTTTTTTTCACTTTTGAACAGTAGTGTATACAGTATATATGTATTTGTATGTGAGATCAGATTTTTTCTGCTTTTAGAGCTAGCTAAACTAAAAAAGATGCTACCTGAGATGGTACGATACGAGCCCACCTGGGAGGACCTAGAGCTCTTGAAGGATGGAGGGGTGGCCATCATAGACCAGTGGATCTGCGCTCATGCAAGGTATTGAATCACACCCTTTGCTCTCCTTTCTTCGTCACAACAATGCGGTTACTGAATGACATTGCATTTTTTATGCTGTAGGTGAACAAAAGCTGCTTTATCAACTGTGTTAAAAGATGAATCACCTACTGCAATTTTCTTTAGCACTTAGTTCTTATTTCATCACTTTCTTTGATTTTAATTTTTCTTTGTCAGTGCTGTCCCTCGAAGACTAAGCTGAGAGAGTGTCAGTGTTAGAATAAATTCTACAAGTATCAAAACTGATTGTTTTAGTTTTTTTTATTTAAAAAAATAATACATTTCAAATATTAACTTAACTAAAAGTTCAAGCATACAGATTGTTACTAATTTGATCTTTTCTGTTTCATTGAATTGGGTGTGACTTAGATTCTTTCCATTAAAAACAAGTATGATCCCATGACGTAACAGCTTAATCATTTCTATCAACTCAAGCACTCGCTCAACTGGAAAATATGCCCATTGTTTGATATGACAACCTTTGATCCTACTGATCACATGCTGTTGTGTGACATTCTACTGTAAATTCATTTTGCAATCTTTTGTTTGCAATGGCTAGTCTCCTTTGTAATACAATCACTCACTCACATTTGTGTTGTCTTTGTCAGGTACTTCATTGGGACATCAGTTTCAACGTTCTCTTTCAGAATACACGAGGAAAGGGAGATCCTAGGTTTCGATCCTAAAACCACCTATAACCGATTCTGTGGTGACGATGAGAATGAATGTGAACAACCAACACACTGGAAAATTGTCTACTGATCACACAGAAAACTTGATCCTGGTTATACAGACTGCAAATGATTTCTCAGATTTAAGAGGATTCTTTATATTTTTAAATGTTTTTTAATCTTTTAAAGGAATAGTTCACTTAAAAATGAAATTTCCTGAATATTAACTCAGCTTTAGGCCATCCAAGATGTAGATGACTGTTTATTCATCAGAAAAGATTAGGAGAAATTTAGCATTACTTCACTGGCTCACCAATGGATCCACTGCAGTGAATGGGTGCCGTCAGAATGAGAGTCCAAACAGCTGATAAAAACATCACAGTAATCCACAAGTAATCCACACATTTTCAGTCTTGAGTTTTTTTTTTTTATGTCAAAACACAGTCCTCTATCCACAGTATTGCTTTCTCTAGCTAAAAAAAAGTCTTGTCTGAATCAGGAGAGAAATATGCAGTCCAAAACATTTCTAAGCAAATATATCTGTGGATTTTGAAGTGAGAGGACAATGGGGGATGTACTTGAGGAATCGTTATTATGGATTACGGAGCAGTGTTTTATCCAGAAGTGGCAATTTAAAATTTAAACGACTTAATAATGGATTTGTTTCTTATAAACATGCAGCTAAAGATGTTAATTGATGGAGTTATGTGGATTATTGTGACTACCATTCCGACGGCACCCATTCACTGCAGAGGATTCAAATTTCTTCAAATCTGTTCTGATGAAGAAACAAACTCATTTACATCTCGGATGGCCTTGAGGGTGGGTCATACTTAAGCAAATTTAAATTTTTGGGTGCATTATTTGTTTAATGCCAGAGCCAATGGTTTTTGATTGCCTTAAGGAAGATAAGGTGAGTCATAAGCAGAAAATATCAAGTGGCTTTTATTTCATATCTTGTGTCAGATATGGAATTTTTAAATGCTGCTGCTCTGTTCTCACAGTTCTTTGACTCGGATTGTTGACACTCGAGATGAACTGTGTATAACACTGTGATCGAACCTTTTGGAAAATGGTCAACAAGATTTTTCACCCCTGCTCCAGTCTTTGAAGTATAGCTTTTTGTATAATGTGCTACTTGCCAATTATTTTTGTCACAGCACATTTTATGCCTTCGACAAATAACAGTGTTTAAATAATATTTCTGTCAGTATTGTGCCTGTCTGCTGTTTGGACAAACAAAAATAGTGGTTTCACACACTTTGCCATACAGTATTTTTACACTAGTGTTTTTTCCTTTCATAAGATTCCCGGGGCGTGTAACAAAGCATGTTCTAGAATCACCGTCTGTAAAGATAAGCATCTGAAATGGAAGCATTAGCTTTGTTTTCAGTGACAAGCAGTTGGAGGGTTTTGATTTGTATATTACTTTTGTTGTTTGGAAATGTACATTTATGTTCACCATTACCATTCAAAGATGTACTGTATATTCATCAGTGCTGTTTTTTTTTTCTATATATGTTTTCTAATGAAATTTTCAGTGATCACTTGATGTGAATGTTGTCAAGTGTTTTTCATCTTATTTTTGTGAAAAGAAATTCCTTATAAGGATTTGAACTGAAAAAGTTCATTTCAGTTATCATTTGGTCTGCTAGGTACATTATAAAAGAGTAAATTTGCTGTAGGTTTTCATGACTCTTCTTTTGCAATCCCTCTCCTGGGGCATGAATCTGGTTTCATATGATGCCAATCTGTCCAGCTCAAAGCTATGCTGATCATTTTACCTCAACTTGTGGGTGGAAACAATGCTTTGTGACTTATTCTCACAGAAAAGAGGGCAGCATGAGATGTTTTTCATTCTTTTGTTCTGTTGATGCTTCTGGAAAAATTTTCTAAGCTAGTTTCCACAGTTCCAGTCTCTTATTTTAACAATAGCATGTTACGTGAATCCTAATCTTGGCTGTTTATTATTTTGATCAGCTTTAGAACTGATTAAAATGTGTTAGGTGATATATTTCAGAATAATGTATGTACTTTTATTGTCTTTTTTTCTTTTAGAATTTAATCTAAAGGCAAAGGGAAGATTTATGAACTTCGCAACCTGTACAACCATGATGACTTAACAAAAACACTGAATGTGAGCTCTGTAGGATATAGAAAACCTGACATAAATATTTATTTCCTTAATAACAACAGATGTGGGATACTTGTCATATTTTTATTTACTGGTTGTTTAACTATAACATTATAACAGGTATTGTTTTCTGTGTTAAATAGGCACTAGTTAAGCACAAAGCTGAACTCTACCCTAGTAGCTAGTTAAGCTACATGGGACTTTACTGTATTGTGTGTTGATACCCTTCTTTTTAAAAAATTCCTTGACCCCCCAGTACACATTTCCAAGCTGCACATAGGTGTTAAACTTTAAACAAAGAGTTTCTTAACTGCTAGCAAACGCCAGATATGATCTGTGCCTGTGGCTCTCTTTTAAATTTACCATAAGTCATTTTTCCCATCATCCAGTGATGTTTTTGTTCTCTGCTCTTATATGTACATGTATACACTTATATGTTTATGTTTATATGTACACATCCTGTTACTACTGAAGTGACAAGAGAAGCTACTTCAAGCGGGAGTGAGCCGTTGGAATCAATTCAGACCGATCTGAAAACCTGATTCACTGAAAAGAACCGATTCAAATCTGATCCATTTGCAGCATTTTCAGTGCTATTTGCTTAATTAACTAAAAAGCTGTTATAGTTAAACAAGCAATAGTTAAACAAAGCTGTTAGCTACTGAAATGTTACCTGATTTTAAAGCTAGCGAAGAGCGACACACCACCTACCAAAGAAATGAAGTTCAACCAATCCACCTTATTTTTCCCCTAAGAGTGGGCGCTGCCATTAATGTTCTTCCGTGTCATCAACACACTGCAGTGGTTTGTAGTGCAAACAGTTTTACTGTTTACTGCACCTTGTTATTCTCATTATTTCCCTATAGTGGCTTTGCCCATAGGCGTACTTCAACGTTTTAAAGACTAGATATGCCAAAACATTGCTACTATGGAAAAAATCATAATTAAAAAAAAAAAAAAAACACAGAGAAACACAGAATAGGTTGTTCTGCTAATTTATGCTGTCTAAACCACGGCAAAAAACGCTAGGAAGCTGCTAAATCATAGAAGGCCTTAGTAAGCAGGAAAGGGCGCAATATTTTGAGAAATTAAAGTTAATAGGTGGTAAAGATACTTACAAGCAGTATTTATTAGGATATTAGCCTAACATTTCAACTAACTGACCGAAAATGCTAAAAACAAACACAAATGTTGTCAAGATTCATGCCCTGGAAATCCTGGTTCAGTTTGGCCAACCACAAACGCATTTTGTTCCTCAGTTTTTTGCACTCTTCTCCTTGATTTGTTATAACTTTTGGCAGTGTACAGTACTCCAAATATTTTTTCCGATCCGACCGATTAGTACAGCCCAAAACATGAGAATAATTGATCATTTTCAGCAACAGTAATCAGCAAAGTATTCGAGTTTCATTCAGTTCAGTGGCATTGTTTACGTTGAGTGCCGCCAATATGGCCGACTGATGACGCGTCATGAAACTATCCACCAGTAACCGATGAGCGGCGCCATGGTCTAACTTTCATTTGTGTGCCTATTCTGGTCTCCATAGAAATCCACGTTAAAACGGGATAAAAAGGTCGAGTGAATGTAAACCTTTTCAATATAACTAAATATAAACATGTGCGCAGGATTAACATTATATTATCGTCTTGGAAAATATGTTAATTTGACTAGAAACACCAGAAATGAACACCACAGTTCCAGTCGGACGAGATTTCCACGTTCAGAAAAAAAGGTGGATACAGTGAAACTAAACGATATAACTACTGGACAACAACATAAACTAAACAGCGACGCTACCACCTTAGGCTATGTTCACACTTGGCGTCTTTTTTGACAAGAAAAAGTTGACAATGGCGCTTTTTTAGTAAAAAAAAGAATCTGGCAGTGTTGCAGCCGAGGGCGTCTTTTGTTGCTATAACAACAGCTGCAATCGTATGAATCTCGAGAAAAGAGGAAGCTCGCTCTTGCGCTGGTGTTTTATTTATTTTTTTTTTTTTAGCATTTTTGTATTTAGACAGGAAGCGAGGGGACGGGGGGGACGGGATCGGGAAGGATCTGCGAGTCTGCGGGACGCCCGAAGTGCAGCGGCGTTCATGTTAACTTCAAAAACCGACGCGCTGCCCACAAGGCTATCGGAGCCGCGCGTCGGTTTTTGAAGTTAACGGGGAGGAGAATGTCGGTTAACAACAATAAAATAAAAGTCTATCAACCGGCACCGTCTCCATTTTTTCTTGCTGTTCTTGTTGTTATGAAAACGTCAGTTCTGGCTACTCGCTTGTCATTGGTCAGCTGTCAAAAAGGCGCTTGACGTAGGGCGTTTCTTTGAGAAAAGTTGAACTTTTTTCAACTTGAAAAGACTCTCTGAGCTGCAGAAAAAGACGCCGGCGGTGGCGTTTAAAAAAGCGCTCATGACTTTTTTGAAAAGACGGTTTACTCCATAGGATTAGAATGTAAAACAGACGCTGGCAGTTTGAAAAAAGACGCCAAGTGTGAACATAGCCTTAAATCCCTAATGAAAAATGCCAATGGTTCTATTGTAGTAAAAGTGTAACACTAGGTTTTTTGGTGTAGGCTCGATTAACATTTGTATAACTACAATTACCCTGGTTAAAATATGGTTAGTGTATCAAAGCCATGGTTCATTTGTGGTTGCTATGATTTAACTATAGTAACTATGGTTTTTTGGTTTTATTTTTAGTAAAATCATGGTTAATTTTCGTAAGGATAGGCATAGCTATCAAATACGAGCAACAATAATCTTTCCTCGAGATTGGATATTTGTTCGCTCGCTCACAGATAGTGGAGATGCATGGGATAATCAAACCGGTCGGGTAACCTGTGTGTGAAATACCCGCCTCTCACCTGTGTAGTCAATGAGGATACAGAACAGAGACAAGTGTAAAGCTACTGGATATCACTGAGAGCGGAGCGAACACCTTATGAAAGAAAAAAAAATTTCTCCTGCGCGTTATACACTGTACATACGTGATTTTTGTTGTTTTTGTTATTAATTTTTCGTCAGTTGGTGGAATATCACATGGAAAGAGCTTCTTGCTAGGAATAACCTGGCAAAATGTCTTCATTATATCAAACGCATCGGACCAAATAACAATACACTAAATCCAATCCAGACTAAACAAGGTAAATAAACTTAATCTATTTATATTCTTTTAGTAGTACAATAAGTTTAGAATTTCTAAGGTCCGCATATTTATTACTTTTGTAGATGCGATAATAAAGTTAACGAGATTCGGTTATGTCAATAATGAAATAGACGTAATAGACGTAAAAAGGCAATTTATACAGGAAAAACTTTTGAACAGTTTTAGACAAAAAAGCACATTTAGACAAGTGGTGAGGAACCAACTTTAAATCATCAGCCTTTTTTATTATTTTTATGTATTATTATTATTTTTGTGTGTATACTGTATATAATTTTAGTTTTTTATTAAATTAATTATTAATATTATTATTAATATTAAACTGAATTTACTTTATATACATGACAAATTACATCATACTAAAAATATATAAAGGCAATATATAAAGCTAGAATTTGTTTGTGCAATAAAAAAATATATATCATACAATGCTTTAAGGTGGTAAAACTGTTTTTGTAGATTAGCTGGAACCAGCTACTGGCCATAAATGACCGTCAGAAGGGTAACACTAACCTAATGACTATGCTATAGCAAAGCTGCCATTATTCTATCAGCAAATATTCAGTAACCATGATATATACAAATATTCTAACCATGATATGCAAGGTTAGCTTTTAATAGTACATTGATTAATTATCATAATGTGTGCCCTACTTTACCTACTGTTAAAGCCTGCTGTCCTAATTTGAATAAAATGCTAAAGTCACTAAAAGTGACTGAAACAGACTATCATAAATAATTATATTTGCAAGAATGCATACTTACATGTTGTTGACTTGCTCAATTGACAGTTCATGTAAGATATACGCAGTGAGAAGCAATCAAATGTTTAGAATGAAGATTTCAATTAAAACATTTTCAGAATGATAAATGTTGTTGTGTATAATATAATATAATATAATAATAGTTTTATGCTCCAGTAATTTTGCCAAATAAATCCGAGTCTTGTCTGATTTATTTTTAATTTTTTTAACCTGAATTTTACTCTTGTCTTTCATTTCTATCAGCACTTCTCCTCTGATGGCCTCCTTCTTAAAACAGTTAAGACTACTTCTCTGGAAAAATGGCCTGGGTGTCATCCGGCAGCCAGTGAGTAAACCAGTACTTGTACCAGTACTTGTATACTTTAACAACAACAACAAAAACCTCTCACTGATTCTGTGTAACTCTGTGGGTTCAGGTTTCTGGCCTAAATATAACCATACAAACTCTGGAATAACACAATTTATCATACTAAGTGTTTAAATGTAAAAGCAAATACTGCACACATGTGGTTAGCTGATTTGGTTGCATTATTGCTGTAATAAAATTAAGTTATCACTCCAGGGCATTATTTCTAAACTCTTTATCTTTGCTTTACCATTAGATTAGCTGTGCTTTATTGCTTATATTATATTATATTCTCTAGAGTGTCTTTAAAACCTTATTTAGTATGGTATTCTCCTAGTGTACATATCTTATGATATGTTCAGATGGTTTTACATAAAAAACATACAGAGAGCAAAGTTGTTTTTGATGTGATTTATGCTGAGGTTAATAACCAACATTAAATAACCATAACCAACATTAAATAACCATAACCAATAGTAAAATCTGACATTTGTTTTTTGCTTTTTTTCAGACCTGGTCACTGGCACTCATTGTCTGGCCACTTGTGATCTTTATCATCTTGGCGATCACACGTTCACAGTTTCCTCCAAAACTCAAAGACACATGTATGTACCAAATGTCATCCTATATTTAGATAAAGTATCTAAGTTTGTTGAGATATCAATAGCGTGACAGTGAATGAAGGCATTCTGCGTTGATTAGAGATGGTGTCAACATGAGGGTTGCGGGTTCAATACTGAGAAGCTGTGCGTCAGAAGCTGCTGTATATTACTATTATGCCCTTGAGCAAAACACTTATTCTCAGGTTATCCCATTGGGACTGTCATTGCACTTAGTGTGCTGTAACTTCCATGTGAAGCGCATCTGCATGGAACAGTAACATTGTTGTTGGTTGGATTCATGGCTTGAGGAGATATCTTACTTCATTTTCCTGGTTTTATTTAAACATTTGTAACATGGTGCAGATCTTAAGCAGGTTGATGCCATAGAACTCTTGCGAACATTTGACGTTATCCACCATGTTGTGCTTGGGAATGTTCTAGACTAATATTTTAGTTCTGAAGTACAAAATGGATTCCCAGTTGCTAGTCTCCCAATCTACATTATTCTTGGTTAATGTTTTACATTATGCACTTGCCTTCAGTTTTCTTCAAATATAATCAGATTATCTGGTAAAAATACATATTCTGTGAGTTTTATGATATCTTTCTTCTTAAGCTGGCTGTGCTTTGGGAGTTTTCTGTTATTTCACATTTCTCTCTTGGGGACTGGGTTGTTAGGCCTGGTCTTTCCCATAAGTAGCTCCCTTATGCCTTCCACCGATCTGTACAGGCAGACTCACTGTTTGTCTAATTGTATATCCATCCATAGAAACTCAAAACTCATTTGATAATGTGTGAAAACAAGTGCTAAAGCTTCCCAGCTAACAAGGAACATTCTCAGAACTTTGGCTTAATACTTACAAGTTTCAGATGGTTCAGATAACGTTTAAAAAGTAGCTTTCCCATATATATATACACTACCAGTCAAAAGTTTTTGAACAGTAAATTTTTAATGTTTTTAAAGAAGTCTCTTCTGCTCACCAAGCCTGTATTTATTTGATCCAAAGTACAGCACAAACTGTAAAATTCTGAAATATTTTTGCTATTTTAAATAACTGTTTTCTATTTGAATATATTTTAAAATGTAATTTATTTAGCATCATTATACCAGTCTTCAGTGTCACATGATCCTTCAGAAATCATTCTAATATGCTGATTTGCCGTTCAAGAAACATTTATTATTATTATTATTATTATTATTATTATCAACATTTCAAAACTTTTTTTCAGGATTCTTTGATGAATAGAAAGATCTAAAGATCAGCATTTATCTGAAATAAAAATCTTTTGTAACATTATACACTATACCATTCAAAAGCTTTGAGTCAGTATAATTTTCTTTTTTTTTTGAGAAAGAAATTATAGAAATTAATACTTTTATTTAGCAAGGATGCTTTAAATTGTTCAAATGTTTTGATAAAGACATTTATAATGTTACAAAACATTTCTATTTCAGATAAATGCTGTTCTTCTAAACTTTCTATTCAGCAAAGAAACCTGAAAAATCTACTCAGTTGTTTTTTTTTCAGCAGCAAAACAGAATGTTAGAATTATTTCTGAAGGATCATGTGATTGGAGTAATGATGCTAAACATTCAGCTTTTAAATAAGTAATAAATTACATTTTAAAATATATTCCAATAGAAAGCAGTTATTTTAAATAGTAAAATATTTTAAAATATGTGCTGCTTTTGCTGTACATTGGATCAAATAAATGCAGGCTTGGTGAGCAGAAGAGACTTCTTTAAAACACTAAAAATCTTACTGTTCAAAACTTTTGACTGGTAATGTATGTATATACATAAACTTTAATGGATTAACAACCAACTTAATAAAAGTCCTAGTCAGTATTTCCTTGTGTTAATGATACTTTCAGGATCTTGCAAATTATTTCTATACTTGTCACACCCCAAGTAGCTTATGTAATGCTCATTTTATATCTTTCTCTATAGTTTGTCTATGGTTTTGGTTCATTCAACCACTATTTGCTGGACAAACATTGCATAAGGTCAATAATTCCACAGTATGAAACCTTTCAAGTATTCACTCTTAGTCTATAGTCATATACATTTTGACCCAAAGCATTGTGTTTGGTTCTGTGAACTCATGAAGTCAAACATGGTATGTTGGCATTAAAAGTCCTATACCATAAAACCAGACAGGTAAATCAAACACTCTCCCTCTCCAGGAAGAGAAAAATCAACCCAAGATGATCTCGATTGTTTTCTCCCAGACAGCAATGCGATCAGGTGTAGAACAAACATAGACAATAGCTGATCTGATTCTTAGATTTTTCTCCTGAGAAAAAGCATCTACAGTATTAATTCAGAGGACAAACAGTGGAACAAAATCTGCTCAGATTTGCCTAGAGACCATAGTGGTCAATCAGATATCTGAGATTTCAATATGAAGTTTACTTCAAGGCAAAATCATGTGGGATTTTCTGAACGAGTCTACTGCTTTTTAAATTTACGGGTGTCACTTTTGCGAATCCTTCTTAGTAGTATTTACTGGGACGTTTCTAAAGTTGACAAATACAATTTTTGTTATCTGTCAAAATGAAGGAAAGCCCTTTGAAATATCCAACGTTCCAGGTCGATTTGAATGCTGATTCCAAAAGACAAATAAAATAACATTTGATAATTAACCCTTTGAAGCATACGATCACAAGTATGATTAGAACTTTGAGAAAGTCTTGTTTATCACATTTCTATCCTTTCTATAATAAACTAGTTATATTGATTGGCCATACTCATCGTAGTGTACGCTAGGTAATAAAGGACTTCAAAGAACAGCTTATGATTCACAAAATGTCCTTCAGATGTCGCGATAAGGTGCAGTTACCTTGAGGTGTCAGTGCTTATGATCTTGTTTGCTTCTGTAAACTACAGAATACTTGGAAGACCGTATTGATGCAGGATTTACAGGCCTAAAATTCTTAAAAGTGACACTGCAGTAGCTATTACAGTGAAAGCTTAAGTTTTATTATAGGGTTTTTATATGTTTAATATAAATAAACTTAAATAAACTTTTAGTGCATATATATGCATTTAAATGTAGAGTCTTTCTGTTCCTAGAAAGCAGAGCAAAATATTAATGACTCATCTTGTTCAAAGGGGAATGAAACAGATTTGGAGAAACTTAACTCACTCACCAATAGATCCTCTGCAGTGAATGGGTGCCGTCAGAATGAGAGTTTAAACAGCTGATAACAACATCACAATTATTCTACAAGTCATCCACACAACTCCAGCCCATCAATTAACATCTTGTGAAGAGAAAATCTGCATGTTTGTAATGTTTTGAACTTCAAACTGTTGTTTCTGGCTAAAATACAAGTCCTCCTATCAATAACATTGCATTGTAGAGTGAAAAAAATGTTTTTGTCTGCTGAACCACGAGAGAAATATGTGACCCAGGACCACAAAACCAGTCTTAAGTAGCACGGGTTAGTTGTAGCAATAGCCAAATATACATTTTATGGGTCAAAATTATTATAAATTTTTCTTTTATGCCAAAAATCATTAGGATAGTAAGTAAAGATCATGTTCCATGAAGATATTTTAATCATGTGGATTACTTGTGGAGTGTTGTGATGTTTTTATCAGCTGTTTGAACTCTCATTCTGATGGCACCCATTCACTGCAGAGGATCCGTTGGTGCTAAATTTCTCCAAATCTGTTCCACTGAAGAAACAAACTGATCTATAGCTTACATTCTACATAACATTCAACTATACCTATGAAACACCTCTCAGCCACAAAGTTTAACTCTGCACTGTTTCTTCTCAGGCTATGTGGCACCTAGAAACCTTCCGAGCACCGGGTTCTTCCCTTTCCTGCAGACACTCATGTGTAGCACCGACAGTACTTGCAACAGCAAATCCTACCTAACAAACGGACAGTCCAAATCATACTTGTACACAAGTAGTCGTCACCGCAGGGATGCTGAATCACACAGGTAATAACGCATTTCCAAAAGTTGTTTCATGTAGCACCATATTCTCAGAAAACCTGAGGGAGGTCTGTTTTTGTTTTGACTTTAATATTGTGTATGTTATGATGATCAGATGTGTACGTAAATGGTGATATTTAGGACCTAGCGCTTTAATACCACGTGCTGTAGATGTCTGAAAAAGATGTCTCTGTTTAAAATGACAATGGCCACACCTGTGTGTCGATGCGTCACTGATGAGATGATAATGGACCTTAGCAAAACACTGGTTCCTGTGGTATCGCTGTCCCCTTTGCATTAGTCAGTATTGATAAAACAAAGAATTCTCTTATATGGTCAGTTGATCAGCAAAAATCCTTTTGCTGTTTTATGGAGGAAAGTTTACTAAACCTGTTTGTCCAATAGTTCTTTTGCTGCTGTGTGTATTATGTCCAGGTTGAGTCAACAGTCAAACCTTTTGTCGTCAAAACCTTTGTTAGGTCATTGTCGCTTGGTGAAATGGAATTTTTTACTTGCTATGTCCCTTTAACACAAAAAATACTGAAAAGATAACTACTTTTTACCTTTTTTTAATTGCATAATTATAGTCAAAAAAATGTTTTCTTCCCTGTGAAACCCGATTGCTCTTTTCCATACATTTAGGTTAGTGTTGAGTTCCCTTGCTTCCAAAAAAAACTATAGACTATAGACTATATGTAATATTTTAGATATGACATTTTTTATTTTAATTTTTGTTTATTTTGTTACTAACATGTGAATGAACTAAATTAAAATAGGTTTGTATTAAATGTAAGAATTAAGTATTATAGTTAAAAAAAATTCACTGTCACTTTCTTACAAAAGTTATATATATATATAAGGGGGTGGCAGAAACTTCCAGGACGACATTCCTTTTTTCTTTTCTACTTCCTTTTATTAATTAGATTTTTTGTGAGCTCTTAACAAACTCACTGCCAGCTCGTACTGTGTAGGAGGGTGTAAATTAACAGAACGTGTTTGTGTAATCCTTTACCTAGTTATCATTAAATAATGCTTCATCTTTCATTCTGACTTGTGCCTTTATATAGTCTGTCTATCCTGTTTTTGTAGGCGTATGAAAATGTTTGCATTTACATCATGCATACGTTACATGTCGATGATGTGTACTCTGTTATCTAACCATTTTTGATAGTATATAACCATATGCTATAGTTTTAGTAACAAAACTATAGTACCCATGGTCCTCTATATATATATATATATATATATATATATATTTATATTTCAGTTTACCAGCACTGCTTCATGGATTACCTCCACTGGCCCATCTACAGAAGGGAGGACTGGTTCACTCAATCCTGAAAAGGGATACATCAAATCCAGAGCTCCTAGAGCTATGGGATAGGATGCTCAGTATGTAAATTTTCTTTAGTTGTTTAATACAATGCTACTCGTTGTTAAAAAACTGATAATGAATCTGTTTCTGTTTTCAACTTTTTTTTTTTTAAAGATTCCAGTCTTCAAAACATTCCCAACGTGACTTCAGTTGTGCAAACTTTTAACAACTCTGTACTGGTTAATCAGGTTAGTGAAAAGTGTTTTCTGTATTCTTGATATATCCATGTTATTTGTGTATAACTTAAATTATTTAAATTTCATTTCATTTCATTTAAAAATTAATTTAATTTAATCAATACAATACAAAATATCATCATATATGTTTTTTTTTATAGTAATAGTACAGCTTTTTTATAATCAGTACAAAATATACAAAATATAAAAATGAAGGCAAAAATGCCAATAATAAATAAAAAAAATAATAATTTCATTTCATTTCATTTAAATTAATTTAATTTAAGTAAAAAATATTTTAATTTAAAAATTAATTTAATTAAAAATTAATTTAATTTAATTAAATTATTTTCAAAATAATTTAAGTTTTATAATCAATACAACATATATATATATATATATATATATATATATATATTTTTTTTTTAACAGTAACAGTAGTAATAGTACAACTAATGTTTGTTGTGGTATTCAAAATCTAAAAGCCTCAAAATAAAGCTAAACCGAACCAGCTTTTTGTGCAGTTTTTTTGCTACCTGCAACTGTTTGGTTATCAATATTCTTCAAAATATCAACATTCTTCAATGTCCAGTTGCTTAATTGATTTCTTTCCGTTCTTTCTTGTAGACCATGGAGTCCGTTTGGGAGTCTGTGAGTGTCCTGAAAAAATCTTTATGCAGCTTCTCCATGACTGCCATCAACATGTCAGCCAGCACACAGGATATCTTTACAAAAGGCTTGATAAACTTCTGCAGCTCCAACGACACGGTTCTGGAAGCATCTTTACTTACCCTGAACCAGGTGGGGTCAGACTTCCCACACTGTTCATAATCTTTCAGTCTAGTCACATTATACCCACGACTCTCCAATAAAATGAACCATTAGACATCACTTTCATGTTCATGTGTATACTTGTGTGGGTTGCCAGGTGCTGACAGAACTGCTGATCAGTAACCCGACAGAAGTAATAGAATCGTTTGGAGGCTCTGTGGTGGTCCTAGATAGCCTTCAACAGGAAACGTCAGTGTGGGACTTCCTACTCGGCCTGCCTGATCTCTTCCTGAAGCCCACAGATGAAGAGATGTTAAATGCTGGAGCAGAGGAACTGGAAAATCTTCAGAAGTGAGTGTACAGTGTCATTCAGATGTTTGGGGTCACACTTGTTTTTTAAACAAATTCTTTTATTCAGATAGAATGCATCCAGTTGATCAAATGTGATTTACAATGCCACAAAAGATGTCTTTTTCAAATAAATGCTGATCTTTTGAACTTTCCATTAATCAAATAATCCTAAAACAAAAATTGCATCATGATTTTCATAAAAATACTAAGCTGCGCAACTGTTTTTAATATTAAAATCACATTAGTATGTGGCTGCCCAGTTTGGTTTTCCAAATTCAGTATGATGTGTATATCCACAACACTACACATTTCCATTATGTGTGGCTTGCGTGCTTGCAATGTTTGTTTGTTGACTGTTTTGGAATCTCAGCCTCTCCTTTTTGCATTTAGTGCTTTGACATTTCTCCAGAGGACTTTCCCTCAGGCCAACATCTCTACTGCTGCCACAAACCCAGTCATCACTAAAGGCATTGGCTTTCTCAACTACATGAGTGCTTGGAAAGGCAGAGGTATGTTAAAGATGACTTGCTGGACATGTTTTATGAGCTGCATGGTATTTGTGTGGCATCCTATTTAATCCTTAATTACAAGACAATGTCTGTCAATTTAAGCTAAAAGTAATTACACATATTTTTTGGCTCATAATCCTGAGCTGGCTGCTCAGGATTTTTTTTGGCGATCAGTCAGCCTGCTACAAGGAAATGCCCAGTATTTAGAGATCAGTAGATACCTCGGTTTAAGAAAATCATGGGTCTGGAAAGTTTCAGCCAGGGAAACATTGTTGATGGCCCTCATGTTGTTCCAAACCTGTATTTATTCCAGACCTGTTTTGAAGAATACACCCATGTAAACAAAAGGACAGAAAAGTCACCCTTAAAGTAACATAAAGTGGTTCATGATTTTTTTTTTTTTTTTGGTTCATAAAAGTGGTTCATGCTATTTATTTTCATCTGGACATGTAGACTTTGTTAGGTGAAATTTTAATTTATGTAGTTTTTTTTTTCCAATAGTGAAGGATAAACAGGCAAGGTTGAACAGAACAGAACATTGCTTGAATGTTGTATGGTTACTTCCATTCTGCCCTTTAATAAGGTTCATAACCTCAGGTTGCTTCCTGCCAGGTTGCTTACTATCTTAGGGGAGATGTTGATTATTTGGGGATTTAGAAACCAATGAATCTACTGTTAAAACCAGTCTTGATTATGTGCCGTATGCGCACCACACCCTGTCTTATAAAAAGGAGAACATCCTGCTTGGCAGGGTGAAAAATTATTATCACATCACAATTACAGTCTGTTTTCATTGAAGAAAGCTAAGTAGATTTTATTATTTGAGTACTTGAAACTGAAAGGTGTCATTTTTTATTGTTAAATCCCCGTTTAATATGCACAGACGTGCATATTATGGCCATTCATGGGTAGTTTGAAACTGAATTTAGGGTAGGGCTATCTGGTTGTTTGACTGCTGGGAGCCAGGGGGGAGGGTTCATGAAACCAGTTTGAAAACAGTCATTTTTTACAAATCCATTTGTCACGCTACTGCCACAGAAACAGTGTTTTGACCAGCATATTTTCCAAAATGTGGATTGACATGCATCCTTCAAGTGCTTTAGAATGCTGTCTGCCTGCATCCTCACGCAAGAGCTGTCACGTGTTGGTCAAAAGGGCAGTCACATTTTTCTCTTGTTTTCAATAGATTCGTATTTGAAACTGAGTGATGTCATGAACCAAAGCAGCATTGCTCAGCTCAACTCAGACATGAAGGACCTAATCAATCAAATCCACATTCCCCTCGATGAGGTATGCCTCTCATGGTCGCTCAGCACAGGTCCTTTTTCAGAGTATTTGTTCAACTGTGTGCATCGGGCTGAAAGCTCTGTAGAGTTTAAGAAAGTACATTTCTTTTAAATGTTTTTTTTTCATACTGTGATGTTTAATTTGTTCATGAATTACATCCAAGAGTGTATAGGCATGCATCAAAAGAGAATTGTCATGAACGTATCACATTCACTACCATGTTATGTTATGTATTTATTAGTATTCTGTGCTGGAGATAACAAACAACATTTTAAACTAAAAATTACTTTTTAAACTAAAAATTACTTTTTTGTCTTGATAAAGCTAATTTCTTAGCAT
Source organism: Labeo catla (assembly GCA_012976165.1). Classification (NCBI taxonomy): domain Eukaryota; kingdom Metazoa; phylum Chordata; class Actinopteri; order Cypriniformes; family Cyprinidae; genus Labeo; species Labeo catla. Next base: position 502,280 of record VONZ01000363.1, read on the forward strand.
TTATTTAATTACAATTTAATTTTTACAAATGTACACAATGTTTCACACTTTGGCATAAATTTAGAAATACAAAATGATTAGAAATTATGCAAAATACAAATATTGTTTGTATGTAGCTGTATTTAGTGTTTCTTCTTTATTCATTTCGTATTATAGTTGATTTCAGTAGAGTCTGGTTATAGCATGTTGCTACATTTAGTTGTTGTTTCAATATGTTTCAATATGGATGAATTGCATAAATTGACAAAATGACACCTTGATTAGCAATGATGCACAGTATATAATATAATACTGTATATAAGATATTTAGCAAAATGTTTCACATGGGGATTGATGTATAATGTCGTAATGTTGCTTACGTAGGCTAGGTCAAAAGTTTTTGAACAGTAACATTTTATGTTTTTTTTTTTTTTCTGCTTTCAGAGCAGTCTCTTCTGCTTATGAAGCCTGTATTTATTTGATTCAAAGTACAGTAAAATATTGAAATATTTTTACTATTTAAAGTAACTGTTTTCTATTTGAATATGTTTTAAAACGTAATTTATTCCTGTGATTTCAAAGCTGCATTTTTAGCATCATTACTCCAGTCACATGATCAGAAATTCAGAATTTCAGAAATCATTCTAATATTCTGATTTGTTGCTCAAAAAACATGTATTATTATTAATGCTGAGAACAGCAGAATATATTTTTTCAGGTTTCTTTGTTAAATAGAAAGTTCAGAAGAACAGCAGGTTAAAAGTCTTTTGTAAGATTATGTCTTTATCATTACTTTTTAATCAATTTAAAGCGTCCTTGCAAAATAAAAGTATTAATTTCTATTAAAAAAATTATACTGACTCTAAGCTTTTGAATGGTGTAGTGTAAAATGTTACAAAACGTTTTTATTTCAGATAAAAGCTGATCTTTCAATCTTTCTATTTATCAAAGAATCCTGAAATAAATGTAATTAACTGTTTTAAATATTGATAATAATAATACAGATTTTTTCTTGAACAGCAAATCAGCATATTAGAATGATTTCTGAAGGATCATGTGACACTGAAGACTGGAGTAATGATGCTGAAAATTTAGCCTTGATCCCAGGAATAACTTACATTTTAAAATATATTTAAATAAAAAGCAGTTATTTTAAATAGTAAACATATTTTGCAATATTACTGCTTTTGTTTGGATCAAATTCTGGATCAAATAAATGCAGGCTTGGTGAGCAGAAGAGACTTCTTTAAAAAACATGACAAATCTTACTGCTCTTACAAAATCTTACACATACTTTGACCTTTTCAGATTCAAGTGCTGTTCAGCGAAGAAGACTTTCGTACCTTTTTGTGTGACCAAAACATCATCGCTTCCTATTGTTGGAGTTGGGAAGCGGGCCAGATATTTCAAGGAATAAATGCATTGAAAGTTGTTGAACAGGTAAATTTCTCATACGTAGGTATCTACTAATACTGCTTTCTATTTTTAGAAATAAGCCATATTAAGTTGCACTTCCTCTTTGAACTTTACTAACTTGTGTTGTAGTTGAGAGGGTGAGAAACGTCTAGGTTACGTACGTAACCCTCGTTCCCTGAAGGAGGGAACGGAGACGTTACATATGGGAACTCGCTTGAGAGTCCAATCATCTCCAAGCCTTATTCAAAAGGCCAATGAACATTCATGAACATTGGCGAGTGGTATTTGCATGCCGAGCCACTCCCCCGTACATATGGGTATATAAGATGGCGGCGTGCAACCACTCATTCAGGCTTTTGCTGAGGAGCCGAGCTGCAGCCCGGCGTCAGCGCGACGTCAGGTCGTGGCAGGGGATGTAACGTCTCCGTTCCCTCCTTCAGGGCACGAGGGTTACGTACGTAACCTAGACGTTCCCCTTCAGTCGTTTCACTACGACGTTACATATGGGAACAGACCCATGGAACAGGCCACGAACCAGACGCCGCGTTACGCACAGACCCACGGGCTGACAGGCGGACGTGTCAGCAGATGGATATGAACGTAACCTTCCCAACGCCCTGAGGGCCAATAGGGGACCCCACAGGGATGCCAGTTGTTACTGAAGCAGAAGTTGGGGGGGCGGAGCACATGAGATGTCTACATGTGGAATAAAAATAATTCAATATATCTATAACTTGTAGAGATATATGAGGGAAACAGCAGCCTTCTAGCTGACCTTGGTAAAATACTGAGACATGTTGCCACAACCTGCTGGGCGAAGGAGACCCAGCCGGAGCACAGTCAGGCACTACTCCGCAGCTAGACCTGACTGCGGGGCATGGAGGACCCAAGGTTCACCGGAGGGAACAACTGAGGGATATAGCGCACGGATCCATTAGGAGTGGCGCAGCAAGCCGACACCAGCCGGTCTCCCGTTTACCTGATGTCTATGTTAAGACACGGGAGGACACGGCCTCTACGCGAAGGTTGTAGAACCTAGCGAAGGTATTAGGTGTCGCCCAGCCTGCAGCTCTACAGATATCTGCTAGTGAGGCGCCATGAGCCAACGCATAGGATGAGGCAACACTCCTTGTGGAGTGGGCACGAACACCTAAGGGGCATGGCTCTCCCTGGTTTTGATATGCCAGGGAGATGGCATCTACCACCCAATGGGCCAACCTCTGTTTGGAGACAGCATTCCCTTTCTGCTGACCTCCAAAGCAAACAAAGAGCTGTAGAAGTGCCGAGTGCGGTCCACATATATACGGAGGGCGCGGACTGGACACAGCAGCGCAGAGGCCGGGTCTGCCTCCTCCAGGGGCAGAGCTTGCAGGTTCACCACCTGATCACGGAAAGGCGTGGTGGGAACCTTGGGCACATAACCGGGCCGGGGTCTCAGGATGACGTGAGAATCGCCGGGCCCGAATTTCAGGCAGTCGCCATTCTCCAGGATGGGTGGACTGCCGTGAGAGCTGGTCGGCTGCACGGTTGAGTTCTCCTGGAATGTGAACGGCGCGTAGCGATTTCAGCCACGTCTGACTCCACAGGAGCAGATGGCGGGCGAGTTGTGACATGCGACGGGAGCGAAGACCACCTTGGTGGTTGATATAGGCTACGGTCGCAGTGCTGTCGGTGCGAACAAGCATGTGCTTGTGGCGCAGCATCAGTCAGAAGCGACGCAGCGCAAGAAGCACAGCCAACAACTCTAGGCAATTGATATGCCATTGCAGTCGAGGTCCTGTCCAGGAGCCCGAAGCTGCTTGCCCGTTGCATACAGCACCCCAACCCGTGGAGGAGGCATCCGGGTAAACCACAAGATGCCTGGAGACTTGTCCCAGAGGGACTCCGGCCTGAAGAAAGGCCGGGTCTGACCACGGGCTGAACAGGCGGCGACACTGCAGGGAAACGCCAATCCGGAGTGTGCCACGGTGCCATGCCCATCTCGGGACTCGATCGTGTAGCCAGCGCTGAAGCGGTCTCATATGAAGCAAGCCGAGCGGCGTTACTGCGGCTGCCATATGCCCCAGGAGCCTCTGAAAAGTTTTGAGAGGGGCCGCTATTTTGTGCCTGAATGATTTCAGGCAGCTCAGCACTGACTGCGTGCGCTCATTGGTGAGGCAGGCTGTCATGTTGACCGAGTCCAGCTCCATGCCGAGAAAAGAGATCCTCTGCACTGGGGAGAGTTTGCTCTTCTCCCGGTTGACCTGAAGGCCCAGATGGCTGAGGTGCCGGAGCACCAGGTCCCTGTGTTCGCACAACACATCTCGCGAGTGAGCTATGAGAAGCCAGTCGTCGAGATAGTTGAGAATGCGAATGCCCATCCGCCAAAGGGGGGATAAGGCAGCTTCCGTGACTTTTGTAAAGACACGGGGAGAGAGGGACAGGCCAAATGGAAGCACTTTGTACTGATACGCTCGACCCTCGAAAGCAAACCGTAGGAAGGGTCTGTGTCGAGGTAGAATCAAGACGTGAAAGTACGCGTCCTTCAGGTTGATGGCTGCGAACAAATCCTGGTGACGGATGCATGTTAGCATGCGCTTCGTCGTGAGCATTTTGAACGGCAGCCTGAGAAGGGACCGATTCAGAGCTCGAAGATCCAGGATGGGTCTTAACCCACCGCTCTTTTTGGGCACGATGAAGTAGGGACTGTAGAGCCCTGACTTCATCTCGGCTGGAGGGACAGGCTCGATTGCATCCTTCGCCAGTAGGACTGCAACCTCCGCACGCAGGACAGCGGCATGTGTGTCCGAATGGACAGAAGTGGAAAGGACGCCTCTGTATCTGGGCGGACGCCTGGCGAACTGAATCGCATAGCCGAGACGTACCGTCCGGATCACCCACTGCGAGAGGCTGGGAAGCTGAAGCCAAGCTCCCAGCCTGGTCGCCAGGGGAATCAACGGAGCGTGGAGCGACGTACCCGCGGTGGGGCAGCCTGTGGGGGGAAGGGTAGCGCTTACCTTCTTCCCTGGTTCCCGCGCTGGCGATATCGACCTCCGAGTCCGGATCCGAGGATGCAAGGCGTTGCTCGAAAAGGGAACTTGGGGTCGAAGCCCCAGAGGTGAGAAAATCGACTCTTTTTGTGAAATTGTGGGTACCGTCGACCCGTGGGCCGACGGCAGCGTCTGAGCGCACAGTGGCTCCCGGCCCTCCACCGGGATAGGGGACGCAGGTGTTGTCATCTCCCAAAGAGCAATCTTCTTCACCTCTGGGGTGCCCGCGTCAGGGACGCTTCGCAGCTCTCCTGCGGGTGTTCCTGGCCGGTCCCTGAGACGCGGGCGGCGTCCCTCTCCCGCGGCCGGCTCGTCACCGGGCCGCCAGTCTGGCATCGTGTGCCTCGGCGGGGGACAAAGCCGGTGTTTTTGGAGCCGCAGGGGGGCGCCCTCGGCGACGGGCAGGCGGAGGTTGAGGCCTCGCGGACGTGGTGGAAGTGTCACGCCGAGGGAGGATGTGTTTGATTGCTTCCGTCTGCTTTTGGACCGCCGAGAACTGCTGGGCAAAGTCCTCGACGGTGTCGCCGAATAGGCCGCCCTGGGAGATGGGAGCGTCGAGAAAGCGAGCTTTGTCGGCGTCTGCCATCTGAGCCAGGGTCAGCCATAGGTGTCGCTCCTGTACCACTACTGTGGACATCACCTGGCCAAGGGAACGTGCCGTCACTTTCGTCGCCCGGAGGGCGAAGTCGGTGGTGGCACGGAGTTCCTGCATCGCCCCTTGGTCAGGGCCACCCTCGTGCAGATGTTTCAATGCCTTGGCTTGGTAGACCTGTAAGGTCGCCATGGCGTGCAGGGCAGTGGCAGCCTGTCCAGCGGCGTGATAAGCCCTGCCCGCGAGAGCGGACGAAAGCTTACACGCCCTGGACGGGAGATGGGGCCGATCCTGCCAGGTGGCGGCGCCCCGCGGGCATAAATGCACCGCGATGGCGCGCTCAACCTGAGGGACCGCCACATAACCCTTGGCTGCCCCGCCGTCGAGGGTGGCGAGGGGAGAGGAGCTGGGGCGTGGACGAGATAAATACAGAGCCCGCCACGTCCTCACCAGCTCCTCGTGCACCTCCGGGAAGAAAGGCACTGGGGGGGAGCGCGGCGGTGCCGCGGATGACCTCCCCAGATACCAATCATCCAGCCTCGAAGGATCGGCCAGAGGTGTTTTAGGCACCTCCAGACCGATCTCCTTGGCGGCTCGGAGGAGCATAGCCGAAAGTTCGGCGTCCGCCTCAGACGGGGCAGCGACCGCAGAGGGGCGCTGACCCGCCGAGACGTCCGCCTCACCTTCCGACTCCCCCTCTGATGCTGAGGCAGACATCTCTACCTCCTGAGGAGCACCAAAGGAGACACTCAGCCCGGCGTGCGGGGAAGTGTACTGCTCTGGCCACTCAACGGAACCGCGTGGTGATGCAGAAGTCCGCGGGGCTTTGCTGGCCGGCGGAGCATTCTGCACAGTCACCTTTAGGTCCCCCAAGTGCCTCGCCGCGGTCGCCGAAAAACCTTGACGGCTCAACGACCTACCGCGGGAAGGCAACGAGGGGAGCCGACTCGCGAACGAGCGGCGGTACCTTAACACGGCCATGGTCATGCGCTCGCAATGAACGCATGAGCCATCCGTGAACGCTGCCTCAGCGTGCTCTCGGCCCAGGCACGTGAGACAGCGATCATGTCCGTCCAGCGAGGCGAGGAAACTGCCGCATAGAGAAGCGCACGGCCGGAGAGACATCCCGGGAAAAATGCCCTCGACAGCCGTGAGAAATTAGCTCTTTTAGATCCCGGTTTGCCCAGGGAGGACTGCGGCACAACTGTGCACTCAAACGGGGAGACTCGCTGGAATGCAGAAGGCTTTTCTGGCCGTGAAAACGGCCGCCCGCAGGATCTCGCTGGCGGCTGCCAAACGCTCTTTTGTGAAGCTCTTTTAGTATTGGCAGCACGCCAGCAGAGAGAGAGCTGGAACTCTTTTTTAAGCTTTTAAACAGGAACTCTTTTCTTTTTTTAAAGCAAGCTAGAGACGAGGCTCCAAAGCAAAAATCTGAATGAGTGGTTGCACGCCGCCATCTTATATACCCGTATGTACGGGGGAGTGGCTCGGCATGCAAATACCACTCGCCAATGTTCATGAATGTTCATTGGCCTTTTGAATAAGGCTTGGAGATGATTGGACTCTCAAGCGAGTTCCCATATGTAACGTCGTAGTGAAACGACTGAAGGGGAACTCTCATTTGTGGTTCCTCCTCCTTAACTGCTATCTTGTGGGAAAACACAAACATCAGCTGTGCATGTTACCTAGGAAACCAGCTCAGTCTAAACACAAAACAGCACGCTAGCCGCGCTGAGACTGACTGCATAAAAAGCATGTATATGCTGCAGTCCTCAGGGAACACCAATTAGATATTTCCCTCACCACAGAGGGAACTCCAAAATAATATCCTATCACTATGATTTTACATTGAAAAGTCATGCAGCATGTGACATATACGGTGCAGAGCAATTAGTTGGACTGTCACATTGACTATTGCATACAAATATTGCATACTATATTTGTAAAAAACCCACTTGCATGTGTCTTTTACACTGCATTACATGTTTTAATACTATAAATGTCCATACCAGTAACATCTTCATGTCTCATCCTTACAGGTGCTGTTGACTTGGAGTCAGACCTCTGCCTCAGCAGACTTGGCCTTCACTAAAGACATGTTCACCAGCTTCCTGGGCCTTGTCTCTCCATCGAGCCTAGATGCACTTCTCAAACACACCAGGTCCCAGCGCAGCAGTGACGCTCAGCCACAGAGCCTAGGGGAACAATTGTATGTCAACCCAGACTACTTTGCATATGTTTAGATGGAATTAGATGCAGTAATTAAATGTGAAACTGGTCTGTTTTTCTGTAACAAATACAGTTTTTCTTCAATTTCACATCAAGTTATGACACAACACAGTATCTAACCCATAATTACTGCAGTGTGTGGGCTGTACTTTCTATTGTCTTGTAACGTTTCGGTTGCGGTTTTTGAGAAAGAGTGCACGTCATGCAACCTGTCTGTGGTGGCATCTGCCAAGTCTGGTTTAGTTATACCATGTGACAGATGAATGCGTGGTTGAAATTTTTAATTTTAATCTATTCAGATGCACCATGTTTTCACCAATACTGTGCAACTGCATGTAACGTGGTTTAACAAAATCATTTGTGACCACAATACCAGTCATAAAGGTAAAATTTTCACCTGACAGCTGAATAAATAAACTTTCTATTGATGTATGGTTTGTTAGGATAGGACAATATTTGGTTGAGATACAACTATTTGGAAATCTTTAATCTGAGGGTGCAAAAAAATCTAAATATTCAGAAAATTGCCTTTAAAGTTGTCCAAATGAAGTTCTTAGCAATGCATATTACTGGTCAAAAATTGCATTTTGATATATTTACAGTAGTATATTTACAAAATATTTTCATGGAACATGATTTTTACTTAATATCCTAATTTTTTTTAGAATAAAAGAAATATTGATAATTTTGACCTATACAGTGTATTGTTGGCTATTGCTACAAATATACCCATGCAACTTATGACTGGTTTTGTGGTCACATTTGTCAAAGTATTAGTCCAGTACCTTTTCTATGAATATGGATTTTATATAAAAAACACAGCTACATGAAGAAAGTTCTTGAACCTAAAATCCAACCTATTCACCATTTTCCTTTACAGAATCTTCGGATTAAGCAGCGCAGCATTTGATTTTCTACAAGGCATGCCTGGCTGGGAATACATTCAGACTTTCATGATGGCTGGTCATTCATCCATGCAGGTGGCGAGAGTTGCAATGGAAGTACAGCTATGTATGTATCTGCATGTGCAGAGAATTATGCAATGCAAACATCTTCCAGTACTTGACACATTGGTTACCTGAATTATCATTATCTGTTTCACAGCATTCATTGATGTGGTCCTGAGAGATGCCAAGCATGTTCAGGCGGCCTTACTTTCTCTAATGCAGAATGACACCTTTGCTAAGGCCTGGGCTGACCATGCCATGGACTCTATTGTACAAACTGTGGCCAAGGTAGGTTAAAAAAAAAGTCTTAAGTGTTGTAGTTTTCATTAAAGTCTTTATTTGTCTAATTTGATGTTCTATAATGTTTTCATACAGGTTCTAGAGGGTCAGACTAGCTGTAGAGACCTTTCTGCTCCATGGGCTTGGATGTCAACATACAGCTCTATAGAACTTCAGTTGTGGAGCACTCTAGTTTGCGCTGGCAATGACACACATCTTGAGGAAACATTGCTATCATCACTTTTGCCAGTAACTGACAAGGTATGGACAGGACATTTCAAAATTTGTTACTGTTTGACGGCAAAATGGAAATTATCCATTATAGCACTGCCTAAACTAAATGTGTTTTCACAGGTCCAACAGTTGGTTGGTGTTGTGAATGGAACTGTAATGTACAATGTCACACCCTCAATACTTATGTCAGAGTGGCACAGTCTATACACAACCTCCCTGCAGTATGTCAGTGCCCTCCAGAACTTGCAAACTGACGTTAATGAGAACTATTTTGCAGCTTGGATCCCAGGGAACATTTCAGCTGGATTGTCCCAGATTCTGTTGACCAGGTCAGAAACCTAGTAATTGTCATTAAACTATTACAGTCTCTGTAGAAACAGAGCTCTGCCTAGTTAATTACCTTTATCACTTACTAAACCTATTTTATATGTTTATTTGCATTTTATTTTTTTGTGAAACAGGGCTACTGGCACATTTGAGAACATTGGTTCTCAGCTAGAAAACAGCACTCTGTGGCCCTCCATGGAACCATATTTTCATATGGCTTATTGGATTTTGACCTACCAACCTAATGCCACTGCATCACCAAACTGTGAGTGTAAAAATGAAATATGAATATTGGATAAATTGGTAGACTTTGGTTCTTAATATCTGATTATGTTATGCAATTGTAGATATATAGATAGACAGATAGATAGATAGATTATAGGTAGATAGATGTGTATGGCAAAGTGTTTTCATTAACATCTCATTAACATTTCATTAACCTATCAGTTCATAGTAGAATCACTGAAGTTATTGCATGACCAGTATTTTATTTATTTCAGCCACAACATGCATTGAATTGGGCACACTTTTTTGCAGGCACTATTACTCCATCTGCTTTTACCTGTCAGACCGGCTTTACCTGGGAAACAGCTGTTCCAATGATTCAATCTTTGATCTCTACGGTGTCAAGTGAACCTGACAGCCTGCTAAGGTAGTGATTATTTACGGTGAAAAATGTATTGATATCAAAGTAAATTTGTATTCAACATCTGTACTACTATGTGCATACCTGGTATTTAAAATGTATCAAATTACATAAAAAGTCCAATTGGTAATACAACATAGTTTATTTTGTCATACACAATTACTTTACATTCCTTTTTCATTTGATTTTAGACCTCTCCAGGGGACAGTGGCTCTTCTCCAAAACAGTTACATGGCACTTTTGCAGCAAGTCATTGGCAACGGCCTACCTAGTCAGCTTTTTGGCAGTGACACTTCACTACAAAACTTGTTGCTGAACCTCATTAATACAGTTGATAAAGAAATTCAGCTCCTCTCCAACATTGAGTCTGCACAGCAGTTTGACACTCAACTCTCGTTCACTCTGTTAAACGACATCATGGCGGCTCTTGGACTGGGGCAGATAGAGAACTTCTTGTCAGGGGGTTCACAGACAACCAGCATGCACCCAGTCATCATGGGCGTCCTTCAGGTCTTGAACAATGGATCCATCCAGATGCTAAACATAGAGGAGGGTTTTGCAGTTCTTCAAACAATTTTAAACCAACTTGGAGCCATCTTGCCTTCAGACCAGCAGTATCAGTTAGAAGCAGGGCTAAATAAGACTCATGCCCTCATTCGAGATCTGGAGATCTGTTCAGCTCTTGGCCAGGACTGTGTTGCTGATGTCCAGAATGTCTTTGAGAATCTTGGTGCAATGCTTGCATCTGGAAATAATGTCACTGGCCCAATAACACCTCTTCAGGGTAACATGACTCTCCGTGTTGTGCTTGATGTGCTCGCTCTGCTCATGCCATTGAACATGTCCCAGCCAGCAGAAATTTTCAGCAAGATTCAGTATCTTCTTGAGCAGGCTTATTCATCTCCAGCTTTCAACATCAGCCAAGGTCTACAAGCCTCTAATCTCACCATTTCTGAATTAGAGCAAGTCAATTCCATAATTCATTCTAATTGGTCAGCATCCATACTGCAGACTCTGAATATGGCTGTTCAGATCCCACAGTGTATGAATACCACACAGTCTCCCCAAAAGCCTCCTGCTAATGGACAGGCCGAATGTGTCCTTCAGCTCATCCAGACTGCTTCTGGTTTACTTGGAATAATACCTGTAGCAGAGAACGCTCAAATGAGTCTTCAAGGTTGGCTTAATATTGCTGCAGTAGAGTATCAGAAACTAAGTAACATGTCCATTTCTGGATCTGATCCACATGCATTGACAGAAGACGTACTAATAACAACACTGTCAGCCATCAGACAAAACCTTCAGGGTCTGAATATGGAGAACATCACTGATATTACAAATGAGCTCAACGTTTTGGAAGACCTCTTAAAAAATTTATTCAGAGAACAGTACCCATACCACACCATTAACTCGACTCTGATGGTGCAAGGGCAGTATGCACAGAAGGTGTATGGAGAAATCACAATGTGGTATTTAAACAAGCTTGGAAATGCCACCAGTGGCAGTATGTTTGCAGAGATTCTCCATGACCTGAAACGCCTGGCTGAAATGGAGGTTGCACTCATGAATGCAGAAGCAGATATGGTGACGCTAGCAATGAATCACATCCAGAACTTGACCCATTTGAGGCTTCCTCTGGAAGGTGAAGATCTTGTACAAGTTGCCAATACAGTCATGACCATGTTGCAAGGTGAACTGGCATTGATTAAAAGAAGGCTTGAGATCCAGCAGGCTTTCTACAATTCTTTAGGCTCTCCAATGAACATTGGTATTCCTGCTGAAATTGAAGCTCAGATCATGACCTACCTCAGCCTGACAAGGGAGTGGATCACTAATCCACAAGTGACGATGGCACTTGCTAGAATTTTCCAGTGGCAAATTAACTCTACAGATATCACAACACCTGGGAAAGATCTTGAACAGCTCCTCCAAGCCATAATTCCTCTACTCCGTCTTGAAGATAGAGAGTCCCTCGCTGTTGTTGACCAGTTCTCTCAGGCACTAAACTACGCTCTACAGGTGGCTAGCAGTGGTGGTGGTGTCCAAAGTGAAAACTTCACAGAAGCCATCATCAGTGCTGTGAAAGTGATTCTGAAGAGTATTTCTAATGAAACCGGAGCTCTATCTCAGGATGTGGTTAACAATATTCTTGGTGCATTCAGTGGTTCCCTTCAGCTGTTCCTGAACCCCAGTGTGAGCTATGCCCAAGCTAGCACCCTCACACAGGAGACAATCCAGATGGTAGAGGGAGCATTTCATACCCTTTTACCCACAGAGGCAGCTCAGGTGTTGGTTCCCATTAAAAACAGCATTTTGTCCTATCTGAATAACATCTCCCAGCCTGCTGGATTTGACAATTGGAATGAACTGTGAGTGCTATCAATTTGTTGAATATTGTTCTTTCTCTCTGTTTGACTCTTGCTTACTAATTACACTTTTATATATGTACTTTATGTATATTTGGAGGAGAGGTGACAGTTGTAGTTATGTTCTTTTTGTTTTTCAGCATTGTGAATGTGATGGGAGAGCTTCAGAATTCCCTACCATCAAACAACACAGCTCAGCCCATCATATCAATGATAATCAAAGTCACAGAAAACCTTTTGAGCTCAAATGAAGGCAACTTGACCAAGGACTGGATCATTAACCAGCAACTGACAACTGCACTTGCCGGAATCTTCCAGGGGAACGTTAGCGCTGTAGATCTTGCAGCAGCTGGAGTGAATCTTGACCATCTTTTGCAAGCCATTGCCCCCCTACTCTCCCCTGAGGACAAAGCCTTCCTCACCATTGCTGAGCAGGTGTCTGAGACACTATCCTACACTCTACAGGTGTCTAGCAGTGGCCTTCAAAGTGAAAACTTCACAGAAGCGGTCACTGGCACAGTCAGAGTGATTCTGGAGAGTATTTCTAATGAAACTGGAGCTCTACCTCAGGATGTGGTTAACAATATTCTTAGTGCTTTCAATGGTTCCCTTCAGCTGTTCCTGAACTCCAATATGAGTTATGTCCAAACTACCACCTTTATACAGGAGACCATTCACACAGTAGAGGGAGCGATTCATACCCTTTTACCAGTGGAGGCAGCTGAGGTGCTGGGTCCCATCAAGAACAGCATTTTATCCTATCTGAATAACATCTCACAACCTGCTGGTTTTGATAAATGGAATGAACTGTGAGTGTAAAGACTATCAATTTGTTGAATGTTGTTCTTTTTCTCTGTTTGACTCTTGCTTACTCTTGCTTACTAATTATACTTTTATATATGTACTTATGTATATTTAGAGGAGAGATGACAGTTGTACTGATGTTCTTTTTCTTTTTCAGCATTATAAATGTAATGAGAGAGCTTCAGAATTCCCTGCCATCAAACAACACAGCTCAGCCCATCATATCAATGATAATCAAGGTCACAGAAAACCTTCTAAGCTCAACTAAAGGGAACTTGACCACGAACTGGATCATTAACCAACAACTGACAACTGCACTTGCCGGAATCTTCCAGGGGAATGTTAGCGCTGTAGATCTTGCAGCAGCTGGAGTGAATCTTGACCATCTTTTGCAAGCCATGGCTCCCCTACTCTCCCCTGAGGACAACGCCTTCCTCACCATTGCTGAGCAGGTGTCTCAGACACTAACCTATGCTCTACAGGTGGCTAGCACTGATGGTGGCCTCCAAAGTGAAAACTTCACAGAAGCCATCATTAGCACAGTCAGCATGGTTCTGGAGAGTGTTTCTAATGAAACCGGAGCTCTGCCTCAGGATTTGGTTAACAACATTCTTGGTGCTTTCAGCAGTTCCCTACAGCTGATTCTGAACCCCAATATGAGCTATGCCCAAGCTAGCAACCTCACACAGGAGACAATCCAGATGGTAGAGGGAGCAATTCATACCCTTTTACCAGCAGAGGCAGCTCAGGTGCTGGTTCCCATCAAGAACAGCATTTTATCCTATCTGAATAACATCTCACAACCTGCTGGATTTGATAAATGGAATGAACTGTAAGTCTATACATACTGTTCTTTCTCTCTGTCACTATTACTTTAAAATTACACTTTTATATATGCACTGTATGTACATTTGGAGGAGAGAAGACAGTTGACCTGATGTTCTTTTCCTTTTTCAGCATTATAAATGTGATGGGAGAGCTTCAGAATTCCCTGCCATCAAACAACACAGCTCAGCCCATCATATCAATGATTATCAAAGTCACAGAAAACCTTCTGAGCTCAAATGAAGGCAACTTGACCAAGGACTGGATCATTAACCAACAACTGACAATTGCACTTGCCAGAATCTTCCAGGGGAATGCTAGTTCTGTAGATCTTGCAGCAGCTGGGGTGAATCTTGACCATCTTTTGCAAGCCATGGCCCCCCTTCTCTCCCCTGAGGACAAAGCCTTCCTCACCATTGCTGAGCAGGTGTCTCAGACACTAACCTACGCTCTACAGGTGTCTAGCACTGATGGTGGCTTCCAAAGTGAAAACTTCACAGAAGCCATCATTAGCACAGTCAAAATGGTTCTGGAGAGTGTTTCGAATGAAACTGGAGCTCTGCCTAAGGATGTGGTTAACAATATTCTTGGTGCTATCAGTGGTTCCTTACAGCTGATCCTGAACCCCAATATGAGCTATGCCCAAGCAAGCAACCTCACACAGGAGACTATACAGATGGTAGAGGGAGCGATTCATACTCTTATACCATCAGAGGCAGCTGAGGTGCTGGTTCCCATCAAGAACAGCATTTTATCCTATCTGAATAACATCTCACAACCTGTTGGATTTGATAAATGGAATGAACTGTGAGTGTAAAGACTATATATTTGTTGCATACGGATCTTTCTCTCTGTTTCACTATCAATTTCTAATTACATTTTTATAATTGTACTGTATGTACATTTGGAGGAGAGTTGACAGTTGTACTTACGTTCTTTTTCCTTTTTCAGCATTATAAATGTAATGAGAGAGCTTCAGATTTCCCTGCCATCAAACAACACAGCTCAGCCCATCATATCAATGATAATCAAAGTCACAGAAAACCTTCTGAGCTCAAATGAAGGCAACTTGACCAAAGACTGGATCATTAACCAACAACTGACAATGGCACTTGCCGCAATCTTGCAGGGAAATGCTAGCTCTGTAGATCTTGTAGCAGCTGGACTGAATCTTGACCATCTATTGCAAGCCATAGCCCCCCTACTATCCCCTGAGGACAGAGCCTTCCTCGCTGTCGCTGAGCAGGTGTCTCAGACACTAACCTACACTCTACAGGTGGCCAGCACTGATGGTGGCCTCCAAAATGAAAACTTCACAGAAGCCATGATTAGCACGGTCAAAATGTTTCTGGAGAGTGTTTCTAATGAAACTGGAGCTCTGCCTCAGGATGTGGTTAACAACATTCTTGGTGCTATCAGCAGTTCCCTACAGCTGATCCTGAACCCCAATATGAGCTATTCCCAAGCTAGCAACCTCACACTGGAGGCTATACAGATGGTAGAGGGAGCGATTCATATTCTTATACCAGCAGAGGCAGCTGAGGTGCTGGTTCCCATTAAGAACAGCATTTTATCCTATCTGAATAACATCTACCAGCCTGCTGGATTTGATAAATGGAATGAACTGTGAGTGTAAAGACTATATATTTGTTGCACACGGTTCTTTCTCTCTGTTTCACTATCAATTTCAAATTACATTTTTATAACTGTATTGTATGTATACTTGGAGAAGAGTTGAAAGTTGTACTGATGTTCTTTTTCTTTCTTTCAGCATTACAAATGTGATGAGAGAGCTTCAGAATTCCCTGCCATCAAACAACACAGCTCAGCCCATCATATCAATGATAATCAAAGTCACAGAAAACCTTCTGAGCTCAAATGAAGGCAACTTAACCAAGGACTGGATCATTAACCAACAACTGACAATGGCGCTTGCCGCAATCTTGCAGGGGAATGCTAGCTCTGTAGATCTTGCAGCAGCTGGGCTGAATCTTGACCATCTTTTGCAAGCCATGGCCCCCCTACTATCCCCTGAGGACAGAGCCTTCCTCGCTGTCGCTGAGCAGGTGTCTCAGACACTAACCTACGCTCTACAGGTGGCCAGCACTGATGGTGGCCTCCAAAGTGAAAACTTCACAGAAGCCATCATTAGCACAGTCAAAATGTTTCTGGAGAGTGTTTCGAATGAAACTGGAGCTCTGCCTAAGGATGTGGTTAACAATATTCTTGGTGCTATCAGTGGTTCCTTACAGCTGATCCTGAACCCCAATATGAGCTATGCCCAAGCAAGCAACCTCACACAGGAGGCTATACAGATGGTAGAGGGAGCGATTCATACTCTTATACCAGCAGAGGCAGCTGAGGTGCTGGTTCCCATCAAGAACAGCATTTTATCCTATCTGAATAACATCTCCCAGCCTGCTGGATTTGATAAATGGAATGAACTGTGAGTGCAGAGACTATCAATTTGTTTAATGTAGTTCTTTCTCTCTGTTTGACTCTTGCTTACTAATTATACTTTTATATATGTACTTTATGTATATTTGGAGGAGAGATGACAGTTGTACTTATGTTATTTTTGTTTTTCAGCATTGTGAATGTGATGGGAGAGCTTCAGAATTTCCTGCCATCAAACAACACAGCTCAGCCCATCATATCAATGATTATCAAAGTCACAGAAAACCTTCTGAGCTCAAATGAAGGCAACTTGACCAAGGACTGGATCATTAACCAACAACTGACAATGGCATTTGCCACAATCTTGCAGGGGAACGTTAGCGCTGTAGATCTTACTGGGGTGAATCTTGACCATCTTTTGCAAGCCATTGCCCCCCTACTCTCCCCTGAGGACAGAGCCTTCCTCGCTGTTGCTGAGCAGGTTTCTCAGACACTAACCTATGCTCTACAGGTGGCTGGCACTGATGGTGGATTCCAAAGTGAAAACTTCACAGAAGCCGTCATTACCACAGTCAAAATGGTTCTGGAGAGTATTTCTAATGAAACCGGACCTCTACCTAAAGATGTGGTTAACAATATCCTTGATGCTTTTAGCAGTTCCCTTCAGTTGTTCCTGAACCCCAATATGAGCTATGCCCAAGCTAGCAACCTCACACAGGAGACAATCCAGATGGTAGAAGGAGCTATTCATACCCTTTTACCAGCAGAGGCAGCTGAGGTGCTGGTTCCCATCAAGAACAGCGTTTTATCCTATCTGAATAACATCTCACAACCTGCTGGATTTGATAAATGGAATGAACTGTAAGTGTAGAGACTATATATGTTTCATACTGTTCTTTCTCTCTGTTTCACTATTGCTTTCTAATTATATTTTATATATACTATATGTATTTTTGGAAGAGAGATGACAGTTATACTAATGTTCTTTTTCTTTTTTAGCATTACAAATGTGATGAGAGAGCTTCAGAATTCCCTGCCATCAAACAACACAGCTCAGCCCATCATATCAATGATAATCAAGGTCACAGAAAATCTTCTAGGCTCAAATGAAGGCAGCTTGACAAAGGACTGGATGATTAACCAGCAAGTGACAATGGCATTTGCCACAATCTTGCAGGGGAACGTTAGCGCTGTAGATCTTACTGGGGTGAATCTTGACCATCTTTTGCAAGCCATTGCCCCCCTACTCTCCCCTGAGGACAGAGCCTTCCTCGCTGTTGCTGAGCAGGTTTCTCAGACACTAACCTATGCTCTACAGGTGGCTGGCACTGATGGTGGATTCCAAAGTGAAAACTTCACAGAAGCCGTCATTACCACAGTCAAAATGGTTCTGGAGAGTATTTCTAATGAAACCGGACCTCTACCTAAAGATGTGGTTAACAATATCCTTGATGCTTTTAGCAGTTCCCTTCAGTTGTTCCTGAACCCCAATATGAGCTATGCCCAAGCTAGCAACCTCACACAGGAGACAATCCAGATGGTAGAAGGAGCAATTCATACCCTTTTACCAGCAGAGGCAGCTGAGGTGCTGGTTCCCATCAAGAACAGCATTTTATCCTATCTGAATAACATCTCACAACCTGCTGGATTTGATAAATGGAATGAACTGTAAGTGTAGAGACTATATATGTTTCATACTGTTCTTTCTCTCTGTTTCACTATTGCTTTCTAATTATATTTTATATATACTATATGTATTTTTGGAAGAGAGATGACAGTTATACTAATGTTCTTTTTCTTTTTTAGCATTACAAATGTGATGAGAGAGCTTCAGAATTCCCTGCCATCAAACAACACAGCTCAGCCCATCATATCAATGATAATCAAGGTCACAGAAAATCTTCTAGGCTCAAATGAAGGCAGCTTGACAAAGGACTGGATGATTAACCAGCAAGTGACAATGGCACTTACCGCAGTCTTCCAGGGGAACTTTAGTGCTGGAGATCTTGCATCAGCTGGGGTGAATCTTGACCAACTTTTGCAAGCCATGGCCCCCCTACTCTCCCCTGAGGACAGAGCCTTCCTCGCCATCGCTGAGCAGGTGTCTCAGAGAGTAAACTACGCTCTACAGGTGGCTGGCAATGAAGGTGGTGTCCAAAGTGAAAACTTCACAGAAGCCGTCATCAGTGCTGTGAAAGTGGTTTTGGAGAGTATGGCTAATGGAACCGGAGCACTACCTCAGGATGTGGTTGACCATATTCTTGGTGCTTTTAATGGTTCACTTCAGCTGATCTTAAACCCCAATATGTACTACATGCAAGCAAACCACCTCACACAAGAGACGGTCCAGATGCTAGGGCAAGCTATTCATCGCCTTTTACCAGCAGAGGTGGCTGAGGTGTTGGTTCCCATGGAAAACAGCATTTTAACATATTTGCAGACCATCTCCAAATCTGCTGGACCTGAAAAATGGAATGAAGTGTAAGTATAGAACTCACCCCAATGTTTTGAATATTAGTGTATATGCAGTACATGTATTTGTGTATACACAGGTAATGACAGTTTTCTTTTTCATTTTCAGCATTGTGAATGTGATGAAAGAGCTTCAGAATTCCTTGCCATTAAACAACACAGCTCATCCCATCATATCTGTGATTCTTAAAGTCACAGAGTATATTCTGAACTCAAATGAAGGCAAGTTTACTGTATGGTGTTCATTGGGATTCATTGTAAAAACAGTTACTTTTTATTCAATCAAGTTGTCATAGATATATGTACTATATATTTTTCTGCAGGATATACAAACATGTGGCACAACCTTGGCAACTTAAGTCTTGGCAGCCTAAATGAAATAACAGAACAGGTAAATTGCTTTTTGCCTGTTATTGACAGCTCCTTCACAACCAACAAATCTTTTGACAGGAAAATGTCACTATATTGTGATATGTGTTATATAATACACACACAAATATAAATGTGTTATCTATACATGTATCAAATATTTAACCTATTTTGTGATACCACAGCTTACAGTCTTTCTGGGCTCTATGTCACCATTCATGAACGAGTCCTCCCAGACTGTCACCGAATCTGTAGGTGTTCTGGTCCAGATCCTTTCCGGGAGTGCTGACCAGCTGACGTTTGACAAGTAAGTAAGCTTAGTCATAGAGAGTCCATATGGCCATAACACTCAGATTCTCTGACAACTTTTGACCAGGTTTGATTTGAACTCTAATACAATACTTGTTAGGCCAGTCTTGGCAGTGATTGAGTTTGTTTTCATGCTGAAAATCTGACAAGCTTTTGTTCTTTTCACATTTGAAAAGACACTTTTATTTTTGGTTTGTGCAAAGCAATATATTCCAAAACCTGATTGTTATGTGCGATGATTCTATAACCAGGTGTTTAGGGGGTTTTTCTACACTTAAATGACTTTTAAATTAAGAAAGTGGAGGCAGAAATGTCAGAGGCAGTCGATTAGTCTGTCACCTCACGATTTCAGCACAAACGATCAGTAGGTGTGATACTCCTTACGAAAAATTGATCTGTTTAGTCTTTTAATGGGATGCCAATTAAATCAGCTGATTAAAATCTGCCATATTGGTCAGGATGGAGAAGGTTCTTCAGAATCCCAAAGCATTAATTTATTAAAAAGCACACATATATTATGCATTTGACAGAATGCCTTTTTCCAAAGTGACTTACATTGGATTTAAGCTATATATAAATGTTTAACGCATACATTCCCTGAGAATCAAACCAATGAGCGTGCATATTAAAACAGATTTATTTCTTTATTGTCTCTCAGTTTTGAATGTTAATCTGACTGTGTTTGTTAAACAACAGGTTGGAGAAGATGTTGGCTGCTCTGTTTTCAACCTTCCAAGGTACACCTATGTGGGATTCATTGCCGTCTGTCGTGTCCACAATTCAACAAGCTGTTGTCAACAGTGCTCACACAATGAATGCCCAAACAGGTGAGAAATACAAAGCCTTACTGTTGAATACAGCTACAAAGGAGTTGCAGAGTAGGTGTTCATGTTTACCGACAATCTTTCAGATCTGTATGCGTCTAATGCAAGTGCTTTTTTTCTCTTCAGAGCTCCTCTATGTCCTCCAGCAGCCATTGTCCAGCCTTTTGACAGGCATTTTTCATATTATGAACACAAGCAGTTTCACTGCTCAGTCCTTTGTTGGTGGATTGCCACTGGCCCTTGTGTCAACTGCAGAAGCTGCTCTGCAGGTTAGAGCAACATTCCTATCTACTGATGTGGTGGACTGTTAAAGACACTTATACAACCCTTTCTGAAACAATGTAAAGAATGCAGGGTTTTTCTGAGATAATAGAGGGTTGGTGAGCTGGAATTTCTATATAATCCCACTTGCTTGTTGAGAAATAACTGACCTTCTCATTTACGGCATCAATAGCAAAGTCATGTGCATGATACTGTGTTCTCAGACACCTACAGTATGTTTGTTGTGGCTTCAGCTTAAAATAGCTGAAGTCCTTAGTGACAGCAGAAGAAAAAGAGACATTATGTAATCATGACTGTGTAACATCGAAATGGAAAGTTGCCCTTAGTAGCTACCCTAGTAAAAAAGTAATAGATTTAAAATGTCTTTATTTTATACTAAGTATAGTTCAAGTCTATTAACATAACTTACATTTCGCTCAAGACTTACTGAAATTTAAATTGTAGTTAAACTTTATTTGGAGTACTATTTATTCATAATGCACTTTTTAAAATATTTAGCCCAAAATATGTTTAAATGTCACTGTTGATGAGGACTGTGTAATCTTTGAATAATATTAGTCTTTAAATGCTAAATATTTAAAGTGTACCTGAAGTATACTTGCAATAGTGCCACTTTAGCACAATCAAATATACTTAAGTATATCTTTAGTTGGACCTCAGCACTACTTCCATACAATTAAAATGCATTAAGTACAAAATTAGTTGTTCCAGTTTAGCAGACTTTAAATATACCAGTTTAATATACTCAAAGTACAATTTCAGGGTAATTTTTATTAAGTACATAATATGTACATGTATTTGTAGTATACGTAGCATGAAATATATTTTAAATATTATTTTAAAAATAATTTAGTATATGTACTTTTCACTAGCGTAATTTAAATTACATGGTTTTGATCATAAATCCAGAATTTCATAGGATGAGACAACTTTTTATGAGTACTCTGATTGCTACTTATTATGCTATCCGATGTGACTGAAACCACAAAAATGTGAATTTGAAATGTTTAATTAGTAAGCACTAGATATTATAATAACACCCCTGTTGAAAAAAAAACAGCATATACTGGTTAGGGATGTTTTGAAGCATGACAGCTGGTTTGAGATAGTTTAAGCTGGTCCTCAGTTGGTCATGAGCTGGTTTAAGCTGGTTATGAGCTGGTCCGGGGCAGGTTGGGACCAGCTTAGGACCAGCAAATTACCAGCCTACATCAGCTCAAAGCAGCTGCCATGCTTCAAAACATAACTAACCAGCATATGCTGTTTTTTTCAACAGGGGATGCTATGTTTTTGATCAAGCATTGAGAAAATTTAATCTTCTATAACCCTGGTGTTAGTTGTTAATTAGCTTTTTGTGTGTTTCCAAACAGCCACAGGCATCAAGTAAATGTATTTAAGAAATGTTCTTTTTTTTCCTGAAATGAATACAACAACCTTGGCCCAAAAGACCCACTCAGTGTGCCAAAAAGTGTATTAATCACAGATAAACAGCTAGTCTACATTAGCTAGCGTGCATTAGTGAATGCTTTGTCTATGACAGTATCAATGAATTCACAAGAAATTCACAAGGAATGAAATAAGATCATGGATAGGTCCCACTCCCCTTCCCTTGGGGCCCAGTGTATACACTATGATCCAAACTTTTTGCCACCCTGACTAACTGAGGATGTCTGTTTTTTTTTTTTTTTTGCATTTACAAGCTGCCTTTGTGACTGTGAAGACATTTTGTCTCCAGTATTAAATAGTACAAAAGCCATCCTATTGCTCATGCAATATTTCTGTTAGACAGCAGTGTGTTAGGCTTCTGTGATAATTATGTTATTTCCGATGTTCATCCCTCAGGCTGGTTTGGAGGGTCAGAGCCTGAACTGCAGCTACATTCAGCAAATATGGCAGGATGCCACAGCTGGGGCTGGAATAAGTGAAGACACAGTTGCTGTGTGGTGTAACATCAGCCTACTGCCAGTCATAGCAGCCTACAATAAACCAGGTCCAGCTTTTAATATGACGGTGAGACAATAATTTCCAGCCTTTTTTTTTTATGGCTCTCAAATGCAACTGTCATATGTCACCACTAGATGGCAGTGTGCACTAAAGACTGATTTAGACTTTGTTCCTCTGTGTTTCTAAACAGGGAATGGCGATGGAACCTCAGTGGATAAACACCACTGCAGGAATGATGGCCGAGTCACTGGAGACCTTCTATGGAGCAATTATGAACGTTACCTTTGCTGGCAGTCACCTTACAGAATTCCTGTTGCATTACACTTCAATAATATCCAGCCTCTCAGTGCTAGAAATAACAAACCAGTCTGACTGGAATGGCCAGCTCTTCCAGATGCAACTGTACCAGAGGTATTAATGCACTGGAGTCATTTCTACACTAACATATATTCTTACCCTGATACATGACCTAAGTCATAAAACATGACAGCAAACAAATGGCAGTCTTATAACAGTGAAAGATCTTTTATGAAAATAAACACTACTGAGGTTTTCACCAAACTGAATAGCTTGACTAAACAACAAAAGTGTGCGGCAATTTTGCCCGCGCTCACGCGCCCATTATACCTCAATGTTATAACAAACGCGATTGTATTACTGAAATACCTTCTCAAATTTGCTGAGAGATTTGCAGTTATTACCCATAAGGACCAGGGGTTGGAATCATGCAAACAAACTAAGTAAGAGTAATTAAATTTGCATTAAGGTTGATTTATTCAGTTTGACTCCTTTGCTTCCAAACAGGTTTGAGCAGATAAAGTAGTTTCTATTATTCTGTTATCTCTATCTCCCTGCTCTTAAATTGATTCTGCTTTATGTGCTCATCCCTGTAATGAACTGACTACTGATAGGAATCAAATTATGCATTTGCGCATATCTGGGCGAATCAATCACGTCAGACTGCAGGAACATTTATGCATCAGCTGTAGATCATTGAACATGATGGAAATTGTCTCTAAGTCCATTATAACGATACAGTTCTATTAATATAATGTGAGTGTCCGCTGAAATGGAGAGCAAAATCAAGAGGAAATATGGACTAATGTTTTGCAGCTTTTTAATATTTTAAATAAGTAGATGTCTTATGTTCACATGGCCGATTCATAAATAGTCCCATCAGGTCTACATTTAAGTCTCTTGGACTGTAATGCTTCGTTATCTTTCACATATATGCATAAGAGTACATTATTTAATCCAGCTACTTGTGAATATGCAATACTAATTTCTCTCTCGTTCCTCAGCCTCTCCACAGTACAAATGTCTCTAGAGCAAATTAAGACAGAAGCTCCCTGGATGACGCCATACGTCAGTGCAATTGGAAAAACTATAGAGGTCATCCTACAAAATCCCAGTCTCCTCCAGAATTCAACTGCAAGTCCTCAGATCATCATGCAGGCTCTGGAGATCACGCTTACCGGAATGAATTTTACAAAGGAAACCATTAATTATATCTTGAGTGGAGACATATTTATGAACCCCAATGGAAGCACAGTTGACAGTTTAATAAAAGAGGTGATCCAGCAAATCATTGGTACGGGATTGCTGGGAGACTGGCCTGTCCTTTATGGAGTAATGCAGCAGGTTCTGTATTTGGAAGACACAAGTGGCACCCTATGGAAAACTGTTGAATTTTTCAACTGGCTGTTCACTACTGAAGATACTGGACTAAATTTTGTCTTGGAGATCCTGCGTAAGATATACGAGATAGTGAGGGATGCCCTAGCCAAGATGCCACAATCGTGCTTGTCAAAAACCTTTATTGACATTGCAGGCAACGCTTTGTACATGCTGAAACAGATGAAGCTAACCAGTGACCTCTTTGCCCCTGTGGAACAATATCTAAGCCCACTTCAAATGCAGATTGCTCATGGACAGAACCTGCAAGGTCTTGTGTCCCACACCAGAAACACCAGAAGAGTTTCTAGCGAAGTGCAGAGAGAGCCCTTGGATGACTTCCTTGACCTTTTTGACATCAACTACCAAGCCTTGTTGAAAGTTCTTTCCATTCCACCCACCCCAACTGAAATTCTGGAGACCATCCATGTTTTCTTTGCAAATCCAGACTTGAGTGTCATCCTGAAGGGTTATCTGAAAGATATGACTGGAAACACAAGCCAGGAAGAAACCATTGACACAGCTCTGAACGTGTTGTCCTACTTGACACTCCCTAGCAATGGGCAGCAGTTCCTGGAGATGTTTATGGACATCATTAGTGAAGGATGGAGCTTGCAAGACCTTGATAAAGTAGAGAAACTTGCAGAGAGCCTAGGAAGAACAATTGACATGGCCATAGTGCTATCAGACCAGCCATCTCTAAACATTGCTCAAAGAATTGAGCACATGGCCCAACAACTCCAAGCTTCAATGTCAAATATCATCTCACAGAATGGAAATGGCACTGACACCACAATCCAATTCCTCACGGCGCTCAACAGCATCCTTAACGAGAACTTTGAGGAAATCAAGGACATCAGCCCTCAGGTCACTAGCATTCTCCAAAACGTAATTGGCTCGTTTTCCAGTCCAGGGTCGCAGATGAGCGTAGCATCCTATTTGGCAGCCGTGGATCAAACTGCAGATGCCTTCGCCTCACTTCTCTCTGGAGAGGTAGCTGTGTATTTCAACATATCTGGACAAATGCTGCAAGCCTTTGCATTGCTCGAGGCATATCCCGGAGACATAGAAAAAGTCATGATGTCCACCAGCATGATTTCTAACTCCCTAAACCAAGTCTTTGCCCTCTCAAATATCACAACTCTTCCAAATGGACAATCTCTTCAAGAGGTCACCGATCCCCTCATGCTTAGCAGTGCCATGGCCACCCACATCCTATTCAACCTCTCCATGTCAAACTATAACCTGAGCAGCAATGCTGAGAAGGAGATGCTTTTGACTCAGACGTTCAATCAGATGTTTGTCGTTCTTCCCAAGGAAACGCACATGTACCTCTTTGCTGTCAAATCGGCTCTATTCACCGCTCTCTCAAGAGTATCCAGCACTGCAGAAATCGCATCCCACTTCCCAGAAATCTCCCAGCTGGTTACACAGTCTCTGCTTAGCTCTCTAAACATTACTTATGATCCGACATCCACGCATATGACTCCAGATGGCCTTGTTTACATCTTGATGACCGTGTCTAATCAAGTGTCCATGAATCTCTATGAGGGCCTTATGTTATCCGGTTCCCCTATCCAAGTCTCACAAGCACTGAACTCTTTACGTGATGTTGCATCTTCCATATACTCGATAATGCCTGTTGAGGGACGGCCGTACATCAATATCACGCTCGACCTAATGGAGACAATGTCTTTTGTTCTTAATGACACCAACACCTTTGGGGATGTCAGTGGGGCTGTATCTCAAGTAGTCAGTTCTGTCAACAACCTTCTAGCAATGATGAACTCAGACTCCTACAGCAGCATTGTAGGTGACCTGGAGCAGACCCTTAAGACAATCCTTATGATCTTCCAAGCAGACCAAAGCCCTCTCACCCGAATAGCTGATATTACCCAGCAGCTGCTGCACACCATCCAAAATCTTGTCTCGCTGGGCAATAGCAGCAGTGTGGAATCTGAACTCGCCAAAATAGTGCTGGGGGCTTCTAGCATGAACATCAGCCATCTGCTGGGGATGAATGACACTAACTGGACAGACAAGTGAGTTTCTTTGAGGTTGTGCTTCCAAGGCTGGGCATAACAAGGCCCAGTTTTCCTTTTTTTTCCCCCTGGTCGTTGCATGGCTATTACTTTGCTCTCATTTTTCCAGCCACCATGGCATTTACCCTGCATAATTGCTTACTTCTTCTGAGAAACATAGTTTATGACTCTGAAAAGAACACATTCTTGGGGTCATGAAAATAAATGATCATAATCCATAGTAGTACATTATGATTAAGCTAACCCAGCAACTTTTTGTTAGTTAATTAAACTTTTCTGTTTTCATAGGCTGCCTGTGCTGTTGACAAACCTCGCTAATAGCCTTCCAGAAGACTTGCAGAATTCTTCTCTTATTATGTCCGTCATGAGAAGTCTGGCCAACGAATCCCAAGGTACATAAATCATCTCATTAGATCTACTGACCTATAACACTGTTCATTCAAGGGTTTTATTTGCACGATCTTACAGTCCCATAGTTGCATGTAGCGCGTATGAGTATTTTGCATTCAGCTGTGTGAATGCATAATTATTTCTTTGCATAATTTACATTTATTTAGCTCAAGAACAAGATGCATGTGCACAGTAAATGTTGCAGACTCCAGGTTTTCCCTCGGAATAAATTACTCTTAGTAATCCTCATAGACATTAAATAATGTATGTTGCTTTGGTGGTTTTGGTGGTTTTCATAGCAGTGCAGTAAATGGCAGGTTTGAAGTCAGCTTTCTGTAATATTCAGCCAGGAGGCATGTGGCCAGACAGAGTATGAAAGCCTTTTACAATGCCTGTGCTCTTTAAAATAGCAAATGTTTCTTTTTCCTATCCGTTACGAAGCCCAGTCTATTTAAATAAGTAGTTCACCTAAAAATTTAAATGGTCATTATTTACTCTTTCTTGTGTCATTTATGCAAGTATTAGTTTTCTTTAAAACCCTAAATTTACTCAGATTGTTTTTATTTTAGGCATATATTTAACTAAATTTAGTGATGTTTGTGCTTTAAGCAAGAAAGGAATAAACCTAATTAAGATATACTGTGTGCTCAAGTATTACTTTCTCTTCTGAAAGAAATTCATCTTGTTTTGCAGATATTTTTACAAGATAACAGGTCAAAAGTACTGAGTGAATAATTTTCATGTCTAGATGAGCTACTCTTTTCAAGAGTTAACTTTAAAACATATCATCATTTCTGTGCTCCAGAGTGCACCGTTTTTGTTCCCTCTGGAGATCCACAGTTTTTATTCCTCAGTTTCTTTGTCTGCAGCACTTCCTCATTTCCATTGATAAGCTGCTTTTTAAGCCTCTCAGTTTGCTTTATGTTTTCTTTAATAAAACTGATGTCTTGTTGAGCATTTAATTTCCCCATAAGTGTCTGATCTTTTATATTGCTTAAGGTGTTGCACACGTAAGAGCTGTCAGATCTAAATCAGCGTACGGCACCATAAAGCTTTCAATGTCTCTTTTCTAAGGGGGGATTCTTTACTAGATCATTTGCTGCCTGCTGCACTGTGAGGTTGGCCTGAAAGTGGAGTTAGGTGCAAGTAATGATGCCTGTAGGGAATTTAAGTTACTTTAGCTCTGCAAAAGCTTCATCTTTGTTTTCCCTCTTCCATTTCTCTCGCCTCTCTGCAGAAAATCTGCATCTTCTACTGGAAGTGCTAAATACTGCCTTTGAATTTGGTTCGGCCAACTGGGCAAATGAGAGTTCGGGCATGCTGCTGGATCACCTGTTAACTAAGGTGAGATTTTTTGATGGTTTACATACAAAAAAGTGACTTTTACCATCTTGTCATGCCATACCAAGCTGCAATAAGGACAAATTGTTAGTCCATATAGACTCGTATCCTATATTTAAATTATTTAATTATTCTGAAGTCAACTTCTTTCCCGATAACGCAGGTGTGCGCTCTGGAAAACATGGCTTCTGTGCAGATGATCACTGAGTTTCTGCCTCTGGGCCCCAAAGTGCTATGCAACACTGTTGTTCCCACAATCCAGGCCTTCCATGTGCTCTCAACCAGCCTTGTGAACCAAAGCAACAGCATCTATGATCTGATCTTCCAGACTTTTGTTGGAGACCCTAACACTTACAACACTGCAGTGGACTGGTACTGCTTTCTATAATGACCTTTAACCTTATTGTCGTAGATTGTATTATGTATGTTTAATAGTGCTGGGGAGTAACCTTATAAAAGTTGCTGTTATAAGTTATATATTTTTAGTTAGTTTTAAGTAGCTACATACTAAAAAATATAGGTAAAAAACAATGGAGCATTTTCAGTAACAAGCTACTTTTTCAACATTTGCTATTACTGTGACAGTCTCTAGGATGCACAGCTTAAAGCCAAGCAAACTGAGGTAGTGATCAGATTCGATCCGCTTGTTGTCCAATTCTTCATATGAACATATTCTAATTAATATGTTAAAAAAAAAATCACAGATTCATCAGATATTTCCATGTCTTTTTTTATTAAAATGGAAACACTTTACAGTGTGTGAATGAATTTGTTACACTATTTATAAATCTTTTTAATAAAAATACAGTTGTTCATTGTTTGTTCATGTTAGTTAACAGTACATTAACTAATGTTAACAAAGATTTTAATAATGCCTTAGTCAATGCTGATATTTATTAAGATTAGTAAATATTGAAGTATTGTTCATTCTTAGTTTGTAGTTAACTAATGTTAACTAATGATCCTTATTGTAAAGTATTACCATTAAAATAGATGTACAAAATATAATCATGAAATGTTAAAAAATGTAAAAAAAAAAATGCTACTGTTTTTGATTTAATATATTATTATTATATTGTATTCAAGACAATAATTATATAAATATACTGTATTCGTGTCCCTGGACCACAAAACCAGTCATAAGTAGCACGAGTATATTTGTAGCAATAGCCAAAAATTTGTATGGGTCAAAATCAAATTTTATTTTATGCCAAAAATCATTAGGATATTAAGTAAAGATCATGTTCCATGAAGACATTTTGTAAATTTCCTACCGTAAATATATCAAAACTTAATTTTTGATTAGTAATATGCATTGCTAAGAATGAATGCTTCATTTAGACAACTTTAAATGTGATTTTCTCAATATTTTGATTATTTTGCACCCTTAGATTACAGATTTTCAAATAGTTGTATCTCAGCCAAATATTGTCCTATCCTAACAAACCATACATCAATTGAAAGCTTTCAGATGCAATTTAAAAAACTGACCCTTATGATTGGTTTTGTGGTCCAGGGTCACATTTATGTAATTATGTTAAAACATTTTGAACAGTTTGTGTCCAGGAATACTATTTATGGTTTTAATCTCTCTCTCTTCACTCTCTCTTTTATAAAGGACATCAGTTCTCTCTCAAGTTGTGGGCTTCAACGTCTCAACTCTGAAAACTCTCAATTTCAATTTTACATCTCCAGGTACGTACCGCTGTCGCTTCCAGCAAAAGAACTGCGGAAACACAAGTGTTCCTCAGCTCTCAGACAGTGGTCCAATCAATCTGTTTCAACCTTGCCATGCATGCATGTCTGCTCTCTCACTTGTCTTTTGTCTTGTGTTTTGACAGCTGAAGTGAAAGTTTCAGAGCTGCTGAAAAATGCCACTCTATTTGTTCAGGATGTCGAACGCTATACCAGCTTTCCCTCTCACGTTCTTCAGGCTCTGTTAGATTACCCTATACCCAGCAGCAACATGCAGGTACACCACAACTCATACATACATTATTTTCGT
Organism: Labeo catla; assembly: GCA_012976165.1. Classification (NCBI taxonomy): domain Eukaryota; kingdom Metazoa; phylum Chordata; class Actinopteri; order Cypriniformes; family Cyprinidae; genus Labeo; species Labeo catla. Next base: position 532,002 of record VONZ01000363.1, read on the forward strand.
TGCCATTGTTGCCTTTTGCTTGCTCACAGAGGGTTGTGTATTGTATTTATTGTCGCCTTCTCCCATCTTCACAGATCTTGGCATGGTTGGCAAACCTGCGCCAGTGCTCAGACCCCTCGTCTTTGCAACTGGACCCTACAGGGAAGGAGATCTTCAGCACCATTTGTGCAATGTCACATGAATGGTACACAATCCCGGTTCTCTTTATTCGTCATGTGGACCCGAAGGTGGCTTTATTCAGGGTGAGGAGCTGGGCACAGAATGTATTTCATTACGAGACGTAGATATTGCCACTTATTTTTATATTTTTTATATATATAAATCCTTTTTTAATTTGTTTAATGATGCAAAATACATTACAGTGATGTTGTCTGTCGTAACCTTGTGACATTTTGTTGCAGCTGTTTTTGTCCAGTGAAATTCAGGATTTGGTGGGAATCATGCTACAGATGGTCAAGTTTTTGACAGACATGATGCACAAACTGGTACCTGCCATTAACAAACTGCAGGAATACCTGACAAACATTGGAGAACTAAACCTGGTCGCCAACAAAGAGTTCCACAGTGTAAATTGAATTAAATTTAATTTATTTATTTTTGAAATTTGTTTAATTTTATTTTTAAATAAAATGCGTCTTTGTATTCTCTCTCCCACAGCTGGTGAGGGGAAAACGGTCCACAATGTCTAGCAAGGCCACCTTTAATACCATCGCTCGTGCCTTTTGCAAAAACGGCATCCTGACACTGTTCGCCATCGCACAAGTTCCTATTTTAACCGAGACTGATCCTTCCGTCCAGGCGGACCACAAGAGAGAAGAGCTGATTAAGAAGTTCAAAATCCCACACGATGCTAGTATGAACGCATATTCTCAGCACACCGTTAAATGTGCAATAAAGCATTATGATAATGGCCTGTCAAGAATCTGCTTACAGCATATTGAGTTCAGTTTGATGAAGTGCTGTGGTCAGGCTTAATTAATATACTGCTTATGTCCAGGTCCCTTCTGTATGAACCTCTACTTGGATATGGTGAACACTACAGGCGGCGCGGTGGCCTGGGCCTTCCTCAAACCCATGCTGTTAGGACAGGTCCTGTACTCACCAGACACACCAGTGACGAGAGAGATCATGAGAAAGGTACAAATAAATATTTGTCATTTAGGCCAGTTTTACAGTTTTCACAGATTTTGTTTTTTCTGTACATACAAAGCCGTTCAAAAGTTTGGGATCAGTAAGATTTTAAACATTTTTTAAAGATTATTCTCATGCTTATCAAGGCTGCATTTATAATATTCTAAATTAATATTTATAATATATTGTAAAATATAATTTATTCCTGTGATCCAAAGCTGAATTTTCATTAGCCATTACTCTAGTCTTCTGCTGATTTATTGTCAATGTTGGAAACATTGCTTAATATGTTTGTATGTTTTCAGGATTCTTTGATGAATAAAAAGTTAAAAAGAACAGCATTTATACAAAATATTATATATATATATATTTATATATAATTTTTTTTCATAACAATAAGTCTTTGCTATCACTTTTTATCGGTTTAACACATCCTTGGTGAATAAAAGTATTCATTTCTTTCAAAAAAAGGAAGAATAAAAAATGAATGACCACAAACTTTTTAAATGGTAGTTTATATTGTCACAAAAAAAAACTACTTTAAATAAATGCTGTTCTTTTTAACTTTTAATTTATTAAAGAATCCTGAAAAAAAGTATCACAGGTTCCAACAAAATATTAAGCAGCACAACTGTTTGAAAGATAATAAATCAGCATATTAGTATTATGTCTGAAGGATCATGTGACACTAAAGACTGGGGTAATGGTGCTGAAAATTCAGCTTTGTATCACAGGAATAAATGCCATTTTAAAATAATATATTCACATAGGAAATAGTTTCCTGGATTTTTGACCAAATAAATGTAGCCTTGATGAAAAAAAAAATTACAAAAACATTACAAACATAAAAAACATTAAAAATCATACTGATCTCAAACATTTGAACGTCAGTGTATAAAAAAGCAAATGTGTGATTGGATCCAGTTTGGGCCTCTTTTATGTTACATTCTTATTTCAAAAGTTTAAGATTTAAATTTTCTGCCTTGAAAAGGAAGCTTGCATCAAGGGAAAAGTATAGTTTACTTGAATCAAATAAAAGTTTCTACATTACAAGATGATGAAACCTGTTTAACAGTGTTTGCAGAGGCAGGTGTGTAAAACATGGTAAATGACCTTCTCTGTTGGAAACTGTATAGTTAGCATTGTACAACGTCATTTATTCTCCACAGTTGCTAGGAGACATATTTGAGAATCAGATACCTGCAAAGATGAAGTATATAGGAATATCCCGCTTCTGCCTTGGGATGGGCTGCAGCATAAATATGGTCATCAAATATGGACCTACATAGTGTCATATTGGATTCTCCTTTTCAGATATAGATTGACTGTCAGTTTATGAAACAAAATATTGTGTTTTCTTGTAGAATTTGGTGCTTTTCTTTCCTGAAAACATGTCTTTCTTTCCTGCAGTCAAATTCTACCCTGCACCAGTTTGGTGATCTAAAGCTTTATGCGTCCGAGTGGATAGAGTCATCGTCGTATGTCATGCAGTCTGCCAACATCCTGACAAAAACCTTGCCGATACTTCAGGTATAATACAACGAGTCCAGAGAAAATCAAAAAAACATTTTATATTTGATTTATTTATTTATTGCCCTCTACCGCATTAACTACTTCTTTATTAAACAACTCTTCACAGAATTCTCTGAACAATCCATTCGTCCAAAACTTCATTCAGACTCAGACCGGCATTGATGTTACACAAATGAGTGCAGCTCTCAACCAATTCTGTAAGTTCTCAAAACTACATGTAATGCTTGCATCATGGTGATGCATCATTTTTATTACAAGAAAGTTTCTCATTATTATAAGGTGTTATTATAACCAGAAAGTTTGTAATATTTGAGAAACAAAGTCATTATTATGAGAAAATTCTTGTTTTTATGAGTTACTAAGTCATTATGATGAGAAAGTTTTGGATTATAATGACTTTGATGATATAAGTCATGATGAGGTTAGGTCGTTTTCTAAATATATAACATCCCTAGTGAAAAATAAATATACTAAAATGTATTTAAAATACATTTATTTCATGCTAAGTATACTACAAATACATGTACTTAATAAAAATACCTTGCAACTGTACTTTTAATATACTAGACTGTTATATTTAAAGTCTGGTAAATTGGAACAAATAATTTTGTACTTAATGCACTTTAATTTTGCAAAAGTAGTGCTGAAGTCCAACTAAAGATATACTTAAGTATATTTGATCGTGCGAAAGTGGAACTATTTCAAGTATACTTTAGGAACACTTTAAATATTTTGCATTTAAAGACCGATGTTATTTAAAGATCATACAATCCTCATCAATAGTGACATTAAAATATATTTTAGGCTTAATATTAAGAAATATGCATTGTGCACAAGTAGTACTCCAAATAAAGTTTAATTACAATTTACTGACATATCGTACAATTACGGTATGTCAGTAAATTTGTTAACAGACTTGAACTATACTTAGTATAAAATAAATGCATTTTAAATCTATTTATTTTTTTACTAGGGATAACAAGAAAGTTTCTAATATTTTAGAAACAAAGTCATTATTATGAGAAAATTTTCATTATTGTGAGTTATTAAAAGGTTTTGCATTCTAATGCAATGTTAAGTCATAATAATGAGGTGTTTTCTAAATATATAACATGTTAACCCATAGTTATGATAAAGTTTCTCATTATTTTTTATCACTTAAAGAATATTTTTTCCACAATTGTGGCAGGAATCACAATACAACTGTGGCGTTCATAATACTGTATATTAAAAGAAATTATGGTAACACTTTACAATAAGATTCATTAATTAACATGACTTAACTACATTAGTTAACATAAACTAATACTGAACAATACTTCTATAACATTTAAGCTTGTGTTTATTAACATTAGTGAACTAACATGAACAATGAACTGTATTTTTATTAACTAACATTAACAAAGATTAAAAAATATTGTATGTATTGTTCATTGTTCATTCATGTTTACAATTTACAGATAATGTACTCGCCCCCTTGTCATCCAGGATGTTCATGTCTTTTTTTCTTCGGTCGTAAAGAAATTATGTTTTTTGAGGAAAACATTTCAGCATTTTTCTTCATATAATGGACTGATATGGTGCCCCGAGTTTGAACTTCCAAAATGCAGTTTAAATGCGGTTGTAAACGATCCCAGTTTATATACATATATAATACAGTTTATATACTTTTTAATGTCAAACGCTCATCTTGTCTTACTCTGCCTAGACTGTTTTTTTCCGGTTCATGACAGTTAGGGTATGTCGAAAAACTCCCATCTCATGTTCTCCCTCAACTTCAAAATCGTCCTATATCGCTGTTTTACCTTTTTGGTTAAGGGTGTTTGATCTTCTTTGCATGTTTATTTTGCAAAGGGTCCAAACTTCTGCAGTGATGTAGGATGATTTTGAAATGATTTTTGAAGTTGAGGGAGAAAATACGGTCTGAGTTTTTCGACATACCCTAACTGTCTTGAGCTTGAATACACAGAGTTCAGAGTTCAAGACGAGCGTTTGAGATTAAAAAGTATTTAAATTGTATTTTTTAAATAAAAATAACCGATCGTTTCGCTAGATAAGACCCTTCTTCCTCGGCTGGTATCGTTTACAACCGCATTCGGGATCATTTGAAGCCGCATTTAAACTGTCTTTTGAAAGTTCAAAATCGGGGCACCATATCAGTCCATTATATGAAGAAAAACCCTGAAATGTTTTCCTCAAAAAACATAATTTCTTTAAAGACATGAACATCTTGGATAACAAGGGGGTGAGTAAATTATCTGTAAATTGTTGTTCTGGAAATGGACTTATCCTTTAACAAATGACACCTTATTGTAAAGTGTTACCGAATTTATGAATGTATTAATATTATAAATTAATGAATAAATTAATTGTAAATAAATATTTATGAAGTCATTTTATATATATAAAAATAGTTTTAAATATAAATTTTTCCTTATAAGTACAGATTTACTAATTAAATACCCACAAGACCCTGGAGTTTGTCTATAAACCATTAGCAATGGGGAGAAAACCAGATGATTTACATGGCAGTTAAATCACAGACTGCCATTTGTAAATGGTGAAATCATGTCTCTCTGAGAAATAATTACTCTAAGAATAGGGCTAAGTCTGTAAGACACAAATTAACTAACCTCTTCAGGGAAAACTAACTCTGTCCAAACAGAGTTTTACAGCCGAGGACTTGACAACTCATGACAAGAGCCAGAGATGCATTGCTCCTACGTCTGCAATGGCTTGAACGGTTTTTCTAACTGTCTTTACAGCAAACATGACAGTCCTTTTAGAGAAAAACAAGTTTATCATGGAGCAGATCACCACCCTCTCCAAGCTGATGATGAACCTTTCCTCCTGCGTCAACTTCGACCGCTACCGAGGCTTCAACTCCACTGATGAACTCGACAATCAGGCGGAGAAACTGGCTCAAAACCGCGAACTCTATGCCAGTGAGTTCACACACACACGCACACACACACACTCTCATCAGGAGATACCTCTTCAACTGACTACTCCACTCATGCGTTTGGTGATACTCTCAGTTGAGGACACCACAGGCACTGAAGAGCCATCGGGCTGTAAAACCTGTAATTCAATGCAATTCGATTCAATTCCATTGAGATATAGATTTCCGCCGTTATCGAGGAACAGCAGGCCTCTGAGGTTACTATGACAACAGATCACTTCCCTTTTATACACATGAGCTCTGCTCATCTTCACAGGCATTATTTTCAAACTTCCCGAGGAGACCTCCAGCAGCCTCCCCGCGAACATCGACTACACCATTCGAATGAACATCGAGAACGTCATGCGCACCGACCGCACGCGGAATCCCTTCTGGGTGAAAGACGCCTTCATGTCGGCGACGAAGACGCAGCGGTACAGCCGAGGCTTTGTGTACCTGCAGGAGAGCATCGACAGAGCCATCATCGAAATGCAGACGGGTAAAGCCATAGATGGGCCCGCGGTCCAGATGCAGGCGTTCCCGTATCCCTGCTACTACAAGGATGAGTGAGTGTCTCACAAGCACAAACCTTGCATACACACTAAGCATCTCGCATGAAGATCGAAATGGTCACTCAAGATGTGGCATCTGAACAAATGATCAACAGTTTACACTAACACTGAACATCTGCTCTGTTTTGTTTATTAGAAATTTCTCTAGTAGGCTGAATGTCTAGTGTTTCATAAAAATCCTAGATTTGCATTTGTTTAATGAAGCAGCGCTGCTTGCAAGCTTGCAAAAACTAAAACTATAATAAATATAAATTGAAGCTAAATAGAAGGAATAATAAAAAACACAACTAACACAAACTCATGAAAATGTCAAAATCACTTATCAAAATAATTTAGCAATTAAAATGAAAACTGAAAACATAAAATTAAATTCCAAATAAAATATAAATATTAGATAAAATTAGAAATTAAATAAAATACAGATGAAATAAAACAAATATTAGGTGAGAAAAATTCAAATAAAAATATCTAAAAATTTGAAACTAGAATTACTAAAACAAACTATAATAAATATAAATTAAAGCTAAATAGAAATAATAATAATAAAACACAACTAACACAAACTCATGAAGATGTCAAAATCACTTATCAAAATAAAATTAGCAATTAAAATGAAAACTGAAAATATAAAAAATAAATTCTAAATAAAATATAAATATTAGGTGAAACAAAAAAAAATAAATGAAATAAAATACAGTTGAAATAAAATAGAAAAATGAAAGGAAATACAGATGAAATAAAACAAATATTAGGTGAGAAAAGTTCAAATAAAAATATCTAAAAATTGGAAACTAGAATTACCAAAACAGACTATAATAAATATAAATTAAAGCTAAACAGAAATAATAATAATAAAACACAACTAACACAAACTCATGAAAATGTCAAAATCACTTATCAAAATAAAATTAGCAATTAAAATGAAAACTGAAAATATAAAAAATGTAATTCTAAATAAAATATAAATAGGTGAAACAAAATAAAAATAAATAATATCTAAAAATTTGAAATTAAATAAAATACAGCTGAAATAAAATAAATGAAGTAAAATGAAAACTGAAAATATATAAAAAAATAAAAAATTAAAATGTATAAAAACTAGAAATTCAGTGAAATACAGCTGAAATACAACATAAATATTAGGTGAAAAAAGGTAAAATAAATGTTATCTAAAAACTAAAATTACTAAAACGATAATAAATATAAATGAAAGCTAAATTGAAAAAAATTAATTAAAAATTAAAATGAAAACTGAAAATATAAAAATTAAATATAAAATATAAATATTCTGTGAAATTAGAAATGAAATACAGCTGAAATAAAATATAAATATAAGGGAAAAAGTTTAAATAAACAGTATCTAAAAATTAGAAACTAAAATTACTAAAAATGTAAGACATATAAATATAAAATTAATATAAATAATAATAAAAACAACTAACACAAACTGAAAATTAAATTAACAATTAAAATGACAACTGAAAATGTAAAAATTAAATTCATGAATGAAAAGCAATAAAGCAATGCAATAAAGTGACATGCTTTTTTCCATAGAAAATAGAATGCAAACCAAATTAACATCTGAGTTAGTTGCAGACGTTCAGTACTGTGGGTCATTAATTTAGACTCTTAATTACAACATTAATCAAAGAGGAACTTGACTTAAGTTAGTCAGTTCGTCAGTACTTCTTTCTTCAGTGCCTTCTTTCAATGCTAATCTCAGATCTTTTTACCTCCCCAGCTATCTCAACAGCATCGCTTTCGCCTTCCCAATGGCACTCATGATTTCTTGGGTGCTGTTTGTCGCCCACTTTGTGAAGAAACTCGTCCACGAGAGGGAACTGCGACTTCATGAGGTACTGTATAAAAAACTAAAAGATATTTTTTTTCCCTTAGTCTGTTCCCACAAACTTTAATTAGGTTTCTGAACTCTTTTCACTTTTTCCACAGTACATGAAAATGATGGGGGTCAATCCCATCAGCCACTTCTGTGCCTGGTTAATTGAAAGTGCTGTGTTCCTGCTGGCGACCGTCATCATCCTCACCATCATTTTGAAAGCTGGCGGCATCCTTCCTCACAGCAATGGCTTCGTGCTCTTCCTCTACCTTTGCGACTATGGCTTTAGCGTCTTCGCAATCAGCTTCCTGGTCAGCTCCTTCTTCGATAAGACCAACATCGCCGGGCTGAGCGGCAGTCTTATCTATGTCATCTGCTTCTTCCCATTCATCGTGCTGATCCACTTGGAGGACAATCTTTCCTTCAGTGTGAAGAGCGCTCTGGTCTGTACTGCATTTAAATCAGTTTCCAATTTAACATCATTGCACAGTCACATTGTAAAATATGCAAAAAGGCCTTTCAGAGTTCACACAAGAGTAATTATAGAGTAACTTTTATTGTATTCTTAGTGATTCTAAAGCACTGTTTTGTTGTTGCATTTATATTTATATATTTAGACATTATTTAATATGTTTATTAGGTCAGTTCTCTTAATATAGGTTTCAGGTTTTACTGTTACTGGAGGGACCAAATATTCTCACACACAAACAAAAGTCCCAAGAACCGTGTGTTATTCTCAGTAAATAGAGGAAGAAATTCTTTACGGATAATTTATTTATAAATCAAAGCCAGGCGGGACATTTAACAAAAGTCATTTGCATTCTTTGTATGGTGAAATTTAATTATCATAGCAGCTCCACAAGTGAAATATCACCCACAAATGTGAAACTGCATCATTCACAGAAATATTAATGCGAACACCAGCGGAGGACTAATGCGTAGGCTGTGGCAGCGGCAGAAACCTCTTTATGCGTAATATTACGTCCATGAAAAGGCTTATAAAGTTGTTTTGCTGAATTACTGCAGACTTGCATTTCCATGTTGGCATTTTCTGTGTTTTGATCTGTTTTTGTGCAAATGAGATGAGTTAAAAGCACTGCTGCTGACTATCCATATAGTCATATATTCTACATTAGTTTTATCCACAAAACCCATTAATTACGCATTATTATAGTGCTGTGTTATGCCATTTTTAAGATTTCTGATATTGTTTTGGGAGTCTCCTACAATAGGTTTACATGGATGCAAGGTCAAAAAACGCTTTAGTTTTCTCACAGTATGCATTTGATATCACCTCATTTTCCAGTGATTCTCAAATGATTGGTTCGAAGCAGTTCAAAGATTCAGTCTCTCTAAACCCCTCTTTTCCGTGAGCCTACTCTGCTCTGATTGGTCAGATGGCCCAGTCTGTTGTGATTGGTCTACAGTGTACAGCGCATGTCAGAAATGATACACCCATTGCCATAGTTTTGTATTTTGAGCACTCGATAGAATATATAGACATCTATTATATATCATACTTACAGGCTGTGGTTCAGTGGAGCCAGCTGGTCCAAATAACAGCTGGTGTTTTGTGAATCCTGCGATGAACTCCCAGATATTAGAGAAGCAGTCATCAGTAAAATTATGTGTTTGTGGGTGGGGTCAAGTTGTTCACACCTGGCCAATGTAGAACATAGGTGGGAATTATGCAAATGTGTTACTCCATAATGTGTAGCCGTCACAGAAGTGGGGTTCGAATTACTAAAGACTTGTTTAGGCTGTACAGAGTCGATCCTTTCAACTCTGTAAGCCTATGAGACTTTATTTAAAGTTGAGACAATAACTTAATTTATTGTGTGCTTTCGGTTTTACAGTTTTACAAATCATTTACATTTACATACAGCTACATTATACACTGTATGAAAGGCAATATTGGAAATGGCATAATAGGAGCACTTAAAATGCATTAGCGTATTAACTACAGCTTATTCACAAATAAAGGAATAGTTTGCCCAGTAAAAATACCAATTATTTATTCACCATGTCATTCCAAACCAGTTTGACTTTTTTTAATTGCTTATAGAACTCACCTTCTGTAAAAAAGTAAGTTGTGACATAATGGTGAGCAGTGATGGGAATAAAATAAATGCCGTTACTAACGGCATTACTTTTTGTTTAGTAACGAGTAATCAAACAAATGACTATTTCCCTCATTACAACACTGTTACCATTACTGGCAATAAAATGCGGCGTTACTGTAATTTCTAATTTCGGCGTTCTAGGTAAATTCTGGCTTAATCCTTTCAGCACGTCTTTTTCCAGAAACGAAAAGTAGCCGAGATGAACTTGATGAATGTGCACGTTTGTTTACAGCCGTGATGTGGGCGTTCACCTACATGTCCCCACGCCTTACGTGGATGTAAAATTTGAAAAGTGGAGATGAGTTTAGCGTTGGTATCATACGGATTACTTCGTCAGAAAATATTTGTTTTCGACGTGACTTACTTTATTTACAAGTAGACATTTTAGGCTTCTCATGTCTGTTGAAAAGATGGCAAAAGTGCACCCTGTTTATTTTACAAAAGCACATTGTTTTCTTGTTATCATGATGTTTTTCACGTCTGCGGGTTGAAGCGAACCCAATTAGCGAGCCCCTGGAAGGTGTCTCTCACATTGTCCCACAGCAACATTAAAATAGTTTAGATTAGTGTACAATGTTTTATCCATTTACCATATTTAATATTGGGGGCATCCAAGTTATTTGACATATTTGAACATTTTTTTAAAAAGTAATATAGTAGTTACTTTTCCTGGTAATTAGTTACTTTTATAGTGATGTAACTCAGTTACTAACTCTATAACTAGTTACTTTTTTAAAGTAACGTGCCCAACATTTATGGCGAATATATGATAACAGAATTTGAATTTGGTTGAACTGGTCCTTTAAATTTTCTAATCGATTGAAAGCTGTGATATAAATCTCTCTGACTGTGTTTGTTTATGGTCCACAGAGTCTCTTTTCTCCGACATGCTTCAGTTATGCCAGCCAGTATATCTCCCGCTATGAAAAACAGGAAGAAGGTAGGTCGACACAAACCCTTCAGACTGTCTGTAATTAGTGTTTGTTTGGGATAATTACATCGACTGAATGCATTGTGTACTTACACCTCAGGCATTCAGTGGAGCAACATGTATATCTCCCCTCTGGCTGGTGACACTTCCTCCTTCGGTTGGCTCTGCTGGCTGCTCCTCATCGACTCAGTAGTCTATTTTATCATTGGGATTTACATCCGCATGGTCTTCCCAGGTATGTGGGAGCTACTTAGTTATCCTTTTTGATTGTGTGGTTAGGTAAAAAGAAACAAAAAAGTGGAAATGTAATATCATTGTTCTAATCCAGTGTATTTTTTTCTCTTAATCAGGAAAGTATGGCATTGGTGTACCATGGTACTTCCCTGTGACTCGGTCCTTCTGGAAAGATATGTTCAGCTGCTGTAGCAGAGCGCCGAAGAAAGTAGGCAGAGGGCTTCTCTTTACCAACATGATGCAGGAACAAAACACCACGGACAAGAGCAAAGGTACATTATTGCACAGTGCTCTGGAATACTTGATTCTGATTGGTCTGTTGCAGCATTGAGCAGTAAAGTTTTACATGAGTGCATGCATGGTGCTATCTTCATGTTTCTCATCACCTTTTTTTAACCAGTGCAAGTTGCATTATGGCAAATAGTGCAGTGATTACAGACTGATGTAGAAACAGCGGAAGACATGTTATATTGTAACTAAATATTACATTACAGTAGACTACCTGCACTGCCATTCAGAGGTTAGCAAGATTTTTGAAGGTTTTTTTTTAAAAAAGGTCTCTTATGCTCACCAAGGCTGCATTTATTTGATTAAATATACAGCACAAAAAAGTTATATTGTGAAATATTAAAATGTTAAATATGTTTTCTATTTTAATATGTTTTAAAATGTAATATATACATGTGTAATGACATTTGAATTATTCAAGAAACTTTGTAACAAGAGAAGTTTCTTGAATAATTCAATATTGAAAACAGTTTATAATATAATATTTTTCTTAATATTTTTGTGGATTATACCTTTTCATTTTAGGATTGTCTGAATAGAAAGCTCAAAAGAACAGGATTTATTTATTTTTATAACTTTAGTTTTATTACTGTCACTTTTGATCAATCTAATGTCCCTTTTGGAATAAGGGTTAGGGAATTATTTTCTTTCAAAAAGATCAAACTTTTGAGCTGTGGTGTATCTCTTAACTAACACATCTGAGAAATTTGCTCAAATATACTTGCACACTCTGCCTTTTTTGAATGTGACAGATTGTAACTGTAGGATCAATCTTAATCCTTTCAATTTCTGTGTGATATTTTAACATCTTTGCTTTGCTGTGTTGTCTTTTTTTGGTCCTGTAGGCACAGGTAGCAAGGTGGGTAATGGAGAAGAAGACTTCTCAGGATTGCCTGTTGGAGTCTCACTGTATGGCCTGACAAAGACCTACGGGAACCGGCATGCTGTAGACAACCTGAACCTTTCTTTCTATGAGGGACATGTCACCTCTCTGCTGGGTCACAATGGAGCTGGAAAAACCACCACTATGTAAGAACATGAAAGCATACTGCATCTTTAAAAAAATGTTTTTGCTATTTAATTTGAGAAAATGTTAATGTTTTTGTATTTTCTTATTTCAGGTCGCTTCTGACAGGGTTGTTTGCACCCACCAACGGCACCATTGAGGTGTACGGGATGGATATGGAGACGTCCATAGATGATGTGCGTAAGGAGATGGGTGTGTGCATGCAGTATGATGTCCTGTTCGACCACCTTACCACAAAGGAACACCTGCTGCTGTATGCTCAGATCAAAGCTCCCCACTGGACCAAACATGAAGTGAATGAACAAGTGTGCAGGTAAGTTTCAGCACTCTTCTTACAGTATGTTTTTTGTATTGTTCTGTAACACACCCTTAGAGGAATTAACTTTACAGAAGCTGTATGTGCTCATAATTTAAACTCATAATTTAATGTAGTTTGGCTGCTAAGTCAAACTATATGACACACTTTAAGGTGACAATATAATTTCAACTATATAATCAATATATAAATAGATAGATAGATAGATAGATAGAGTTGAAGTCAAATGTTTACATACACCTTGCAGAATCTGCAAAATGTTTATTATTTAAACATTTAAACAAAATAAGAAAAATGTACACATCTTCATTATGTTCAAAAGTTTCCACCCCTGGCTCTTAATGCATTCTTTTTCTTTCTGGAGCATCAGTGAGCACTTGAACCTTCTGTAATAGTTGCATATGAGTCCCTCAGTTGTCCTTAGTGTAACAAGACAGATCTTAAAATCATACAGTCACTGTTGGAAAGGGTTCAAATACACAAAAAAGTGCTGAAAAACCAAATAATTTGTGGGACCTGAAAGATTTTTCTGAAGAACAGCAGGCAGTTTAACTGTTCAGGGCAAACAAGGAACTCATAAACAACCATAACTAAACTAAAAAACAGCTGTGGATCATTCAGGTAACAACACAGCATCAAGTGTATGTAAACTTTTGAACAGGGTAATTTTTATAAATTCAACTATTATTGTCTCTTGTGGACTATAAACATATTTTATGTGAAATATCTTATTCAGGTCAGTACTAAATAAAAAATAACATGCATTTTGTATGAGCTCTTTTATTTTGATAAAATAAGTAACATTTTGCAGATTCTGCAAGATGTATGTAAACTTTTGACTTCAAGATAGATAGTTTTTAGGTTCAAACCCAATAAAGAGTGAACCATGAACATACTGTTCCTTGAGTAAGGTGTATAGAGAAATTTGCATTAACACGGTCTTTCTTTTTCCTGTCTTAGAATCCTAAAAGAAACAGACATGTACGCCCACCGCCACAAGCGTGTCGGCACCCTGTCAGGAGGTATGAAGAGGAAGCTATCCATCTCCATTGCCTTCATCGGAGGCTCACGGCTGGTGGTTCTCGATGAGCCGACCACCGGGGTGGATCCCTGTTCCCGACGCAGCATCTGGGACATTGTCCTTCAGCACAAGCAAGGTGAAATCCCCTTACAATTCAGACCAGGGTGGAAATAATCTCCTGGCTTGTACCTGTAGCAAACTCCCCAAAGGACTTTGTTCTTATCGGGTATCTGACACTTGGTTTAGAATTTAATTAGGCTTGAATGGATTTTCTCAAGGTGCGTGCAGTCAAATCCAGACAGGGAAAAATCCAGACGCAGATGTAGTAACGACTGATTGTTATCCGTCATGCTTCCTCTGATGTTTAATTATCTTCCGTGGAGACAGTTAGCGAATTTATCTCGAGCAAGGATTTAAGACCGTAAAAGAGGGTCATGTCAGATTCTCCTATGTTATCTTTGTACATCAGCTCTTTGTTCAGAGTCTGTCTCTCTCTGTCTGCCTGTATCAGCGGATCTTTGATTTGACATGCCTCTGTGTTGGTTTTGTTTAACTGTCCAGAGCGTACCATCATTCTTTCCACCCATCACCTGGATGAGGCTGAAGTTCTCAGCGACCGCATCGCCTTCCTGGAGCGCGGAGGCCTCAAATGCTGTGGTTCGCCCTTCTACCTTAAAGACAAGCTGGCTAAGGGCTACAACCTCACCCTCACAAAGAAGGTACTGTTCATAGAGTAGTAGTACTGGATTGCAATTCTATTCCAGAATATATATTCTGTAAATATATTATCAACATGCATTTCTGTTTTTGGTTCAGGTTCAGACTCCTGATTCAAACGAAAAGTTCAGCATTGAAGAACTCAGGGCTTTCATTCAATCCTACCTGCCTGACGCTCAACAGAAGGAGGGAGAGGTGGGCGATCTGGTCTACTCCCTCCCACCGTACACCCCCCAGAACGCAGCTGCCTACCACTCCCTGCTCACCGGTCTGGATCAGAACCTGGACAGTCTTCAGCTGGGCTGCTACGGCATCTCTGACACCACCCTGGAAGAGGTAATTATCAGATGAAGACCCAGGTGCAGGACTGGATTATGGACTCAGCCAGTTCCGCTGGGCTACAGAATGCCTGCCCAGCGACCTTTAAAGCCTCAAGCAGTGCAGCCCAAGGCTGCCAAAGGAAGCTGAACCGTACTAGGCTCCCTGGGATTCTTGGCTCATATAGTGCAAACCTTACAATTTGCATCACTCCAAAATCATATTCTAAGTAGGGCTGGGAGATATTTAATTACTGAAATGCTTTTCAAACTGTTGAAAGAAAAAGTCCATCTATAAACACACAAGATTTGTGTAGGCTACTTATTTTAGGCATCTAATTCAGGGTTTCCCAATCTAACAGTCATGGCTACAAGCTGGGCTTGCCGAGGCTTTTAGTTCACTTTCGTTCATCTTCAAAATGGAGATGTTTTTTTTTTTTTAATTATCTTTTACATTTTTACAACGTGTGTATCTGCCTGTTCTACTGTATGGAAACCCATTTCTGCCCCTGAGTAAAGAATAAAAAAAGTACCTGTGAGTTTTTTTCTTGCAATTGCAAGTTTCTATCTCACAATTCTGATCTTTTTTTCTCAGAATTGCGAGATATAATGCAAGATATAATCTCGCAATTGCGAGAAAAATGTCAGAATTGTGAGCTATAAACTCGCACTTGCGAGAAAAAAAATAAAAATTGTAAGATATAAACTTGAAATTGCAAAAAAAAGGTCAGAATTGTGAGATATAAACTCGCGATTACGAGAAATAAAGTCAAAATTGTGAGATGTAAACTTGAAATTGCAAGAAATAAAGTCAGAATTGTGAGATATAAACTCGCGATTACGAGAAATAAAGTCAAAATTGTGAGATATAAACTCGCAATTACAAGAAAAAAGGTCAGAACTGCAAGATATAAACTCGAAATTGTGAGAAGAAAGTCAGAATTTTGAGATATAAACTTGCAATTGCGAGAAGAAAGTCAGAATTGCAAGAAAAAAGTCAGAATTGCCAGATATAAACTCGCAATTGCGAGAAATAGTCAGAATTGCGAGATAGAAACTTTTTTTTCTCACAATTGTGAGTTTATATCTCACAAATCTAAGAAAAAAAGAATTGTGAGTTTGTATCATGAAGTTCTAAGAAAAAATATATAAGTAAAATCTAAAATATATAGTTATCGTCCTTGGTGTAAACAGGATTTAAATTATGACAAAATTTTTATTTAGTTTGAACTTTGCTTTGAAAAATGAATTTGCATGCTGTTTTCAGTATTCCCAAATCACAAATTGCCAACAGTTCTACAAAAATGGTGTAGGGTTTACAATCTTCATTTGGAAATTGCTAGTAAATCTGACAAATAATTACCAATAATCGGCAAGTAGCACATTGAAATTAACATGAGATTTTGAAGTTGAAAACCTGAAAGACGGAAATTCTAGTTAAATGTACTCCAATAATCGTTGTTTTATTTACAATGTACAAATACTTTCAATTTTTCAATGTGCAAATATTTTCAATGTATAAATCTGTTTTTATGAAGGATTGGGGACTGTACAAAAAGTGAGGATGTTAGGAACCACTGCAGTACAAACCCATAAGAAAACGTAATCCAACCCTGTCCATATGCACTCAAACAGACATTGTGTTTTTTCAGGTGTTCCTGCAGTTGACTCGAGACGACATGGAGCCTAAAGAAAGTGAAACCTGGTCTGTATCAGAGTCTGTGATAGCGAATGACATGTTTGCGTCAAGAGACAGCATTCCTGACGATCTCAACAGCGCGTACCTTGGAGAGAAAGCCAGTAAGTGGGCTTTCAGCTCTAGTTTAGTTTCTTGCAGCAGTTTGTGGGATATTAGTTCTATGACCTGTACTTTCCCAATTACCCCTTGAAAGCTTTGAACTTTGAAAGCTCATCTTCTGAATTTGCCTGAATTGAAGCAGTTGAGATGATTGCCTCTGTCTCATGTGGCACACTCTCTTCTTTTCTCTCTTATATAGGCCTCACTGGGACCTCAACCGTGCGTGGGCTTGCTTTGACTGTGCAGCGGGTGATGGCCATGTTTCTGAAACGTGTGCATCACTCCAGGAAAGACTGGAAGGGGCTTTTCTCTCAGGTGTTGTTGCCCGTACTCTTTGTAATTGCTGCCATGGGACTGGGCTCCATCAAAAGTGATCTTCAGCACTTTCCTAAGATTGTGCTCTCTCCTGCTATGTACCACGTTGATGAACAGTACAGCTTCTTCAGGTTAGACTCACTTTGTTGTGTAACTTGCCTGCGATTCAAAAAAGTTAGGAAATATGGGGACTGCTGAAATACAGACGATTTAATTTGTTTTAGAGCTTAATAATCTATTCAGTGATATTTTCTGCATTTTGACACCTTTATTCAAGACACCTAATCTCAGACACCTTTAACCAAAGTGACTTGCATAGCCTACATTTCAGCAGTTTATGCATTCTCTGGAGTCAAACCCATGACCTTGCTTGTTTTATATTTTGATAGTATACTTAAAAAAGATTGATTATGTTGTTAGGACTGGGTTATATAGCTAAAAAATATGTATGGGATAATGCAGAATGCTATCTAGTCACTACTGAAAATATACCAAAATTTATTTCATGCTTATGAACAGCTAACTTTATGTATTTATGTATTTTAATTTAATTTAAATTAATTTAATTTAATTTTATTGTATTGCATTTTTGTGTTATTATTTTATTATTTCATTTATTTTATCATTGTGTGTTATTTTGTTGTATTTTGTTGTAGTATTTTATTTTATTATTTTATTTTTTGCAGTTTTGTATTTTATTTTATTCTTTTTTTATTTATTGCATTTTGGTATTTTATTTTATTTTATTGCACTGCATTTTTGTATTTATTTTATTTTATTTTATTTTATTATTTTATCTATTTTATTATTCTATTTTATGTTGTTGTATTTTATTGTAGTATTTAATTATTTTATTTTATTTATTGCATTTTTGTATTATATTTTATTTTATTGCATTTTGATATTATATTTTATTTATTATTTTATTGCATTTTTGTATTTATTTTATTTTATTTATTTTATTTGCATTTTTGTATTTATTTTATTTGATTTTATTATTTCATTTAATTTATTATTCTATTTTATTTTGTTGTATTTTATTGTAGTATTTTATTTTATTGTTTTATTTGATTTATAGCATTTTTGTATTTTATTTTATTTTATTGCATTTTATTGCATTTTGGTATTTTATTATTTATTTTATTATTTTATTTTATTATTTTTGCTATCTGGTTGAAATTGCATAAAAGTGTGATTATAAATGCAATAAATGCAAGAAGTTAAATACAGTAAAATGTAGCATCCAGCAGATTATCAGGCAATTTTTCTTAAGAGACTTTTACTAAATGATCACAAGTAAATAATTATATGCAATCATTTTTATTTATGCAAAATTCACAATAAGCAGCAGTATTTACCTCCATATACATTTCACTACACCTATATTTTACTACTATATTTTACAAAGCATTTAAAATGCCTCACCAATTCTTGTATTAACATTTTTGAGTGACAATGCTAACAAATTCAGAAATAGGCAGATTTAAAATAACTGATTATCTGAAATTTATTGAATTCCTCAGTGTTAATGAGGATTATGACAGAGATGCTTTTAAAATACCTCTCATTATTTTGTGTCACTGTCTAAAAACTAGCTAATTGCCACATTTTGCTGATGCAACTAATTGCCAAAGAAAAGCCATTGCAATATTTATAATATTGGGTATGTTTTGTCATATCAAATATAGTGTGAATATTCAATATTTCAATCAGCCTTAAACACTGCCATTGCACGTTCTCTCCACAGCAATCAGAATTCCACCGCCAGCGGTCTTGTAGATTCCATGATGTCCTATCCAGGCATTGACCACGTCTGCATGACAGACCCCACAGATTCGTAAGTAATCATCCATATGTCTTAGTGATCCAGCACTCTGAGCTCAGTAATCAGACTGCAGTCTGCTCTAAGCCATGAGTGATTACATATCACAGCATCAGCTCACCTAGGCACTGCAAATGGCTTTCATTTTTGCCGGCTATGATTTCAGCCTCTCTGATCTTCGCAGGTCTGTTCCTAAGCTCTGGTCACCGTCTCTTCTGCTGAGCCCTGGGACTCTGATACTCTCTCTGCTCGTATCAGTGGGTCTTCTCGTGTTCCTGGTCAATTTCGTCGCACTAATGTGCCACTTTTAGTTTTCTATCACTGTTTTTTATCACGCTATTTTCCCATCTCTGCTCATCTTACTCTTTTTCCTGGCTGTGTAACTCGCTCGCAAACACTCTCTTGCTTTTTAGGTCTGTTTTTCTCTCTCTTTCACCCACACATCTGTAAGCTCTGGCTTTTGTAATTCCACTGTAAGATCTTATAATAATGCTCCCGTATATGGGCGTAAATCTCACAACCTCACCACACATATTTTTGTGAGATTCACCCAGGGATCATTTGCATTTCTCATGCATTTCCTGTTTATAGGATCGATTTCTCACAGATTCCTTCCAAATAATCATCACACTGTTCTTCCACATAGAACATTCTATTCTTCTTCTTTTTGAAAGCATTTATTTTTCCACAGGGTTTGCAAAGAGAGACCTGCAATAGGAAGTGAGACCTGGATCTCTAGAGGCAACGGCTCTGATACATTTACCACCTGCAAGTGTAGCAACCAAGTGCAGGTGGGTCAAACAGAGCATAACCATCATAACACAAACAACATTATCACATATCCTCAATGATGTGCATCTCTCAGCATTTAAATATTGATAAAGATCATTAGTGTTTTGATAGCTTGAAGGAGATTGTTGATCACAGCAGGGATGCGCGCCCTTCAGAATTAATTTCAGAATACCTTTTAAATTCAATTCCTGACTTTGAATAGAGGCAGCAGACACAATGCAGAATGAAAATTCATATTTAAGGAAACACAATTTCGCAGTTAATGTTTAATAATTAATAAATAAAATGTAAAAAAACAAATAATAAAAAATAATGTAATGAAAAATAATTTAATGTCAGTTTAATCAGTTTAAATTACACAAATGAACAAAACATGTTATTGGCTTAAAATGCATGATATTGACTTAAATTATTCATGCTTAAAATTTCAACTATAAAACTTTTATTTAATTTGAGTTAATTATGTTTAAAAAACGTTTTTTTTCACAGTATGCAAATTAAGAGAATGTAACTTACTTGAGGAAATTGTCAACTAAGGGAAGAAATTACATATTATAAAGTAATTAGACCAAATTAGTCAAGTTAATATGTTTTGTCATCAAATTTGTGTTAAGTTTGTGCCTGTTCTTCTTCCTTTCATTTAAATTCAGCTTCCTGTGGACAATTTTACTCTTGAACTGACAAGGATCAAATTGTTAAATTGTGACCCTGGACCACAAAACCAGTCATAAGGGTCCATTTTTTTTTAAATTTCCATTGAGATTAAGATTTCCATTGGTGTATTGTTTGTTAGGATAGGACAATATTTGGCTGAGATACAACTATTTGAAAAATTTTACAAATCTGAAATCAGAGGGTGCAAATAAAAAAAAAAAGAAAAAGGGAAAATCGCCTTTAAAGTTGTCAAAATGAAGTTCTTAGCAATGCAAATTACTAATCAAAAATTAAGTTTTGATATATTTACAGTAGGAGATTTACAAAATACCTTCATGGAACATGATCTTACTAAATATCCTAATGATTTTTGGCATAAAAGAAAATTATAATTTTGACCCATACAATGTATTGTTGGCTATTGCTACAAATATACTCGTGCTATTTAAGACTGGTTTGGTGGTCCAGGGTCACAAATAGAGTTTTTTTTTCCAATACTGTATCATAGCATCTGTTCAGAATATCACTCACTTTTTTCTCCCTTTCAGTCATGTCCTGCAACCAGTGACGAACCACCTCACATAAGAAATCCATCATCCCAGATTGTCTACAACCTGACGGGCATCAACATAGAGGGCTACCTGCTGGCCACCGCCAATGACTTCATCAGAAACAGGTGAATTTTATCACACAGCATTAAACTAATTTCATAAGATATTTCCTTTATGTCACAAGTTTAAAATATGGCGAGCTGGAATATTAAGGAATTTATGAACCGCTGGTAGGCTGATTAATAATTAAAGAGGAAGCACTTCGGTTTATCCCGTCTTTACCGTGGCATTTTCCGACCAGCTGACATTTTCCATCCTAGTCAAATAGCACACAGCACTGGGGCGTGCTGCTGGCATGAAAATACTTTATTACACCTAAAATAGTAAGGCTCGCATTTATTATTCATACATTGCTCTTCCAAAAAAAGTAATATAATACACAGCCCTGCCTCTGTGTGGTGGCGAAAAAGGTAATAAAAAAGGCAAATCACAGCTCTTGTAATAAATTGAGTGAGAAAGGCATAAAACTAATAATTACCAGTATATCAAGGAAAACGTCTTTAGTGTCTAAAAACACAAAATATGTTGAGTTTTAATATGTAAAGAACATAATCCTAGAATCCATGAAGCAAAAAAACATTACACAAATGCATAAATTCATCAAAATAACCTGTATTGGACTGGTTTTCCTCAAATAGCTTTTTTGTTAATAGCAGATGGGAAAATTTGCATTTAGTAAATGCATACAACCTGATGTT
Organism: Labeo catla; assembly: GCA_012976165.1. Classification (NCBI taxonomy): domain Eukaryota; kingdom Metazoa; phylum Chordata; class Actinopteri; order Cypriniformes; family Cyprinidae; genus Labeo; species Labeo catla. Next base: position 553,680 of record VONZ01000363.1, read on the forward strand.
ACCAGAAGCCAGGAGTTATGAGTTCTAACATAAGTTGTTTTGTGCTTTGTTTCAGATACGGAGGCTGGGACTTTGGAAAGCCTCTTCCCATTGATCTTACGATGGACATGTTAGATGTGCCAGCGAACAGAACCCTTAGCAAGGTAATTTGGATGAATGATATTACATCGCCCCAATGGCAAAGTGGCTCATTGTCCCAACGTAGCAGTTTACGTAGACACTAACAGGCTATGCTCCAAAACCAAATAAGCAGCCACGTAGGCAGCATTTTAATGCATCATAATCACCCTCCTGATGTGAAATCTGTTCCAAAAGGTAGGCAGCATAATTATGTTGCCCTCTAAGATACGTTTTTGGCAAACTTTTAAGGCAATATTGCATGCATTCTTTGTAAAGATTGCAATGTGAAAAAAATGTAAGTACAAATTGACTGTTTTACCAAATATGGACCCTGGACCACAAAACCAGTCTTAAGGTTCAATTTTGTGAAATTGAGATTTATATATCATCTGAAAGCTGAAAGCTCATCTGGAATCTGAGGGTGCAAAAAAATCTAAATATTGAGAATATCACCTTTAATGTTGTCCAGATGAAGTTCTTAGCAATGCATATTACTAAACAAAGATTAAGTTTTGATATATTTACGGTAGGAATTTACAAAATATCTTCATGGAACATAATCTTTACTTAATATCCTAATAATTTTTGGCTTAAAAGAAAAATTGATCATTTTGACCATACAATGTATTGTGGGCTATTGCTACAAATATACCCGTGCTACTTATGACTGGTTTTGTGGTCCAGGGTCACATATGTATTTTTACGCCTGTTATCATATCTAGCTGTTCATTTTAATGTTAAATTAATGCAGCTCAGTATATTTTTAAACAGAGCCTTTACAAGATTATTATAATGGAATTATTGTGCATTGTATTAATACTTGTGTTTACACAGATTTGGTATAATCCAGAAGGTCACCACACCATGCCTGCCTACCTCAACAGCCTAAACAACTTTATTTTGAGATCCAGCCTGCCACCAGAGAAACGACAACAATATAGTTAGTTAAATCTCTCTCTCTCTCTTTTTTTTTTTTAATACTGGAAGGTTTTGTAGATTCTAGTTTTCTTTTAGAATCTATAAAATTTCTGCTGTTCAAAAGTTTGGGTTCAGTAATGTATTTTCTTAAAGAAATTAATAGAAATATGCATTAAAGTAAGCATTAAATCAACAGTTATAATAGTACAAAACTTATTTCAAATGAATGCTGTTCTTTTGAATTCTAGTCATCCAAAAGAACCCTGGAAATAAAAAAATGAAATAATATATAGTGGTTTCCACAGAAGTATTATGTAGCACTGTTTTTAACATTGATAGACAAGAGACATGCTTCTTGAGCAACAAATCAGCATGCAAAAGCATCGTATATCATCAAAAATATTACAGACCCCAAACTTTTTAAAGAAATACCTTATGTGTCTTGAGTTAATGTGCACTTAGACTTGCATATCTAGAGGTTTGACTTGCGCTGTAAGGTCTAATCCACTTAGCAGCTTATTCTGAGCAAGAGCCGCCCACTTAGACAGGAAGAGACTTTCTGTCTGCAAATAACACAGCTAGGTTCCTCTTGTTTTTATGGATCAATAATTACTGGGTTTATCTAAAATATGCTGTTTTGCAATACCCTGAAATATAATCCTTGCCCTCTGAGACTGAAAATGATGTAATTCCACTACCCTAAGACAGGGGGCAGTGTGTCTATTCTGTCTCCCACCATGAGGCAGAGCGGTCTGAATGCTAATTAGAGGTGCTGAGAACTGAAATAAAGGAATAGAGCTGGTCTTATTTCAGCACTGCCAGACTGGCCCAGTGGCTGAGATTCACTGTCCGCCTCCAGGCAAGATTAATGCAATCCCACCAGTCAATAATGGAAAGGGGGGATGCATTCATTCAAATGTAGCCGGTGAAGTCATTCAGGGCAAAACAGAGAATAAATTCAGGAAAGGTTCATGGGTAGAGCAGACTGCTGGTCATGTGTTTGTATATTTTCTCATGCGCTAAAATCTGTCTTTACAGCCATCTCCATATCCAGCCACCCTTACCCTGGTCAAGTGCAAGACGAGGATCTCATGTAAGAGCACACACACATATGCACGCACACACGCACGTCCTTCTGTCTGGCAGCTAAAGCAGATAAAGTACTCAGTGGGACCAAATACAGACTGAGCGTATTAGTAGGGCCGGTACAAAATCACAGACCCAGTGGTGGGGAAAAGAAAGCAATCAGCCAAATGATGGGCTTTAGATAAGATATGCAAACATTGCTCTGACATTTTCATTCTAGTGGAGCACTTGAACTAATGTAATTTGACTCCTGTATTTACTCCTCTTTGATTTTTTTCCCGAGCTTGGCTTATTGATTACTAACCCAATATAATGTGTGTTTACTCTGAAGGTGGTTCGGAGGTTAATTGATTCGACGTCGCCACCCAAACATGCTTGAATTTTGAACACTGTGGGCAATTTCGACCGTACCTAAATTTAAAAGACACGCTCTGTAAAATGAGCGCAATTGTTTCATTCTCACAGCTGGAATGAGTCTGGCTAGACGCCTGCTACTTAGGCCTGAGAAAGGGATTTCTGGAAAGGGGAGAAAACATGCAGAGAAGGCAAGAAAATGAAGAAGAATAGGTTGGCTACTCAAGAAAGCCGAGTAGCTGAAAAGAGCAGAAAGTCATGCATTCATACACCAGACACTGATATCAAAAGCAAAGTCCCTTTAAGGCAAGTCAAGCACTTGGTGGCCATATTGTTAGCAGCCTCAGGCGGCTGTTTCAAGTACAAATAGAGTGCTGCAGGAATGAGTCCTAAACCCAGAAACAAGTTCGCATTTTCGAACTTACAGTTTCTTTTTTTCAAACTGATGGGTTTTGGGTTTAAATGGCTGAAATAAGGTCTGAGGTTAACACAAGCTCAAAATATTTTCATGTTTTATTCTACATCATGTATTTATCAGTAAAACCATACTCATGATTTTTTAAGCTTATACGTGTCTTGAAAAAGGACGTTGCTAACAAGTGAGACTACAGAGGTTGTCAGAGACATGAAACATCATTATGTAAAGCAAATAAATATCATTATGTAAAGTAAAGATTTGTACAATTTGTCTAGAAAATGCTGGGTTAAAAACTTTTTTATTTAAGTGTATTCACTACTCTGTAATCATTTTTCACTGGAATAGTGCTAATTCTTGTGCCGGTGTGTCGGTGAAAACTGAGCCGGTGATGAGGTGCTGCTCAGGCTGCCGACTTGCATTTTACTCATAGCTGAAAGATGCCATGACTGACTCCATAACCTGCCCATAAACAAACAGTACTGAGATTAGAGAACATATATTAACATCAGATTAAATTAAATTCAGTATTATAACAAATAAGATCAATTTGCAATTATGCAAGGCAAAAGGCATTTCCATCATGTGAAATGACCACTGCTGATGCATTTGGCCTTCTCCATTTAGCTGACTGACATCTCGTCCCTGTATGTTGCGTTGCGTAAAATAATATTATTTACAGCACAGTAAAGACTTTAGAAATGAAATGAAATCTATATATACCTTTATTTCGCTGAAGAAGTGCACAAAATCAGCAGCGCTGAGAACCTCTCTCCTGTAGAGGACGCAAAATGCCTGTGACCTGACTGTAACTCAGCAGCTGGGGTGTTTCATCAGAGACAGGCTCAACCCAGCGATTGGGTAGAAAAAATAACCCAATATTTAATAACCCATGAAAAACTACCCAGCACCTGGGTAAAAACTATTAAAAATAACTAAATAAAATGGCCCAACAAGCTGAACCCAGCATTTGGGTTAAAAAATAACCCAGCATTTTTAGAGTGCAGGAAAAACTACCCAGCACCTGGGTAAAAACTATTAAAAATAACCCAATAAAATGACCCAACAAGCTGAACCCAGCACTTGGGTTAAAAAAATAGCCAAGCATTTTTTTTACAGTGCAGAAAAACTACCCAGCACCTGGGTAAAAAAAAATAAAAATAGCCCAATAAATATGGTCCAACATGCTGAACCCAGCGTTTGGGTTAAAAATAACCAACATTTTTTAGAGTGCAAAACTACCCAGCATCTGGGTAAAAATATAAAAATAACCAATAAAATGGCCCAACAAGCTAAACCCATCATTTGGGTTAAAAAAAAAAAAAACAACCCAGCATTTTTTAGAGTGTAGAAAAACTACCTAGCACCTGGCTAAAAAATATCAAAATCAACCCAATAAAATGACCCAGCATTTGGGTTAAAACCCAGCATTTTTTAGAGCGTAGGAAACTTAATGGTGGTAACATTGAAGTCATGTGACTATGGTATAGTTTGTTTGTAGCTTTAAAAATTGAGCTTTACTGCTGCCAGTTTTTTAGGTTTCAGAATGTATAGAAGTTGTGTTTATTTGTGAAGACACTCTTGATGAACAAAACATGTAAGAATCGTAAGCTTTTGTTGCTTACAGAGCTTATTTTCTGCAATAATTCAAAAATCTTTGGAAGCCAATTAGTTTTTGTCAAGTGGTTGGCCTGCAAAATTATGTCATCCTTTTAGCATTCCATTGAATCTACTTCAAAATCTCAAAAACCGTCAAGATTATGTTTCAGTAACATATTTTAGTGAGTGATTGCTAACCTTGTCTCATAACTGATGAAATCTGATCGTCTGATGGTAGCCATATTTATGAATTATTTTTGAATTGTCATCTTAGTTAGGACCAAATCGATCGTAAGTGTTCTAACTATAGTTTAGCACCATTTTATCATGAGGTTTGTCATTTTTATACCACCACAAACTGCCTTGAAAAGTTTTCACTAAGTGAGTCCGAATGTAATCAAAATGACTAATTGTATTAAGGAACTATAGCTAAAATAGTCCATGTCCAACAGTCTTCATTGGCGTCAGGCGGCCACGTTGAATTCAAAGTAAAAATGATACAATATGAATTAATGCTGCAATATGAGCAAGTCAACCTAGCAAGGCTGCAAAACTAAGTTCCAAAATCGTATAGGAGAGTCTGTGCTGTAGAGAACCAGTACGATCTAGTTAGTTTCTTATGCTTTGACTTCATTGATCAACCCACTGAGCCCTTCTTATCTGAATATAAAGCGATCCTCGCTTCTGCATAACTCTCAACTCTCGGTGGTATGGGTCTTCTGTCTTTCCCTGAGATCATTTCGTTCTATTTGTCCTCCATTCTCAGTATTTTTTTTTGGAGGCACAGTTATTGAGAGCAGAGATGGGATGCAGAGGGGCAGCATTAAAGGCAAAAGCTCAGCTGGTGTCTGGTAGAAGAAGAAGTGTCCTGCTGAGACTGAACTCTTGATCGTCTCTGACTCTGTCTTACACAATTCTCACAGATAGAGAGATCTTAATTCTTGCGGCTTTCATCTTTTCTCCTCACTGTGTCTGGTGCCATTGTAAATCCATTGAGCTTGACTGAAGAACAGTGTTAAACTCATGTGAGAGACTGTAGGAAATATGAAGTGCAGTTTGTATTGTAAGGGTAAGACAGCATGACATGCATTTAAAATGTCTCTCACTGCACTTGACCACTGCTGCAGAACATCTCCTGCTCTGCTGGTGTGGGTATGAAGTGTACAGATATGTACTATACTTTATCATTACGTTTCAGGCCTTACTCACCCTGTTAAAATGTTTTTTAAAAGATGTGACATTGAAGACTAAAGTAATGGCTGCTGAAAATTCACCTTTGCCATCACAGTGTTAAATTTTAAAATATATTAAAACAAAAACAGTTCATATTTCACACTATTTCTATTTTCATTAAATTTTTGATTAAATAAATGCAGTTGCATTGAGCATAAAAGACTTTATCCCACTTTATTTCGGGTGGCCTTAACTACGTACTTGCATATTGTATTGCAAAACACTTTTGCTGCTTTTAAGGTGGAATACAGGTAAGGTTAGGGGCAGGTTTAGTGGTATGGGTAGGTTTAAGGGTGGGTTAAGGGGGAAAGAGACGGGTAAACAGTGTAATTATAAATGTGATTATAGAAATTAATTACAGATGAAATTACAAAATACAGTTAAAAACCTTTATGTACACAATAAGTGCATTGTATCAAATTAATTAAATGTAAGTACCTAAGTAATTAAATGTAAGGCCACCTAATATAAAGTGGGACCAAATAAAAAAATAGCCCCATTTTGAACTGTAGTGTATGTATATATAAAATATAAAATATATCACAATTGTATAATTATTAATATTTCTCTAGTGGATATATCAGATGCTCTCAAACTCAAATGTCTTTAAGTCCATGACTTTAAGACTGAGATCTTTCTTTTTGTCTCCTCAAGGGTGGGCGGTTTGGTCAGCATCCTGGTTGCTCTCTGTGTCCTCACTGGCTACTCCATCATGACTGCCAGCTTTGTCATCTATGAGGTTCAGGAACATCACACAGGCTCCAAGAGACTCCAGCAGATCTCTGGCATCAGTGAACCTTTCTACTGGATCATCAACTTCTTCTATGATATGGTACTTTAGAGTTTAGTTGATAGATTTCAGCTTTTAAGATCTGTTGCATTGGTGAACATGAACAAAAAATTACAACCAAGACTACATGAAATACAGATTCAATTTGAACAGCAATAACCATTTGTGCCTGCACCATTTTTGAGAGCTAAGATGAATGTGTTCAATTATATAATTAAATGTTAAAGGAGAAGTCCACTTCCAAAACAAAGATTCACATATAATGTACTCACCCCCTTGTCATCCAAGATGTTCATGTCTTTCTTTCTTCAGTTGTAAAGAAATTATGTTTTTTGAGGAAAACATTTCAGCGTTTTTCTCCATATAATGGACTGATATGGTGCCCTGATTTTGAACTTCCAAAATGCAGTTTAAATGCGGCTTCAAACGATCCCAAATGCGGTTGTAAACGATCCCAGCCGAGGAAGAAGGGTCTTATCTAGCGAAACAATCAGTTATTTTCAACGCTTCAAATGCTCGTCTTGTCCCTGAACTTTGTGTATTCTGGCTCACGAAAGTTAGGCTATGTCAAAAAACTCCAATCGTATTCTCCTTCAACTTCAAAAATCATTTCAAAATCATCCTACATCGCTGCAGAAGTACAGACACAGTCTTTGCAAAGTTAAAATGCAAAAAAGATCAAAGGCCTTTAGCAAAAAAGTTAAAATAGCGATATAGGACGATTTTGAAGTTGAGGGAGAACATGAGATGGGAGTTTTGTTGACATACCCTATCTGTATTTTTATGAAAATAACCGATGCTAGATAAGACCCTTCTTTCTCGGCTGGGATCGTTTACAACTGCATTTAGGATTGTTTGAAGCTGCATTTAAACTGCATTTTGGAAGTTCAAAATCGGGGCACCATAGCAGTCCGTATGGAGAAAAATGCTGAAATGTTCTCCTCAAAAAACATAATTTCTTTACGACTGAAGAAAGAAAGACATGAACATCTTGGATGACAAGTGGGTCAGTACATTATGTGTAAATCTTTGTTTTGGAAGTGGACTTATCCTTTAATAATATACTGAATCCCAAATGAATCCTTATTAATAATATAAAAGTTTTGGATAAGAGCATTTGCCTAATGCATAAATGTAAAGTAACAAATGCGTACTCTTTGTATTTACGAGGTGTTTTCTATGTCATCGCAGGCTCTTTACATGGTTCCCGTGGTCCTATCGGTGGTGATGATAGCAGCGTTCCAGCTCCCAGCATTCACAGACAGGCAGAACCTCGGCGCGGTCACACTTCTGCTGGTGCTATTTGGGTCAGCATACATTAGAGTCCCTTTACCACCAGAGATTTTCCTGTCACAAGACAGACGTCTCATTAGAACGTCTCAGAGCTGACAGGTCCTCAAGGCACTAGAGCTTCATGAATGTATTATTCAGCAAATGCGACACGTCACAGCATTGGCGAAAGGGGAAATTTTAGTTAATGCGTCGCCTTTCAGGTAAACACGGGGCTCTCTGCTAGAAAGAGGAGAGCTGCTCGAAGCTTTCCTGCAAGGCCTTCGCTCTGAAGAAGCGATTTCACACACTCCGTCACCCAGTTAATTGCATTGTGGAGAGCAGTGAGGCCACTCACAGTCAGTCTTTAGGCTTCAGAGCTCCAGGCTGCTTGGGAGGCCCTTCATTCTGTGAAGTCAGCAGTCTGGCCCGCATTCATCCGCCTGTGAGCTCACCGGCTCTCGGCCCATAAATAACCACACATCACAGCGATCCGACCACTTTCCCTTCAACCTGCTTAATTGCTTTTGTTTAGCTGAGCACTGTGGACTTTCCACCACTAACAACACACGCGCACAGGCCAGGGAACGTGCACATATACACACACACGGTACCCCCTCAGTTTAAACACATCCTCTTCCTTGACCCCGCCACCCCAATCACCAAGAGTAATGAATAAAAAAGCAGATCATTCTGTGGAGCTGAAGAGGAGAGAGAATGCTTCACCAAGAGGAAATAGATGAACTCATTTATCTTCTGGCCTCTTAGCTCAACTGTGGAATATATTCTCTCTTTCTTTGCTAAACTCAAAGCAGAAGTCTTACTATCGCTCTTTTGTCTTCCTCCATTCTTCTTTTTAGGTGTGTCTTTGAAGCTTGCCACTTACCACATTGATTTCATCATTTCTTTTCAGGTTTTCCACCTTCCCTTGGATGTACCTTCTGTCTGCGGTATTCAAGGATGCAGAGATGGCCTTTATCGGTTATGTCTGCATCAATCTCTTCATCAGTGTCAACACTATCATCTCCACATCCATTCTTTACTTCCTGGGTCAGCTCAACCAGAATGACCAGGTGAGAGAAGAGTCAGAGGGACTTTAAGTTAACCATGTGAAATTTCACCCCTAAATTTAAAGAAAAGAAAAGAAAGAATAAATATACACCATTCAAAAGTTTTTGAACAGTAAGATTTTTGAGTTTTTTTTAAAGAAGTCGCTTATGCTCACCAAGCCTGCATTTATTTGATCCAAAGTACAGCAAAGACTGTACAAATTTGAAATATTTTTACTATTTAAAACAATTTAAAGTGTAATTTATGCATGTGCCTTCAACGCTGAATTTTTAGCATCATTACTCCAGTCAATCCTTCAGAAATTATTCTAATATTCTGCTGCTCAAAAACATTTATTAGTATTATTATGATGTTGAAAACAGCTGAGTAGAATTTTTTCGGGTTTCTTTAATGAGTAGAAATTCAGGACAACAGCATTTATCTGAAATAGAAATCTTTTATAACATTTAAATGTCTTTATCATCACAAATATCATCACTTTTGAACAATATTAAAGCGTCCTTGCTAAATAAAAGTATTAATTTCTATAATTTCTTTCACTAAAAATTATACAGATTCCAGACTTTCAAATGGTGTAGTGTATTTTTATCTACATTTTATCTTTTTATTTAAGATAAATGGATATTTAATTGAATTAAATTTTTGTATGCTCTCTTATGCTTACTAAAGCATATATTTTATGCATATTAATAATTACTCCGGTCTTCACTTTTACATGATCCTTCAGAAATCATGCTGATTTGCACTAGAAGAAACATTACATTTCTTATTATTATCAGTGTTGGAAACAGTTGCACTGCTTAACATTTTTGTGGAAACCATGATACAATTTTTTCAGCATGCTTTGATGAATATAAAGTTGAAAAGAACAGCATTTATATTAAATAGAAGTGTTTAGCAACTGTTTTAATTGTCTCTTTGATCAATTTAATCCATCCTTACTGAATAAAAGTTAACTGTATAATATAATATAATATGATATAATATAATATAAAATGTGACCCTGGACCACAAAACCAGTCATAAGGATAAAAGGATAAAAGAAAAATCAATTATTTTGACCCATACAATGTATTTTTGGCTATTGCTACAAATATACCCATGCTAAATAAGAGTTTTGTGGTCCAGGGTCACATATTATGTAATACCTGAGTAATTCTTCCATCTCTAACTTGTTTTCTTTGTCCATTTCAGAACATCCAGAATGTGTACAATACCATGAGCAACATATTCCTAGTCTTCCCTCAGTTCAGCTTTGGCAATGGGCTGATGGAGTTGGCACGGGTTGACATGCAGGTGCAGGTCTTGAGCGCTTTCGGAGTGGACGCCTACAAAAACCCCTTCAGCATGGATGTTCTGGGCTGGATGTACATCTCCATGTTCCTGCAGGGTTTCATCTGCTTCACGCTTCGCCTGCTACTTAACAAGACGTTCCTTCGCAAAGTCAGGTATACCTGAGGCTCTGGCACTGTGGATTCAAAGTGGCTGGCACAGATCTACTTTTTTGAATTTTACATTATAGCTGTCTCATTTCTTGTGCATTTGTGTAATTCTTCACAGACGGTTGATCTGTTGGAAGAAGAATGTTGTTCAGAGCTACAGCCCCAATGAAGATGAAGATGTGGTGGCTGAACGTCTGCGTGTGGACCGTGGAGAAGCGAGTGCCGATATTCTGCAGGTTAATCATCTGAGTAAGGTGTACCAAAGCCTGAACAAGAGGGTACAGGCAGTGAAGAGACTGTCTGTGGGCATCCCAGCTGGCGAGGTGTGTGTTATTTGCATATTAGTATCTATTATGAGAGTGTTTAGATGCACAAGAATATTCCAGTATTAAAATAAACATAAATTGGCATTTGCAACCAATTTTACACACTACCAGTCAAAAGTTTGGAATGGTTAGGTTTTTTATAATGCTTGGCAAACATAAATCTCATAAGTCTGCTTAATATTTTGGTGGAAACTGTGATTTACTACCTTTCAAAAGTTTGGGGTAAGCAAGATTGTTTTAAAAAAATAAATTAAACAACATTTTTATTCAGTAAGCATGCTTTAAATTGATCAAAAGTGACAGTGAGGACATTTATTTGTTACAAAAGATTTCTGTTTTAAATAAATGCTGTTCCTTTGAGCTTTTTATTCATCAAAGAATCCTGAAAAAATGTATCATGGTTTTCACAAAAATAATAAGAACCATTATTAATAATTGAACACCAAGAATAATTGGGCACCAATTGATCATGTTACACTGGAGACTGGAGTTATGGCTGTTAAAACTGCATTGGCATCAATTACAAAATTATATTTTAAAATATATTAAAATATTAAACATTTAAACTGTTTAACATTGTAATAGTATTTCACAATATTACTGTTATATGTCTCAAAATGTGCACATAGATGTGTCACAGAGAGGAAATGCAGCTATGTATTCCCAGAAAGTCTCGTTTAAGGCACTTGGCATATGCTGTGCTTTATTATATTTCAGTTCTGAATGGTTATTCACAGAAGATATATTGAGCTGTTAGGAATAATCGATGACAGCAAAACATTCAGTGTAAATGAATAGAAGGTCAATATCTTTCTTAGTGCTTTGGATTGCTGGGAGTCAATGGTGCAGGAAAGACCACTACCTTCAAGATGCTGACGGGAGACATTAGCCCAACAGATGGTTCGGCCAAGATCCGTGACATTGACGGGTACCTTTCTTTTTTCTCTTTAAAAACTTGATCTGGTACTTTTACTGTCTTTTTTCTGATGCACTCGGACTCTTTTACTAGACGTTTATGTTTGGTTTTATTGCATGTTCATAAATCTCCTTGGCCTCTGTGTCCTCAGGAGAATGGTTGACATCATAGACTGCAGGAGAGAGGGCATAAACATTGGTTACTGCCCCCAGGTGGACGCCCTGGATGACCTCCTAACTGGAGAAGAACATCTCTATTTTTACGCCCGCATCAGGGGTATCTCCAAGAGGGAGATTGACCGGGTAAGGTCACAGCTATATCAATGTCTGTTTCATCCAGTTTCTTATCAAAGTGACCTACAAATTTCCCGTTTTCTGTTGTGATCATACCTCTGTGTACGGTTGTCACCAAATTTACTTAAATTTCAGTATAGACCAATTATAGGTTTGTAAACATTAGGGATGCGCGCATCATGGTTGCAGAAAACCCAGAGGAGATACCTTTACAGCTAGAGAATTTCACGGATTTGGTACAAAATAGTTACATTTAAAAAGATTATAGATTATATTGATTAGATGTCATTTTCAAAATGTTCTCCGCATATTACAAGAGCTTGTCACCCAGCGATAAGCACTGTTATTCAACGTAATTGACGTTAGATAGGGGATAGTCTTACAGATCCGAAACAGGGATGACGTTTTTTGTGGGCAGAGGCTATCAGGTGGCAGAAAATGACGGTTTTCAAGTGGCAGTCTATGGAGCCATGGAATAAAAGACTAAAAAAAAGACAAATTTGATGTTATATTTCAAAATTCTGACTTTATTCTCGAGTTCTCGAGATTATATCTCACAACTCTAATAAGGAAAAACAACTCGTCATTCTCTCTTTTCCCCTCGGCTCAGAATAGGAGTTTATATCCCACACTTCTGGCTTTTTTCCCTCAGAATGTACAAAGTCACTATTTTTGAGTTATAAAGTCTGAATTAGGAGATATAAACTTGCATTTGCAAGAAAAAAAGTCAGAATTGTGAGGTAAAATAAATGTTATGTAAAAATGGTAATAGTAATAGGTTTAAATAAACAATTACACAATTATGTTTCAAAAATGATCAGTCTATTTACTAAAAGGTTACAAAAGATTTTGGTAACACTTAGGTAATAAGGTTCATTAGTTAACATTAGTTAACTACATTAGTTAACATAAACTAAAAGTCCTTGCAAACCAAAATTTTTGTGCGTTTTTCGTATTGGTTAAATGTCACGCAGAATGTCACAGTGGCTCAGAATTGTCAAAACACCTCCCAAAATGCTTGCTTAGGATGCGAAAAAGGCAGATTAAATTTAACCAGATCCTATTGTTTTTATGATGAACGTCAAGTTGGCATCAACTTGATTAAAAAATGCTGGTACTTTGACATCCCTTATGTGCAGCTACATTAAATGTATGCTGCTAATAGTTTGATGATTGAAATGAGTAGCAAGAGATGAGGTGAAACAGACAGCTGTCTGTTAAATAATGTCACAACCCACTGACATCATTTAGCACTTTAAGAGAGATTTTGCATCTGTTTTTCGTCAAGTGGTCCATCTTTCTACACACGTAAAAATATAAGGAAATGGAGGTTTAACAGTCATTGTAAAAGGATCAGCATTTATTTGGATTGAGATGCTGCTGTTGCCACCAGGCTTTTTAACTCTTAACTAACTTCACCAGTTTTAACCACCATCGACCCACCTGGAAATCCCTGCTGGACTTCTCAGTAAGATGCAAATAGATCTTAGTTTGGTACAGTCCGAGTATTGCATTTGACAGGAAATGCTTGGCCCTTCTCCACATTGATTAATGAGGAAGCTAATTAATCTTGCATTCTCTCAGGATTATTGGTAAAAAGCACTTCTGTAAAACTTGCCTTTGGCTGCAGATGTGAACTCTTTATCAGATTTTTTCTAAAGATTGAAACACTGGTGTGAGGGAATACCGCTTGCATAAAAAGTTGAAATGTCATATTAGCAACTTGTTATGAAAATTAGTTCAATCACGTATTTTTTTGAATGTGTTATTGCTGTAACAGTAAATCGTGGCTTTACTGTTAGCAGAAGTAATGTCAATATGGTTAAATAAATAGGTAAATTTATGGAATAGATGAGCTTCTAAATCAAATTTCAGAGCCAGAAGCATCCATTTAGAAGATAAATCGCATTGGTTTGTGTCTGTTTCCTCTGTATTGCATCCGCAAAATATTTTGATCTAGAAGGCTTATGTTTGAACTGAAAATATCAACTCCATTATGATCAGAGACTGTGACAGGCATTTATGACGTTATGAGCACATGGCTCTAACACGCACATACCTCCCTGTCAAGCTCTTTCCCTCCTCTAACTTAATTCAGGGTTGTCTCTACTGATGCTCGGTTAGCCTGCGGAGAAAGAAGCTCAAATAATGCATATAATCTTATACAGTCTTAGAACCTTCTCCAAGTCATCCACAGAAATTGTGCAAAGGGAGTCCCTTTGTAGATAAAAGTCAAAATAAAGATGCTTTCTATGAAGCATGCCACCTACAGTATTTGATTAGACTTTAATAAATGCATTGTTTATTCAACCTCATACAGAATACAACTTTTGTTCTGCCAAAGAAATGCTTTGAAGAATGTTCATGCTGCTTTTGTTTATATACAGTGAAAGTGAATGGTGACCAAGGGCAAGATTTTCAATAATTTGCTCTGTTCCTCACATAAAGCTATCGATTGGCTTCAGAAGACTTTAAGAATATTAATAGCTGTATATAGACTACTTTTGTACTCTTTCTGGAGAAAGAAGAAGAAAGAGAGCTGCTTGAACATACTACAAAAGTTGTCCTTTTGTATTATGTTGAAAGAAAGAACCAACCCTTTAAATCTTTAAGTAAAGTTGATATAAAGTGCAACTTTGTTGAAAATGACGTAAAACCGGCACCCTGTAATGATGATGTTACCCTTCAATAAAAAGGGCACAGAAGGAATTGACTTAACAAGCTATGAATACCATCAGTCATCTTTTGGCTACCAAGGCTTTGTGTAAAAGCTGTTGAAACTTTGAAATGGCTTTTGCGGCTTGGCCCATTAACTTGGATTAGAGGATTTAGAGGAAACGGCTGGTAAATTTTGATGTCCCGGGGGAAGCGTGCAGCACAATGCCGACCCAAAAGGATGATCTGTAGGTGTGTGTAACCCTGGTTAGACGGAGAGTTCTTTATGGTTTCTTGCAGGTTTATGAGAAGCTATTTAAATTCATAGAATGTCTACTTGGATCCTTTGATGTATGAATCCAATTAGTTAAATGAATGCAGAAACCATGACATGCTCTGTGTGGGGTCAAGTGTCAACAGGCATTTAATCAAAACATTATTCAAAGTGACTCATTATGATGTCAAGACCACACAGTTAATGTGTTAGAACAACTTGTTAAGCCTTTTTGGGGACAATTATTGCTTTGTTAATCAAAAATAAATTGCAGGGAAATTAGGACTGAACTATAAGAGTGGAACGTGCTTTAAAATAAGGCTGCTTGATTTGGGCAGTGAATCAAATTGTGATTTTTCTGATTAAAAATTCCAATTTAAAATGGCTTGGTCTGCTGTGCTTGTTTGTAGGGTTGCACAATTTGACCAAAAATATTGTAATTAAAATATTGTATTTATGGTAACACTTTACAATAAGGTGTCATTTCTTAACAATGGTTAAGGTATTGACTAACATGAATGAACAAAGAATACATTTATTACAGTATTTATTAATCTTGGTTAATGTTAATGGTTAAAGGAGAAGTCCACTTCCAGAACAACAATTTATAGATAATGTACTCACCCCCTTGTCATCCAACATGTTCACATCTTTCTTTCTTCAGTTGTAAAGAAATTTTGTTTTTTGAGGAAAACATTTCAACATTTTTCTTCATATAATGGACTGATATGGTGCCCCGAATTTGAACTTCCAAAATGCAGTTTAAATGCGCCTTCAAACAATCACAAATGCGGTTGTAAATGATCCCAGCCAGGGAGAAAGGGTCTTATGTAGCGCAACGATCGGTTATTTTCATAAAAATAATATAATCTTTATACTTTTTTATGTCAAACGCTTGTCATGTTTTACTCTGCCTGGACTGTTTTTTTCCGGTTCATGACAGTTAGGGTATGTTGAATTTTTGAAATTGAGGGAGAAAATACGATTGGAGTTTTTCTACATACCCTAACTGTCTTGAACTAGAATACAAGATGAGCGTTTGACAGTAGAAAGTATTTAAATTGTATTTTTTAATGAAAATAACCGATCGTTTCGCTAGATAAGACCCTTCTTCCTCAGCTGGAATAGTTTACAACCACATTTGGGATTGCTTGAAGCCGCATTTAAACTGCATTTTTAAAGTTCAAACCTGGGGCACCATAGCAGTCAGTTATATGGAGAAAAATCCTGAAATGTTTTCCTCAAAAAATAATAATGCATTAGTAAATGTTGAAATTAATATTAACTAAAATTAATAAATGCTGTAGAAATATTGTTCATTCTAAGTTCATATAACTAGCATAACTAATGTTAACTAATGAAACCTTATTGTAAAGTGTTGCCATATTTATATGTAAAACTGCTTAATTTCATCTTTTTCAAACGTTAAACCATGAAGCTTTTTTTCGACAGGGACTGCAGTATAAAATATTTTTGCATTATTAGTAGTGATTTGAACTCCAGTGAAAGGCATAATTTGTAAGATTTTTGGATTAAAATATCCAAAAATGACTGGAACAGTATTATATATTTTGCTGACTTGTGCACTTACATTATCCCAAATGTTTCCAAGAATGTTTAAATCCAGAGAAATAAGCAATTTTAACTAGAGGCCTGTTCATTGTCATGGCATCGCCTGCCAATCATGCCATACACCCTTGAGTTTTAGTTTTGTAGAAAACATGGAAACACCCAAGACTCTTTAATATTCAATGCATTTTATTAGATTGGTGACGAACGCACAGAACTTTCAACACATTCAGAAGGAGCGGAAGTGGCCGACTGTGGCATAATAAAAGCCCCACTGTTTTCAAGTCGTGTGTTGCGCTAGTCTCTAGCTTTTGTGGCCTTCAGCCAATCCTGCTTCACACTACACTGGCGTTAATAAATCTTTAATACACTAGCTTATCTATGAACATGATTTCTGAGTCCAGTTGGATTGTATTGGATGTGAGGATGAAGACCACAACTCCCATTGATTCCACACTTAATCACAGCATCATCAGACTACGACTTTGTTTCATTTTCTCAGCGAAAATGACATACTATGCCTTCAACCTCATAACAAAACCCTAACTACCACCAAAAGCACCTTTGCAACCACATACTTTAGCAATGCCCTGGCAACCAATCAGAATATCCTAAATGATGAGTTTTTGCATTGTACGTGGCACTAAAATTTGCATCAGAAAATGTAAAATGTTCTGCTTTCTTATTTAACATGCTGTTATAATAATACATACTATGAGAATCTTAATATTTTATCTTTTTTTTCTCTAGGTTGTGAACTATCTGTTGAAAAAGTTGGAGCTGAATTACCACCGACACAACACAAGCGAGAGCTACAGTTGCGGAACACGCCGGAAGCTGTCGACAGCCTTGGCCCTGGTCGGAAACCCTCAGATCCTTCTCCTGGTGAGCAAAAAATGCACATTATCCTTCTAGGCTTAGAATAGTTACTGTTTAGTAAATCATACTGCTCCAGTATAAATCACTGTATTGCATACTGTCTTGATTATTCACTCTGAGGGGTCTGAATGGGTAAAATGTTGCACACTCGTTACAAACCCCTCTGAAATGCGTTGGCGTGCTGTTTGGCCAAGGTCTCATAACACATTAGTTATTCTGACTTAGATTTTTGGCTCGGTGCATTGCACGATTGCATTTACCTGAGTGTGAGAGTGTGTGGGTTTTGCATTAGGTTCTTTTGTTATTCTGTAAGTGCAGAGAAACATCCCACATGTTTCTTACTGTACATGTCTCCTCTAACCTCTCAGGATGAACCCAGCTCTGGAATGGACCCACGTTCTAAACGTCACCTTTGGAAGATCATCTCCGAGCAAGTGATGGGCAAATGTGCTGTGGTCCTGACATCACACAGGTAATAATCGCGCCTGACTCACACGGCATCAGCTCTTCCAAACGAATAGCTGATAGTAATGACACATTAAGCCAAAATCGTGTCTCTATTTAAATGCATTTGTATTCCACAAAACTATGACAATTAAACATTACAACTAAAGAATAATATTTATTTTTTCAAATATTATTGGATTTAAAAATGTGTGTATATATATATATATATATATATATATATATATATATACACACACACACAGTGGATTTTTTAAAAGTTTTTTTTTTTTTGTACATGTCTTTCTCACATTTTTCAGTGTTGCATTAGTTACTGCATTTTTCCTTTATAATGGGCTTCTGTATTCAGTTACCTCTCGAACCTGGATAAAATAAAAGTTTGTCAAGACATACTTTAACTACTGGCTTTACTATGATTGCCTGAAACTTTAAATAGATTTTAAAAAGCTTTGAAACTTGAAGGCAGTGATATATTATATACTAAGACACTATGTATCCCTTATGCTGTCTGTGATCTAGTATGGTACATTTCAACAGCAAGCTTTTGTCAGTTTTGATGGGTTTGAGAGAGTTGAACAGGGAGTTTCAGGAAATATGTATTTGTATCCTACAGCATGGAGGAGTGTGAGGCCCTTTGCACCCGTCTGGCTATAATGGTAAAAGGACAGTTCAGATGTCTGGGCTCCCTACAGCACATCAAGAACAGGTCAGTGGTTTATGTGTTTTCTCCTACCAATTATTTTCCGTGGTTCTCTCACGTCTTCTTTTGTTTTGCCACACTTATTATTGCTCTAGAGCCTGATATCTCCTGCAGACACTTCATAATTTTGTCCCTGGTGATAAAATAATCTCTGTTCATCTGACAGGTTTGGCAAAGGATTCACGGTGAAGATGTACTTAGCTGGAGCCTCCTACGATATAGATATGATCAGTAACTTCATGCAGCAGAATTTCCCCAGCACGTTCCTGAAGGTGAGAAACAGAGCACATCATAATGAAGTTAAAGTTATTGAAAAGTTGAAGCTTAAGTTATATTGACTCGACAGGAATACTCATATCTTATTTCAAATAGAAACAGGGTGTTTACATAAAACTTGAAGACACAGCAGTAAAATAGAAACAGCAGGTTCATGGGTCAGACAAAACAAACCTTTCTAACATTATTAGTAAACCTAAGGAGGAAGAATATCTTAAAACTCTATGATGTGACCTTGTAAAGTGTGTTTTAAAGTCGGATGTCACCATTCCTCGATTCAGTTTGAGTACTCTGTTTTAAAATATCCTCAACTGCAATTTGCCCGTGTCGAGTAACCAACAAAATACCGGAAGTGGCGTCTTCCACAGACGGGAATCCATGTAACGCATTATTAGAAGTAGAAGGCTAAAACAGTCTAATAAAACAGTCTAATAATGTGAATTCTCAAACTCCACACAAACTGTTATCATTTACATGTGTGAAGCGTCTCAAACTCCATCTCTGTATATTATAGAACTCATTTCTCACTCATCAGATTTGTATAGTAAATCATTTATAAATGCGATTGCACTTGCGTCACGATTTTCTCAGTTACCCAAAAGCGCGGCCATATTGGAAATACTCAGATGTTAACAACAGCATGGATTGCATGGTTAATGTACTACTAAATAGATGTTGTTCTGCTAATTTATGCTGTCTAAACCATGGAAAAAATGTGTGGAAGCTGCTAAATCACATAGAAAAGGACCTAATAAGCAGGAAAGGGCGCAATATTTTGACAAACTGAGTTAATAGGTGGTAAAGATACGTATGAGCGGTATTAATTAAGATATTAGCCTAATATTTTACCTAATGAAAAGAACAAACATGAATGTTGTCAAGATTCTTGCCCTGGAAATCCTGGTTCACTTTGGCCAACCACAAACACATTTTGTTCCTCAGGCAGTTTTTTGCTCTCTTCTCCTTGATTTGTTATAACTTTTGGCAGTCTGTAGTACTCCAAATATTTTTCCTTGTCCGACCGATCAGTACAGCCCAAAACATGGCAATAACTGACAATTTTCAGCAGCAATAATCAGCAAAATATGCAAGTTTAGTTCAGTTCAGTGGCATTGTTTACGTTCAGTACCACCAATATTGCCTATTGATGCCGCGTTGTGAAAACACTCTCTTCATGAAATTACAGTGGCTGTTGCATTTCTGTCATAAAAAATGGTCAAATATTAAAGATTAAGTGGATATTTTAATTAAATGTTGTTGGATTAGATCAAGCAGTAAAGTGTAAAAACAATCACAGTCATTTTTTATAAAGCATAATGTACATTATTTCTATTGTTTATACTACATTATGTATTTTCACAGTTTTGTTCAATAAAACCATATGCTATATCATTGCTATTATATATGTATTTTAAGTCAATTTAAAAGCTATTTTTAGCTTAGGTCTATTTTATGACCTAAGTTTCGAAGTTTTTCGATTGCTCAATTAATTGTCAGAATAATCAACTGATTACTCGATTAATAATTGTTAAGTTAAAATTATCCATCTTTCTGTCCATTAAGGATCATCATTCAAATATGGTGGAGTACCACGTGCCTGTTGCTCCTGGTGGTGTGGCTTCAATCTTTGGTCTGTTGGAGTCCAACAAGGCTGTACTGCAAATCAAACACTTCTCAGTCAGCCAGACCACTCTGGATGAGGTAAGATACATAAGATGTTTTTTGGTCATTATTTATTTACCCTCATGCTATTGTTCTGTGAAACACAAAGGGAGATCTTTTTTGTCAAACAGCTCTTTTCAAAACTACTACAGTTCGCAGCGATTTGTCAAGCTATAAGAGACCTTTAAAAGTAGTCCTTACACTATATTGTAACTGAAATGTAAATAAATAATGAGTAAATAATGCCAAATTATAACTTTGTCTGTGAACTAATACTGAGTAAATGAATTAAAGAGTAAACAAGTGAGTAGTGGCCAGGAAGCAAAGGTGGAAGTGGAGAGAAATGAAAAGAGACACAGAGGTGGCTGTGTGGAGACTAAACGATTGTCTTGACTTGTCTCCTTAGGTTTTCATTAACTTCGCCATGGGTAAGACCGACACAGACGAACAGGAAGTCACTGAAGGAACGGACATTGACAGTCTAGACTCGTTCAGCACTTTGGACTGATGAAATACTTGCACGTTATGCCATTCAATGAACCTCAAAAAAAGATATTAATTTAATATATAGGAAATAGGCTATATCATATTTTGGTGTTATGATTTTTAATGAAAGACAAAAAAAATCTATTTTGTATTGAATAATGAAGTCGCCAAATACCTTACGGATAATTATTAAGGATTTGTATGAGTAACTGTGTTAATTAACTCTTTCTGTTCTTGGGTTCAAATATTGATCAACATTAAATGACCTTCTCATGGAAGTTGGTTGTTATTTGTATGACCTTAAAAGGTTAATATGCAGAAAGGCTACATTAGTTTACATAGTTTGGTGCAATTCATTAGTCTTTCATTTGTCATCAAACTAATCCACTGCTGCTTATCAAAGAAAATGAAGACATTTACTAGATTGCTTGAAATTTTATTTCTCTACCAGATATATATATATATATTTGAATCAAAACATTAATTATTTACATGAACAACTAACAATGTGTTACTCAACACAGAATTAAATATGTATGTAGAGTGAAGAGTCCATCCTCTCAAATTGCTGGCTTCATCGATGCAGCTCTTGTCTAGGGGTTGATATAAATCACAAAGACCTTTTTGGCTCCAAGATATAAATGATTCTTCAATGTCTGCACATCTTCACTCTCATTAATATTTTCTCTGAAGGCACATCTCTTGTGCAAGAATGTACTAAATATTTCATCGGCCCTTTCCTCTGTCTGCTTCAAGGCACAGTTCCTCTTTTAAAAATGTACCAAGCTTATTTTTACATTAAAGCTATTTTTCACATGCAGTTGTTGAGCGTTTGTCTTATTGAATGTAGTGCAATTGGTTCTTTATGTCATGAGTTGAGGTATGCAATTTCTTTCCATAGAAAATTGAGCGCTGTGGAAATGATGAACTATCCAACGTTCAAACTGCATTTCAGACATGTTCTGTCTTTTCTCTTTGCAAATATAGGTGAACGCAGGTAAAGTGGGACACGCTCTGATCATTTTTCATTGGTGTCATTTTGTAATATTTGAAGTGGTTAACACTTCACACAATAGCATTTCGAAAGGCTAAACATTTCCACTGCATTTTCCAGATGGATTTTAAAAGCAAATTTACGTAAAACATCTTCTGAAAAGGTACAGGGCAGGGGCGTTTCCTCTGAGGAGGCAGTGTCTCCTCAAAATATTGGATGAGAAAATAAATTTGTAGTATAAAAATAAAACAACGGCAATATCACAAAATATTAAAAGTGTATAATTCGCTTGTTTTTTTCTAAAGAAGCACTGTCCAGAAGCAACACCAGTGGGTAAAATTACAACGTCCATGTGTCTCTCGCCTCCTCTGAGCCCACTGAGTTTTAACAGACCTTCTTAAGCATGCAATGAGTTTGATGGAAGAAAGTCAGTGCCTCCATTGCGATATGATTGGATATGACTGGTTATGTTTGGCTGTGACTGGTTCATGTGAGCATTTGAACCTTCTGTAATAGTTGCATATGAGTCCCTCCGTTGTCCTCAGTGTGAAAAGATGGATCTTGAAATCATACACAGAATTGCTGGAAAACCAAATAATTTGTGGGACCTGAAAGATTTTTCTGAAGAACAGCGGGCAGTTTAACTGTTCAGGACAAACAAGGGACTCATGAACGTCTATCACGAAACAAACAAACACAGCTGTGGATCATTCAGGTAACAACACAGTATTACGAATGAAGGGGATGTAAACTTTTGAACCAGGTCATTTTTTTATAAATCCAACTATTACTTACTCTTGTGGACTACAGTATATGTAAACATCTCTTATGTGAAATATCTTATTCAGGTCAGTACTAAATAAACAATAACATGAATTTTGTATGATCCCTCTTATTTTGGTAAAATCATTTTAATGATTCTAAAAGGGGGGTGTAAACTTTTGACCTCAACTGTAAGACTTAAAGTAGCTTGAAAACATGATCTGCGGGAGTTTTTAGTGAGCCATCAAGTTTGGTGAAATCTAAAGTAAATCTCTGTTTTGTGACCAATATATATGGAGTTTCGATGACTGATGATCTGAAAATGTAAAAAATAGTTAAAAGTTAACTATTAAAAAGAACAGCTAAATAAAATATGTTGTTTAATTTGTTACTGCCTTGAGTTATTATTTTGGAATAAATGTAGTAGGTATCTTTACCACCTATTAACTTAAGTTTGTCAAACTATTGTGCCCTCTTCTGCGTACTAAGTCCTTCTCTATATGATTTTGCAGCTTCCACACGTTTTTTCAGTGGTTTAGACAACTTAAATTAGCAGAACAACATATTCAATAGTACATTAACCGTGCAATCCATGCTGTTGTTTACGTCCGAGTATGTCCAATATGGCCGCGTATCCGGGTAACTGACCAAACCGTAAGGTAAGTGCAAACCCACTATAGAATATTGATTACATTGTTAATGTAAAAATATATATAGTTTTTCCCCCCTTCTTTCTGATAGTCATGTGTATTTAACAACGAAAATGAATGATTAAATAATTAAAAAAAAAACTTTACCTCCTCATTTCAGAATACCACTTTATTTGAATTATACAATAAGTAAATTAAAATGGAAATGATTAAATTCACTTTTCATTATTGTACAACAAAATAATGAAATTAAGAAAACTTTTATTAAATATTTAGATTTTATTAGTAAAATTATGCAATTTGTAATTGCAATATTGTGGAAAAACTAATAAGATTTTCACCTTAATGTTTGAGTATAATATTTGAATCCACTGTATTTATCCACGTAAGCTTTACATTAAATATAAGACAAAATGTATTATGGATGTTTTTTTTAAACATCTTGGATACTTTATACTGAACTTTTATTTTTGTGAAAGTGAAAGGACGCACAGCCCTCGCTACTGCACTTCATAACTAAAGCCCCAGTTGACCAATCAGAGCGAAAGCTCGCTAAGCTCCTCCCCTTCGCTTCCCGCGTCGTTTGAGTGACTTTCAAAACAGGTCTGTAAATTCATAACAAGTCTGTAAGAAATACTGTGATCACTCTCTTGCCTTTTATTATAGATGAAAAAAGATTATTCTGTCATACAGTCAAACCCGGTGACATGAACCAGGACTAGACAGTCGCTTTTTTGTCTTTTTTTTTGTTGTGTTTAAAATAGCAGCTGTGTTTTAGTTTAGAAATGAAAGCAGCTCAGACGTTCTGATTCTGACGTTCTGAAGTCAAAAAAAGTCATTTTGATGTCATTTTGCAGCTCATCTCTCGTGAGAGAACCGGTGTGCTTTGAACATATACTTTTGCAGGTAAAGTAAATTAGAGATGTTTGTTGCTCCCTGTCTTTGATTTTATTGATTCACGTCATGTCTAAAACCGCCAGGTCTATGTCATGAATGTCGCACATAAACGAACATTACTGACTTTTAAAACTGTAATTTCATAAGCAGTGCAATCGTAATGAAGGTAATCTCCATGTGCAACAATGAAAGCTAAGCATATATATATATTCTATCAGGGATATTGATTCATCTCAGGTGTTTTTGGCTTGTGTTCATGGACTTTCAGCATCTCAAACTTACATTCACCTTCTCATAATACTTTTTTCTAATCATTTACTATCCAGTTTTTAAGTTATTTTCTACATTCTACCCTTTTCTTCACATGTGCCCGTTTCAGATGTGGTTTTATCTTTGAAACTCTTCTTAAAAGGCCAGCGTTTCAGAGTCTTCTGCTCAGTGTTGCAGATGAAACTGGTGTTTGGTGTGTGCTGTTCATTGAAGCTGCCAGCAGAGCATCAGTGAGGAGTCTGTTTCTCAAGCGGGAGACTCTGAAGTTCTTGCTTTCTGCAGTGTTGTGCATCTGGGCTGTCCACTTCACTCTCTGTCCTGGTTAAACACAGTTTGCAGTTGCTTTCTTCTTTCAAAGCAGTGGTACATGAGATAGCCTTTATCTCTCAAATGAGCAATAGACTGATGAACTCCTAGAGAAAGTTGTTCCTTCACAGCCCCTTTTTGAAGCCAAGATTCGACTTGAGAAATGCGAGTGTGCTCAATACTCAAAACAAAGATGTTGTGTTGCTGTTTCTACACTTCATTGAGTAGCACAACCTTTTTTAGCTGCAGTAAGATAATATGAGGATTCTTTAGCAGTAAATTATTTTTTTTTTTGAAGAATAAGGTAATGCAATGTTGTCTTAGACTGCTGGCTGCTCAAAATGGGGCTTTTCTTCACAAATAAAGATTGAATCACAAAGCCATTATTTCAAACAGTAATATTTTGCACATTTATTATGGTTTAACTGTATTTATGATCACGTAAAAGGTATGATAATTTTGTTATGTTTAATTATGATACATTTAATTATGATATATGAAGAATTTATTTGCAAAAACAGATAACTTTTTTACAATTTTCAAAAATCATCATATGAATTCATTACCTTACATTACATCATGTTTTTATTGTTTTAGGGTGTTAGCTGTATTTTTAGTTACTTTAATGTAATTTTACATTACGTTTACAATATGATAATTTCATTAATTATGATAAATATAATTAAATAAATAAATATTTAAATTATTAACATAAATATAATTATGGTAAGATACATGTATATAACTTATATTATTATTAAGATATTATTTATTTTTAATATACGTTTTATTATATATTTTATATGTATTAAAATAAACTTTGTGTGTGTATATTTATTTATTTATTTATTTTGGTATACATTAAAATAAGCAAACATATAAATATATTTGTGTATTTTATGTATACATTTATATAAATGTTTATTTTTGTAATTTTTTTCTCCCCCACTATTATTACCTAGCCCTAATAAAATATATAATCAAATATGTTTGTGGTCTGCCCTACAGATCTTGTGCAGGACCCCATGGTGAAACTGGAGTCCCTCCTGAACCCCTCAGAGTCCTCAAGTAAGACAAGCACAATTGCATTTGAATGCGCTCGCTTTAAAATTCGCTCATGTTGAGGGGAAGGAAAAGGGGGTACAGTAACTCATTTGGGGGGGGGCGTAGCCCGCGAATGCCACCTTTGGCGTCGACCCTGATTATAACTTTAATACATGTATATTATTACGTCCCTTAATGTAATGTACTGAACGCTATGCACTATTTCAATTGATGTTCTCTTTTTTTCCACACACAAATCCCCAACTGAACTTTGAGACTGATAATGACTATAATTATGCAATGTAATTTTCTATA
Organism: Labeo catla; assembly: GCA_012976165.1. Classification (NCBI taxonomy): domain Eukaryota; kingdom Metazoa; phylum Chordata; class Actinopteri; order Cypriniformes; family Cyprinidae; genus Labeo; species Labeo catla. Next base: position 579,716 of record VONZ01000363.1, read on the forward strand.
GTAGCTTTAGCAGTTTTGTCTGAGCTCGAGGTGCTGTTGCCGATAGCAGAGAGATGTGCTGTCTGACAGACAGGTCTGTGCCCCAGGTGTCAGGGCGTTTAACGCAGCACAGGAGATTGAGTTGGTGGAGAGGTCATGCTGGTTCACTCATGCTGGTGCTGCCGTAGCATCAAAGACAACAGCTAGGCAGGAGAAGCGGATAAAACCGCCGAATAAATGTGCTCATTACACCTTCGCACACCAGACTCTGCTTTAGCTCTGTCATCATTACAAGGTTAATGTCAGCAGGGGACATTTAGCCACTACTTAAAATGATGTCAAAGCTCACTGTTCTTGTAAAGGTGTGATTTTTTTTTTTTTAAATTTATTTATTTATTTATTTTTTTATCTATTTATTAAGGGTCAACTGACAAATAAGGATGTCTGGGATAATGCAAGGGAGAAATCATGAAAAAAATAATCGAGAATATATGCGTTTTTAGTGGTTCCATACATTTTTGAAAAACATCTAGAATTTTCATCAAAAAATATATATATATATATATATAATAGTAATGCATTCAGTAATATCAAATGGAATAAATAAAATGGAATAATTAAAAGAAAACAATATTTATAATTTATTTTTAATCTATTAGTCTAGACTGTATATAAGATGTTAAATGTTTACAATTTATATATATATATATATATATATAAAATTTTCTAAAAAAAAAATGTCTATATATATATATATATATATATGTATTTTTTATTTTTTTTATTTTTTTTTTTAATATTTGTTGTATATTGTTTTTTTATTATATATATATATATATATATATATATAGACTATATATAGTGGATATTACATGTTTACACACACACACACACACACACACATATGTGTATATATATATATATATATGAGATTACTTTTTTAAATTTGATTTTGCAATGTGATTCTCTTTGTTTAGCCATGGTCAGCGATACCATAACATCGGATGAGAACTCTATCCCTAAAAATAAAAAGAACATCAAAATATGGTTTAGCCCAAAGAGTCGTAAAGTACGCTGTTGCATTGACAAACCTTTTGACTCAAACAAATCAAATGAAGTCCAGGAAAAGAAAGCCAATGTGTCAACTTCATCCAAGGACCTGTCCATCTTCAACTTCACCTCTTCCTCCCAGGAGTCTGGGTCATCATCTCCTCCACGGGTGAAGGCAAATAAGAAAATAAAGAAAAAAAGGATCAGCCAAACCTGCAAACAAACTAGTGGTCATCAAAGGACCAAAACATGGACTCGGACTATGCAAGCATATAAGAGGCTGAAGCTAGAGGCTATCAATCAGCAGTGGGCCTTTGAAAAAAAAGGTGCTATAGACAGGAAGGATGAAGAGGCTGAGAAAGTGAGCTCTGGGGATGACAACGGGAGGTACGGTAAGAGAGTTTCTTTCCATTTCCCTCACAGCCAGCCTGAGGAGACTCATAAGGCTGTCCGTCAAGGACAGAATCAAATTCCCAGTCCGCAAAAAAGCATCTTAAGCAGTTTAGAAGTTGAAGAAACTGAGCAGCAGCAAAAATCTGCAGCTTTCAGTTTACCATATTACGATGAACAGGTTGATTCTGTCACTGATATCCCAAAAGAATGCCATGAAAACCCTCCAGGGCCTCCTCAGACTTCTCTCCCCAGAGTGCAGAAGAGAACCAGAGAGGGTCAGGACAGTGATGATCCACAGAGAAAACCAAAAAAACCCAGAACAACTTCAACATGGAAGAAGAGATCATCTACAGAAGGAACTGCTTCAGATGAAGACCTCTCCCAGAGTCTGAGAACATCCAGACAGTCCAATGAGAAGCACAAAGTGAAACCGATCACACCTACTACCCCTGACCTTAAGAGGAAGTCTTCAAGTGTGAGACACAAACAGACAAGCCCCACTTACATGAAGAGGAACCTCAACGGAGAGACGCCACTACATTTAGCTGCCATAAAGGTTTGTGTTTATATCCGCATGTTGGCAAAATGGCATTAATTTGTGCTAAAATAGAGTTTAAAGACAACCTTTGATGTCAAGACATTGAAAATATTTTCTTCTCCCTCTTAAAAGTTGATAAGTACAGTAGGAATATACAAGTTTGGGATTAGTAAGATTTTTAGTGTTTTTTTTAATGTCTCTCATGCTCATCAAGGCTGTATTTGTTTGATCAAAAATACAGAAAAAAACTGTAATATCGTGAAATACTATTGCGATTTCTAAAACTGGTTTCCTATTCTAATATATTTTGAGAAATAATCTATTTCTGGGATGCAGCACTGAATTTTCATCAGCCATTACTCCAGTCTTCAATGTCACATGGTCCTTCTGCTTAATGTTTTTTTGGAAACGTGATACTTTTTTCTTTGATTCTATGAATAAAAAGTTAAAAAGAACAGAATTTATTCAAAATATAAATCTTTTTAACAATATAAGTCTTTACTATCACGTTTTATCCATTATCACATATTTGCTAAATAAAAGTGATAAAAAAATGTACCGACCCCAAACGATTGAATAGTAGGGTATGTTGCAACACAAAATTTCTATTTTGAATAAACACTGTTCTTTTTAACTTTTTATTTATCAAAGAATCCTGAAAAAAGTATCACAGGTCCCAAAAATATTAAGCAGAACAACTGTTTCCAACATTGATTATAAATCAGCATATTAAAATGATTTCTGAAGGATCATGTGAAACTGAAGACTGGAATAATGATGCTAAAATTGCGTTGGTGCATATGAATCAATTACATTTTTTAAAATATATTAAAATAGAAATCTGTTATTTTAAATTGCAATAATATTTTACAAAATTACATTTTTTTCTGTATTTTTGATCAAATAAATACAGTCTTGATGAGCATAAGAAACTTCTTTAAAAAACATTAAAAATCTTATTGATTCCAAACTACAAGGCACTGTATTTGTGCCATGTTTTTTTTTTTTTTTTTAACTGGTATACTGTATTGGACCAAAGTTTAATAATTGCATATATGTGCATGCTTTATTTATACTGTTTTTCCTGTTTTTACATTTAAATGAACTTCCTCAATCGACTAATGCTCACTTAAAATTAAAATTTAAAAATTAAATTGTAATGCTGTGATGCCTAAATTAACTTGTATTGTTTAAAATGTCTGATTTTTTTTTTTTCTTTTTTAACAAAATTGTATAAATATGGTCATTCTTAATATCTGTTTTTACTTTTTTGCCATGGCTCTCATAGGTATTAGCCAGAATTTAAATATTGGTGGATCCCTATTTTTTTTCCGTATTGTCTGAAAAAAAAAAAAAACTTAATATTTACTTAATATTTTTTTATTACATTGAGAAATAATGAGCACGTATTTTAGCTCCCCTTACTTCACAAAAATCCTTCAGATGTATTGGTATACAGAGCAAGAATAAAAAATATTAGTATAAAATAAATCTAAATTCTAGTGGCATTCACTATAAACAACTTTGAAAGCGAAACTGAATTACCGTTATGTGGGAAATATGCTAAATGGAAAAAACTTGGCATGTTCAATAAGCACAAACTGTAAAAGTTGAATGTGGAGATAAAAAAACTAACTAAAACTAAAAAGTACAAGGTCACAGGATGTTTAAAAACAAAAAAACAAAAAGTGAATTATATTTTGGCAAGTCTGTAACCCTTTGAATTGCTCCCCTCCTGTCCATGTGGACAATTTGTTTGTCACTAACCAGCAGTTTAAATCAATCAAAATTATTATTTTTTTTTTTTTTATAACTGTACTGTTTGCTTGTATCTGAGACTGTTCTTTGTTAGTATTCTAGCAGCGACTCACTTTGACCACTTAAAGATTGATGCTAGGTCAGTGTTTGAGTCTGGTTGATCAATATCTGCTACCACAGACTTTTTGACCTGGGTCTTCTGTACAGGGTGATGTGGAGGAGGTCCGTAAGCTCCTTGCTCTGGGAGCCGACCCCAACCTGAAGGACAATGCGGGCTGGACACCACTGGTGAGCGAAAAAGAATTCACACACATTCCGACATAAATCTTTTACACAAAACAGCCTTGTCTCTTGTTCGAGGTTGTCTGGGCTGAAAATGGTTGGAAAGCTTTTCCCTGTATGTACAGTAATGTATGTTATTCTAGCAAAATGGAGTATGTGCACTGAATACTCAACTGCCTTAATGGTTGTTGTAGATTTTACTGTTACCCTTCTGTGTTTGTGGTTATTTTATCCTGTATATTTTTATTGCTGAAATCCTCTGTCTTGTGATCCATTTAGCTGACGAAGTGTAAGATCAGTGTAGCTAATATATTTTATTAAATTTTATTTTATTACATTGTTTATTTTTGCAATTCTGTCCTTTAAACTGAGGCGTCATCACAATTAAAATGATCATAATTTTTGCAGTATTGTGGTAAACACCACAATATTTACAGAAAGTTTAAACTGTGCTTAGGAGAAGGTTTTTTTGTCAGGTTGGGGCAAGTTGTCACATATTAAAGAATATGAATTTGTTCATTTTAAAGGGGTCATCGGATGCCCATTTTCCACAGGTTGATATGATTCTTTAGGGTCTTAATGAAAAGTCTGTAATATACTTTGGTTAAAAATTCTCAATGGTTGTGTAAAACAACACCCTTTTTACCTTGTCAAAATCAGCTCTGCAAAAATCATCCTGTTCTGGTCAAGGTTGCTTTAAATGTTAATGAGCTCTGCTCGCCCCGCCCCTCTCTTCTCTTTGTGGAGAGATGAGCCTGTTTACTTTAGCTGCATTTAGACGCGTTTAGCCGCTAAACTTGCTAACTAGCACATTATTAGCAAAGGCGATCGCAAAGATTTATCCCTTATACTCGCTTCTGCTGTAAGTGAAGCTGGATCATGAATGATTCACGCGAACATAGACGGTAAATGTAGATCGCGAGGCGCATTCCGTTCAAAAACAAACATAATCCACTACATCTTCAGCGGCTCATATGTCAGGAGTAAATGACGACCACTATGTTCATTATTACATCCAGCAACACAACACCTCAATCACTCAATCTGAGATATTCTTGTCTAACTTACATCTCTGCTCCGGCATCGAAACAGTGGAGGTCGGACTTTGACAGCTGATCTGAGGTAAGACACTGATGTCAATCAACTATCGTGGGAGCGGCCTCTGAGAATGGCTCGATTTGAAAAAGGGGATATTATTTTTACAGATTAATTAAAAACCACTGCATGGATTTTTATCATTATAGGGTAGATTTGTACATACACTGCCAACACACATTAATGTTCAAACAACAGGTAAAAGTGAACTTGACATCCGATGACCCCTTTAATAATTTTCAATATTTGTTGGCCAAATAATGTTTTGATATTTTATGTAACATTTGTGTTTTTTAAATTGTTACGCTCTTTAAATGTTGCTTGAGTCTTTCAATAAACTGTTTACTAATAGTAACTATAATGTTAGAAACAATGCTTATCCTGTTTGAACAAAAGATCAGTGTGTTTTCAGTGAACTGTATCTTTCTTTCCTGAACAGTAACAGTACTGTTGTTTTTTTTTTTTTTGTTCCTGCAGCCAAGACTCTATGGTTTGTGCCTCTACAGAAATGTACTTTAATAAGTAAACAGGCACTGAGAAATATTCAGTGAACCCTACAAGTGTGACTCCCAAATCAGGTTCCTTATGCTTGAAATTGTATGTTACAAATGTACTTTACAGTTTAAATAATGTATCATTATTTCTTTCACATTACAGTATGCTGTTGAGAATTAGGAATGGGGGTTTTTAACAGCTAAATCATAAATCCTCTATGAAAAACCTTTCACAACTGAATAATAATGAACCGCAACGTATTCTAAGTTTCTTAAAGAAAAATCTCTGTGAATATATAACTGCATTTCCCCTCAGTCATAAATTCCACAGGTCTAGCTTAAAGGCCTTTGCCAAGCTGTTCATACTGGGGAATTATTGGGTCCAAACTATTATGATAATGCTTTTGCCCTTATAATCCTTCATGATATGACAGAACATTGTTATATCTGCTACTAAGGCAATTATGTATTGTATTTATGTTTTGTTTTTGCAGCATGAGGCTTGTAATCTGGGTCACTTGGGAGTGGTGGATGAACTGCTCCAGAAGGGGGCGCTGTTGAACACCCCAGGCTATCAGAATGACTCTCCACTGCACGACGCTGTGAAGAACGGCCAAATAGCGGTGGTCAAGCTCTTGGTTGAACGAGGTGCCTCCCAAAGTGTCCTGTGAGTACTTCAAATTCTCTCACCTGATCAAAGACTCAACCAATCACCTGAAGCTGAGATCACATTGATATTTCTTTAAACAACATTCTGTTAAAGTAAACCCAATTAGACTTACATTATAACTATAACTGTAACACTACCCCTCAAATATTGAAGCTTTATATATATATATATATATAAAATATCACTGTATTTACTGTCACTTTTGATCAATTTAATGCAGATTGCTAAATACAATCTTTTTTATTTTATTTTATTTTATTTTATTATTTTATTTATGTTTTACCCATTTGTTAAGGTTTTTGGATCATCTTTAAAAGTACTTCAATTAAAAGTACTTAATCTCATTAATGTTAAATTTTATGTACACAAACCAAAAAAAATATGATTTGTCATAGATGAATACATCTAGCATCAAACTAGTGGTGGGCAATATGAACAAAATCTTTTATCACGATATGGGAAACTTTATTTCATGGTAACGATATATATCACAATATAGCTATTTTTGTTTTAAATGAGGTCTTTATGATATCAACATTTTGAATATTAGCCTATATTAAAAATTAACAAAAGCAAAAACTTAAGCTCACTGAAGACAAGTAAACAGTCAGCAATTAAATAAGAATAAGAAAATAATTACAAGCAATACGACAAAAAAAAAAAAAAAAAACTATGGTAGAACAAATAAATAAGAAATGCTACATACACTGTATAAAGTAAACAAATGTATAAAAACACTGCATATTCTTCATTGTGTAAATTAAATATATATACTTCTTCTTATTAAAGTAACATAGTGATTTAGTCAATAGAAGTGAGAGATTTTCTGTCTTTTGTTGTTTGATTAACTTTAATGACAGACAGCAGGAATATTAGGCTGCTGTCACTTTAAGAGCTGCCCGGATCCAGTATACTGTTACACGTGTTTTCTTTCTTAGCTGTTTGCTTTCGCTTAAGACCTAAATTACTGTGTTTACGAGGATACTCACAAAGACGGGGATTTTGTTCAATACTCAATATATATAAAAGTCAATATACCTGCTTGTGACCGCACCTCAGCGCTACAAAAGAAAAGATGATGTCAGATCTCTGTGGGTTGATAGATTTCTATTGTTGAGCAGTATACCATCAAATATACTTCTCAGCCCAGTTAAGTGTTTTATTCATTCATTTTATATGTGCATATTTTGTAACTTGTGACTACGGCATGGTGTGTACCTGGTGTAAAGATGTTCAGGAACTTCTGCTCTGCTTCCTCCCACATGCCCTTTATCTTAATGAACTCTATTTCCCCAAGATTGGCAGTGAACCCAGATGCACGAATGCTCATCCCGAGAGTTCTCTGCATGCGTCTCTGCATCTCTTTTTGTCTGTCTGCCCTTTGTACATTGATTGACTAGTGCTGTGCTGTACGTTGGGAGCGCATAAAGCATCAGCAGATTTATGCTTCGTTAGTCAATGGTGAAGTGAAGCATCAGCTCTGTCATAGAAGCACTGCACAGAAGCAATCCACTCCTGTCAGACATAATCAATCACTTTCACTCCTTGCGGTCTGGAATCGGAGCAGTGGGGCTACAGGGGGAACTGCTGTGGGCAGAGCCTTCGCTGTAATGTGTTGTATGAATTGACTGGCACATCCCTGCTGTACCAGCAGTAATCTTTAATGCTTTTCAGATCTGAAAAGCTGCTTCTTCTGGGACCGTGAGGGTAGCGAGTACAAGCAAGACAGAGACGGTAGCTCTAGTGAGCTACATACGCAGCATCCTAACTGTCACGGAACCTCATAAGTGAAAGGATTTGGAATGCTCTACATGGACAGATACTCACAGCACCTCACACAAACAGCACTTCACACGAAACGCGACTCGACTCGTTGGTTTCAGTAGAGTTTGATGATATGTGGCATGTTGGTAAGCTTAAAATATAAAAATGCATGGCACTCAACATTTTTAAACATAAAATAAAAATAGAATATTTTCATAACTTGTTTTGTATTATTAAATGTTTATTCACTGGAGTGCAAAAGTTTGAGCTCTGTGGATCTCTTATGCTCACCAGCGCTGCTTTTAATTTAATCAAAAAAAAAAAAAAAATCGGGGGTCCTTAAAAAGTTTTAAATTTAGTTAATCAAATTTGTCTTAAAATTCTTAATGTTTCAAAGTCTTAAATGTTACAAAAAAGTCTTAATTATGTTTTCAAGAGGTCTTAGATTTAGGGACGGAAAGACAAGAATTGCAATATGGCTTAATAACCATTAGACTTCAAAAGGCTATGATTTCATTGAATAAATATGAGCGCTGCATGTTTCTGGTGCTGCAGGCTGTGGGTGCTGCACTGCTTTGTGTATAGCAGGTACCTGAGAACCGTTATATTCTGCCGTTTCGAAAGCGCCACCTGCTGGCAGAGAATGAATGTGGATTTTCACTCAGCTTGTCTGACGGTTTTGTTTACACTAATGCAGAAATCTACCCGTATTTTCATGCAGCAAACACAAAATTGTAAATGTGGACCAGCAAGATGCTTATGCATTATAAAAATCGAAACAATTAAGACACTAACATATATTAACACCCTAACACTAAGACACTAACACCCGATTCGTTAAATGCTGAATCTTTCAGTAACAAAACACCGCTGTGTTGCTTGGAGATGCGTGACTGTTCTAATCTGTCTAAAATGTAAATCAGTTAATATTAACTACTTGTTTATTGAACTACTATTGTATAAAATCAGTGTCACATTTGCAATCGTGCTGGTGCTTGGTCGTGTGATGTTGCTTACATATATCATATGTTATATACAATATTTATTTGTGTGTGCTGTTGCGCATGTTAGTTTTGATTTTTCTGTGAGTCAGGTAGGCTGCACGAGCCTTAACTGACGCAACCTTGATACTGTCCGTCTATTATCAATCACCGTTTACACCGAAAGTAATAAAATCAGAATCATCCTCACCACAGTTTCAGTGCTGCCTTAAGTATTATTTGTTGTTGTTGTTTTAATCCGGTCACTTGTGAGATCGGGCAATAAAAATTCTCTTACACTTGCCCCATCACAAAGTCCACTTGTCCCGGACAAGCAGACAAGCCTTAATGTCCAGCCCTGAATGGTATTTAATTTTATTTGTGCAAGTCTTGACAATCCTGCAGATACCCTGGCAATATTTTCTAATGTTATTAAAATTTAACATACTTTGTCTTTTTTTTTAATACTAAATTGTTCCAAATGTAAAAAAAAGACATGGAAAAAAAATGGAAAGACATGTCTTATGCTCACCAGGTTACATTTATTTAATTCAAAATTCAAAAAAAAAAAATAATATTGTGAAATATTATTACAATTTAATATATGATATGTTCTATTAAGTAGTTCCAAAGCTAAAATAAATATATAAATAAATAATTGAATGATATTTTTGAAAGAAGTCTCTTATGCTCTTCAAATAAATTATTATTCACTGGTGCACAAAAGTTTGGGGTCGATAAGAGGTTTTATTTATTTATTTATTTATTTTTAATAGACATCTCTTATGCTCACCAAGTTTTCATTTATTTGAGCAAAAATACAGTAAAAATAGTAATATTGTAAAATATTTTTACAATTTAATATATTACTGTGTTAATATTAAATGGTTCAAAATGATACTGAATGAATTAATTAATTAATTAATACATTTTTGACGTTTTTGAAAGAAGTCTCTTATGCGTAGGTTTTATTTATTTGAGCAAAAATACAGTAAAAACAGTAATATTGTAAGAAATTGTTACAGTTAAAAATAACTGTTTTCTCTTTTAATATATTCTAGAAAACAGTTCATTCTTGTGATGGCAAAGCTGAATTTATAGCATCATTACTCCAGTTTTCAGTGTTATATGATCCTTCAGAAATTATTCTAATATGCTCATCTGGTGTTTAAGAAACATTTCTTCTTATTACTTATACATTATCATTAATGTAAAGCATTTGTGTTGCTGGTTAATATTTTTATGGAAAATCAGATACTTTTTTCCCAAAAGAACGTTTATTAGAAACCGAAACCTTTACTGTCACTTCTGATCAAATGAACACATTCTTGTTGAATAAAAGTACTTAAAAACTAATTGACCCCATGCTTTTCATGGTAGTGTATATGTTCTTATTTGTTTGTTTAATGTACATTTATAATCAACTATTGCTTCATCCCACTTTGACAGTAGCCTTATATATATTGACTAGGTATCTAGTCAATACTGCCATTGAAAAATCCGTTTTGGCAACCACTAATCTTTCTTTTTTTTCATCTTGTTGTTTCCATTGACATTGGCTTCTCTCTTAAGGAAGTGTCCTAGGAGGCAGCATAATTAAGATGCAATGACACCTAGTAAGGCAGCTCACTAGGCTTCAGAACAGAACAGCTGTGTACTAGTAGGAAAATTTAGATGGATTCGGCTTGCATGAGCTCGATATGTTTTGTTGATGTGATCCGAGCAAAGGAGCGCACTCGTTTCTTTCAATCGATGAGATCTGGTTAGCTCTAGTGCTTAGCGGCACCGTTCTTGATTGCTTCGGTTATGTGGACAGGAACAGCTGGAGCACCTCCGAGGACTAATTTTCACATCTCCATCGATCTGTGATTCATTGGTCCCTTTTACCTCTGGCATCTGTGTCTGATTTGTCAACTGTGAGATGGATGCAGTTGCTGAGAGGTTTTAGCTTACTAATATCACTCTTTAACCGCATGGAGTGTCTTATTTTGCTGGAGGTGATGAATGCACACCTCCCTTTATCAGTATGGGTGGCACACACACGCATGTATGTGGCGGCTGCGTATGAGACGCTTCGGCATTATTGGATTTTCACTTTTTGAGATTAGAAGCTGTGCGCCGCACCAAAACAAAATCATTTACATCCTATGGGAGTGTGAAGAGACTGTGGGCTTGTTTGGGGGTGGGGGGTGGCTCATGAATCCAAATGAAATTTTATGGACCAGTGGACCTCTTAATTGCCCCCCAGGTGTTATCTGTGCTGAAGCTTAATCTCAACATACATCCCTCTCCACTTTATTTCATTTCCACCTCTCTTTCCCCTACCAGCCAACAGGGACAAATGATCTGACGAGGGGCCGTCACATACTGCTTGCCAAACAGGTCCTCCTAGGATTTGTCCTAGGCCTTAACCTCTAGCTTATCTGATAGTTTTGCATACTAAGTGAATTACACTGTGTAAACGAGGTCATAATCTACAAATGCTTGAACATTATTAGGCCCTTTTTCCCAAATGTATGGAGGCTTATTTCAGCCATTTCAGCCAATATCTCACAATTCAGATTTTTTTCAGTTGCAAGTTTACATCTTCCGATTCTGACTTTTTTTTCCTTAAAATACAGTACAGAGCAGATTACTTTAGATATGAAAACAAGTCCCAGCTTTCATTTTTTTTTTTTCACTTTCAAACAATAAAAATTCAAACAATAAATACCACTTTGTGACTCTTTAATTTGTTGTGACAGATCGCAGTAGTGCCTCAGTTCAAGCGGCACGTGAACCAATAATTTTTTCCTCTTTACTATTTTCTAGAACAAAATAAACATGACATAAACATATTGTTTCAACTGCAAAAAGACGTCAATACACACCATTTTTCAAGATTAAGTCCACAGGCTTTAATCTACCTGCCTGTCTGATTTGTTTGTCGGGCAAAAAGTGGTAGATTCAGCATTACGATTGGTCAGATCGCCTGCCAATCAGACTCCCGGCGAAGGGTCAATGGCAAGTTATAAAGTCAGGGTTGTCAGATATAAACTTGGAATTGTAAGAAAAAAATAGAATAGTAAGCTGACTTTTTCGCCTCAGAATTGTAACTCACAATTGGAAGTTTATATCTTACAATTTTGAGAAAAGAAGTCAGAATTGCGGGACATAAACTTGCAATTGCCAGAAGAAAGCTCGAATTGCAAGTTCATATCTTGCACTCAATTGCAAGTTTATGGGTGCTTTCACACCTGCCTCATTTAGTTCGGTTGAATCGCACTAGAGTTCGTTTTCCCTCTTGGTGCGGTTCGTTTGGGCAGGTGTGAATGTAGCAATCGCACTCGAGTGCGCACCAAAAGCGGACCAAAAAAGCGTACGCTTTCAAACGAACTCTGGAGCGGTTAGTTTGTGGTGAGAACATGATCCGAACTCGAACAGACCCAACTGCAAAAAGTACTGCACCTTTTTGGACTAATCCAGCTGCTGTAATCAGCTGCGCTGTGCATTATGTGATGTGGACAAGTATTTGTTGACAGTTAGCGCTTTAGCAACATAGCCCCATGGCAGCTCGGGGACAAGCTGAGATGGAGTTGTGAGAAGGTGCGGAGCCTCATAGAAATTACAATCATAGAAATTACAGGGATACAATCAGCCAGCACAGTCATCTCTCCATACTAAAAAGCGGCGTGTTGTCTGCCGGCTTTTTTCTCCTCTCTTTGTTTACTTCCGGGAGTTCCATTGGAATTTTCCCGCACGTTAATTCTGACCAATCGAAAAGCAGTTTAGGAAATGCGTTCAATGACACATCTGGCCAACGAGTGATGTGGATCTTGTCACATGACTGCATTTTGGTTCGTTTCAACTGGTTCGGACCAGAGCAATCAGTGTGGTGTGAAAAGGACCCAAAACGGGAGAAAAATGCTACAATGTATCATTTGTTGCCCTTGGTCCGGACCAAATGAACCGAACCACAGATGTGAAAGCACCCTATATCTCTTCTAATCTGGACTTTATAACTTATGACTTTAAGAGCTTATGTCTTGCAGTTCTAAAATAACAAGTTACAATTGTGAGAATTCTAGTCTTCAGTGTCACATGTTCCTTCAGTGCATTTAATGAAGTAGCACTATGCTATGTATGATTGTTTGCACTGTCTATTTTTATGTAACCTCTTTTTTATTAACTGTTTTCATACGTTAAATAATTTTTAGAAATTTTTTTTTTTATTCTTATTTCTAATGCATCCGTTTCCAAAAACTATTTGGCATGAAATGTTGCCTTCAGAAATTAGTCCAATATGCTGATTTGGTGCTCAGGTAACATTTATTATTATTGCCAATGTTGAAAATAGTTGTGCTGCTTAATTTTTGTGGAAACAGCAATTTTTTTTCAGGATTTTTTGATGAATAGAACATTCAAAAGAACAGAACTTGTATGAAATAAAAGTCTTTTTTTTTTACATTTTAAATGTCTTTAATGCCACTTTTGATCAGTTGCTTTTTCATTTTTTTCACGTTTTGTTATTGGAAACCCCATCAATGTACACTCCATACACCATAATGACAAAGAACAAAACAAATTTGTGACAGCTTTATTTAAAATAAAAGACTGAAATAAGTACATTGCATAAGTATTCATACATTTAAACACCTTCTGCATTTGGCAATTATCTGCCATTTTTCGCCTCACCTCTTCACTTCTCAAGCTCTGTCAGCTTGGATGGTGGCTGACAGACATTTTCAGGTTTCTCCAGAAATGTTTGATTGTGTTCAAGCCCAGGCTGTGGCTGGGCCACTCAAGGACATTCACAGAGTTGTCTATAAGCTACTCTTGATATGTGCTTAGAGTCATTGTCCTGCTGGAAGGCAAATCTTCTGCCCAGTCTGAGGTACTGAATGCTCTGGACTGGGTTTTCATTAAGGCCATCTCAATTTTTTGGTGCATTGAGCTTTCCTTCTCCTCTGACAGGTCTCTCAGTCCCTGCTGCTGAAAAAAAGCCCCACAGCATGAGGCTGATACCACCACACTTTAATGTTGGTACTCTGCAGGTGATGAGTAGTGCCTGGTTTCCTCCATACATGATGCTTAGAATTGAGCAGATTTTTTTCTGAACTCTTCCCCAGATCTGTGCCTTGACACAATCCTGTCTCTGAGCTCTACAGGCAGTTCTTTTGACCTGGGGGCAAAGATTTTGCTCTGATATGTATTTTCAGCTGTTAGACCTTTTATTGAGAGCTGTGTGCCTTTCCAAATCATATTCATTCAAATTAACTTGCCATGGGTTATAACATTGAGAGACCTTTATAGTTACAAACAGTAGGACACAGATATAGTATACTGTACAGAAAGGAGGAGAAAAATTCTGTGTTACTGCTGTAGCTTTTTCAACAGAACAATGAATGTATTATGATAAATAAATGTTGTGCTAAATAATGTTCTCACATTAAATGCTTGGGAAATGCAATACAAAAATACTCATTAAAGCAAAAATAAAGATTTTGTTGACTTTATAAATACAAACTATGATAAATATATATAAATAATTAATAATATAAAGTTCCCCAAAAGAAGCAGTTAGGCTTTTTTTAACCTATTACACAATATTACATTCAGATTTATATCCTTTGTTTCCCTCTGCCTCCCATCCTCTATGATTGTTCAGAGACAAGACATGTGAGCATTCCTTTGAACCATTAAATGACAAAAGGGACATCTTACGTTCTTTTAAACTTCATAGCCATGCAAAAATAAAGGCCACAAGACAAATCCACAAAGTGCACTGTTGTGTAAGGTTTATTTATTCCCAGTTAGTTGGAACATTTCTTTGAGCATGAGGCATTAGCAGGCTTAACAGAACACATCTAGAGGATACACAGTTTGTCAAATATGTCCTTGAAAATGTTTTTGTTTTCAACGAAGAGACTATGCATAAACTAAACGTATGTGCTTCTCAGGAATATGTTTGGCCTGCGGCCGATGGATTATGCACTGACTCCAGAAATGCAAGAGGTCCTAAGAATGGCCCCAGGGGCACCGCTTCCTGTAGTGACCGCCGTGAGCCCCCCTGCCAGCCTCAGTAAGGTACACGACCCAAACCCGCCTCACAAACAAGCACACTCAAAACAAACAGATAAAAATTGCTGGTGTTTTGTACATCATCTTGTCGCTCTGAGACAGCATCTGTCAAGAACATAAATGCAAATGAAGTGTGCAGTACAGTTTATTTGTATTCTTGCAGGCTGCAGGCTGTGTGCGAGATACGGGACCAGCGGTTGTGATTGGCAGTCAGCTGACGCAGACTCAGCAGAAGCAGCTCGCCAAAGCAGCTCAGCTCTTTGGAGGGAAACAAGTGAAGTCCTTTTCTAGTGCAGGTACAACTCCTTTGAGCTCTTATGCAAAGAAGCGAGTGGGCGGTGTATTGTAGTATGAGTAGTTTTATTTCACATACACTACTGTTTAAAAGGGATCAGTAAGATTCTTTTTTAGAAATGTCTCTTTTGCTCATAGTGGCTGCAGTTATTGTGAAATATTATTTCAGTTTAAATTAATGTTTCCTACAAAAGCCCGTTTCCGGGAAAAAAAAAAAAAAGTTAATTGCGAATTTTTATTTCAAAATTCTGACTTTTTTTCCCCTCGCAATTCTGACTTTTTTTCTTAGAATTCTGAGATTTAAAGAAATAAAGTCTAATTTTAAGGGGGGGAAAAAGATATAAATTTGCAGTTGTTAGAAATAAAGTTAAAACTGTAAGATATAAACAATTCTGTTTATTTTTCAAAATTGCAAGTTTTTTTTGACTTGATACGCAATTGTGAGTTATTAACAGGCATGAAAATCCCTCACCTTTCGGCAAAATTCGCCGTTTTGAAGCCAAAACAGGTGACCCACGTGAATCGTGTAGATCCGATGAGAAATTCTTTTTGAGGGGGTGGGGTCTTGGATGGTATTTATTGATTAATTAAAACTTAATATAAAGTGGATTTGAGCCATTTCAAATCGTGAAAGCTGAGCGTCCCGCGTTCGTAGACCGTGCGCGCCATCCACTGACATCCAGGGCGCCATTTCTTCCTGCGGGACAATCCGCGTGGGAGAAGACGACAGGGGAGAGATCCACAATTTAATTTCGTGGTGTGTATGTGTCACCAAAGGCTTAGTCGCCGTTCACATGCAGCGCGTTTTGCGCGCGCAAGCTATTTATTTTCAATGGAGCCGCGCAGTTTAAAATCCAAAGCAGAAATGTTTTTGTAACTGACAGCGCCTTCATGGTTGCCTAGTAACAGCAGACGCTACAGAAGCGCGAGCGCCCAAGCGCTTTGAAATTGGTGGAGGAAGCGACGCGCCTCGCGTTTTCCACGCGTTTTTAGACGCTTCATGTGAACGTACCCTTAAGAGAGTAAGTTACATTTAATGCTAAAGTATCGTTAACACTAATACAAACATTATTTTTGCAGTATGAGTGTGTTAGGGCAGAACGATGCAGCTCTATTTCATATGTCTTTAGACAAATGTCAATACAGTATTTTTTCAGAACCTGTGCTTGGCTTATTATTCCATTCAACTTATTTGGCTACTGTAAAATTGGCAAAGGGAAACTTTTATCAAACATGTTTTTTTCTGGCATGCTCTGTCTGAAATAGCAAATAGCATTTGTGGTTGATGGTATGTTTTTCGATAATGGTAGAAAACACTTATTAGGTTGATTTCTTTGCCCAAAAAAACAAACAAACAAAAAACTTGGCTGTCAATCATGATGGAAGAATAAATAAGTTAAGTTACAGCATGTCCCCTAATGAGGCCGTAATATTTATTCTGTGGGAGTCCCCCCACCTGCCGGCCTCATCAGAGGCCACATCACCCCTCGAGCACCCATCTCACCTTTTTCACCCCTGACCCATTTTCATGCCTGTATTAAGTCAGAATTGTGAGATAGGCCTATAAACCCGCAATTCTGAGAGTATATCAGTTTTTTTCCTTTCAAAATTGGACATTATTTCTTTATATCTTACAATTCTCACTGTTTTTTTCTCGCAGTTCTGATATTATTTCTTGCAGTTGCAAGTTTATATGCAATTCTGAGAAAAAGTCAGAATTGTGAGATAAAAAGTCGCAATAACCTTTTTATTTATTATTCAGTGGCAGAAACAGGTTTTCATAGCTCACTGTTTTAATTTATTTTAAGATGTGATTTATTCCTGCGAGGGCAAAGATGAATTTTCAGCAGCATTATTACAGTCTTCTGTATCACATGATTAGGCTGATTTGAAAATGTATATATATGTATGTATATATATATATATATATATATATATACACACGTTTCACAAAATAAAAGAGTGATGAAAATTATATTAAAATTATATTAATAAAAACTAAAAACATTACTCTTCCGCCAAACAATGTAGTTCCTCAGAAACAGTTGGGGTCGCAACAAAGTGGTTGCTGAGCAACACAAAGAAGTAAACAAAGGTGTATATTTTATAGAGTAATTTACAACAGCTTAGAAAGTGGCTCAACCAATCAGAACCAAGGACTGGAACTATCCGTTTTATAATTAATATTAGAAAATCGATAGTTTTGAATCTAAATTCTCATTGGAAGAATCACATTAAAAGCAATTATAAAACGGCCAACCTGCCGTGCTTTTTAATATGCGATAATTTGAAAATAGTATTGTTATTCTAGCTTTTGACATGCAGTACAGACTGATATTAGTTTTTAAATAATGGACCAATCAAATGAATCTGGCAGCAGAATAAGCTTATTTACATGTGCACAAGTATGTGAGTATTTATATTACCAAAGCTGTAGGAAAGTTCATGTGATAAAAGAAATAATTAAAATAGATTTTTTTTTTGATGTGCCAGTTATCATTCCCCCAATCCTATAATTCAGACGATTCTGAAATATGTGGCGTATAATCACTATAGAAAAGTTTTTTTGTATGTCTGCTGGGGATTGGATTATTTCAACAGCACATAGACATCTCAGAACAGCTCAAGAAAACAATGAAACATTTTGAGAGCTGTGAAATGAAGTGTCTCTTCTTTCTTTGCTTTTCTTCCATCATATAGAAGAGCACTACAACACATCCAGCTGGAGCATAAGAGGGATATTATGAAATCATACATTATGAAACCAGCACTTTCAGTGACAAATGTAGCTCTCGCAGAGTCTTTCGACTCCTCCAGAAATCACACCAACAGACAAACAATGTGCAGCATCTCATCTTCTAAGCAATCAAAGTTGAAACAGAGTAGAATTAAAGTAATTGAAGCAGTTTCTCATACGCTGCACATAGCCAAACAAGGGCAAAACGCAATTTTCTCGAAGAATGTAGGCTGTGCGTTTGTCACACAACAAAGTCAAGAGCTTTTGGATTTTTTTGTTTTTTAGATTTAAAATGATCTCTAGGGATTGCTGAAGTTTAGCATATTATTTCTGTTTTAGGAGCCTCTATATATTGTGTCTTTTGTTTTTCAGACATTCATTGTGAGCAGTGTTGTTATACTTAGCTAAAACTTTTAAAACTGGTTGTCAGTAAATGAAATAAAATATCAGTATTGGGTTAAAAAAATAAAACTCAAGTTTGAGTTGATGTACTACAAACAGACTGATTTTAAAAAATGATAAAAGCATACAAAATTACTAAAACAACAAATTAAAAAATAAAACTGAAAATATAACAATAAAAGCTAATTTCAGTCTGCTTTCTTATTTGAATCTTACATTCAAATAAGTTTTAGATATAACTAAGTGAATTTTTATAATTACAGTGGTAGTTTCTCATAGAATTTAATACAAATGTAATATGTTATTATGTGACTAGTGATTTATTTGTTTTTTTAATGTAATTAACTGCTTCCCTCTTTGATTAAATGTCTCTACAGTCACCCATGTGGTTGTACCAGATGTTCCCATCATGCCCTCTACTCTGACCACACTGCAGGGCGTCCTCAACGGCTGCTGGATCCTCCGTTTCAGCTGTAAGTAATGAGTCAGAGCTGGGGATTTGTTCAAATGTCTATTTCTTTCTTTTCTTTTTTTTTTTGGCCTTTTTTTGGGGGGGCGGCATTTTTCAATTTTTCTTGACAGGACAGTAGAGATGAGACAGGAAGTTAGTGGGTGGGATCGCGAAGGGTTCATGAGGCAGGATTCAAGCTCGGGACACCCAAAAGCGCTACTGCACCATATGTCGGCACACTGCCCAACAGGCCACCGGTGCCAATCAAATGTCTGTTTCTTAGAACTTAGAAACATAGACCCCAAAAAGTTACAGCATCCAAATTTGCAAAGATGTGAGCAGTATTTACACTGTGTTGTTCTTAAGCAATGCTATTTCTGTTGAGCAAACCAATATAAAATAACTGTAAACCTATAAAAAATATTAATCATATTATTTGACTCTGTGGGTTTTCATATATTTGAAAACGGTCATTATTTTCAAATATATGTGAACTTGGCACGAGGTCCTTTATGTAGTGCTGAGTATTTCCTTATGTAAGATTTCTCACAGCTTCAGTTCTATAGTGAAAATCAGTATACTCCGGCTGAAGTGCTGCCCATTCATTTAGCTCCGATTCAAGAAATCTAAGGCTTTTTTTGAGTCTGCCCTCACTGCTGAATTCATTTCTGTCAGTGCAGGAGTAACATCAGAAGTGCACAAATGCAGCCTGAAGGAATCATTGCAACTCTGGTGTTTGTTCTTTAAGCTATCTATTTTGATACTGGTTATTGTTAACATATTTGTTATCCATCTTTAATGTCAAGCCCACGGCAAACAATGCCTTTTGAGGGCAGTTTTACTACATCATCTATCAGTCCTCAAAAAAAAAAGGCTACTCTTCAAAAAGTCTTGCAGTAGAAATGTTACATACTGGAGATGCTACATGCATTTTGATTTCAGTTCGTAGTGTTTTCAGATGCTTTAGATTGACTTATTGCCCTATGATTTTTGCAATTTCAGTAAAGTGGATTTAAAATTAAAATTTACTGTATAATGCAGAATGTCACGGGTTTTGTCAAATTTCGGACAAAAAAAATCTAAAGTATGTCAGTACACTGACCGATACAAAACGTGATATTGACTAGTGTCTGTGATTATTAAGCTGCAAAAATTTGATCTAAATATGAATCCTGCATGTTTGGCATGTCTCTGTGTGAATGAATGGCGCAGATGCGTGGTTTCATTACTACTACCACAAAAATCTAAATACACAACACAGTATTTCTGAAAAAAGAGAAATTATTAAAATAAGAAATGATTTAAATTAATAAAATAATATATATTTTTAATAAAATCAGTTCATCAAAAAATTTAATGAAACCGTTAAAATGGAATCTATAAAGTTAATGGAAAATATAGAATTTGAAAAAAAATATAACTATATTTAAGAAATAATACTTTTCACAAACATATTTCATAGGGCTTAAAAATGTAATTTTTCTTGCATTTTTAATAAATTCCTGTTAAATTGTGTAAGTTTCATGCTTTCTATTAATTAGACATGCTTTTTTTCATTACTACACACATACTGAAGCGCGCGTGATGATCAATATATGAGTATATGAAAATCGTCATATAATGTACAAATTATTATAAACTTAAAGGTCTTTACAGCAACCTGTCAAAATAAAAGTTCGGCTTAACTTGAGGAAACTTTGACAGGAATATATTACTTAATGTAGGCCTAATGATAGTTATAAAATAATTATTAAAACAGTATTTGTAATATTTGGCCAAATCGTGCAGCAACAAAAAATGGAAGAAAGAGTGAGTGAGTGTGTAGGTATACATGATTCAGTTTAGCACTCTGTCTGTGCCACACTTTATGAGCTGTTGATGCTGTGCCTCAGTTTTTTGTTCTTCTGTATGGGTCTCCATAGCTCAGTGTATCACGGTTCAGTGCCCATGAGTGTGTGAGCTGCCAGCGCAACCGATCCACAGCCACCCACTACACACACGCACACGCACAAACACCCACACGCACACACACATACACACACACGCTGAGCTTCGATGTCCTCTCTCATAATCGTGAATCTAATTAGCTAATATGCTAATGGCTCTTTGCTGCTCGGCTAACAACCTGGCCCTGTCGTCCAGAGAGAGAGTCGGATTAACCCCGGGATGTAGCATTCTCACCGCCACCGCCCTCACGGGGTCCCGGGAAATGAACACTGTAATTAAAGAGGCAGAGGAAGTGCAATTACAGCTCATGATTACTATGGAGGATTCTGAACGCGCTCCTATAGGTGGTATCGGTGTTCTGTTACCATGGGCTGGGCTGGATATAAAGATAGCGCTACACACTGACTCTTTGAATGTATTTTATATTATATTAGTGTTATTGTGTAATAAAAATAGTATGAAAAATATTTAATTAACAATGTTTTAATAGACTGAAGTAAGTCAAAATAATGGTTAAAAAGGAAAATCAGGAATGTGTTTTTTTTTTTTTTTTTTGCAAGAAATCCATTAATTACAGTTTATTAATTAAAAAACATAAAATAAAATAATAAAAAACATGAAATAAATATTCTTTTATATTTTATGTAATACACATGAACACACACTAGGGTTTAAACCTTTGAGGTCACAAAGCTGTTATTATTATAATTATTATTATTCAATTATTCAGTCATTATTGTTATTGCATATTCAGTGCTTTTATTAATAATAATAATAGTTTAATTTTAATATTGTATTTATATTGAATTTGCCTTTTATAATATAACATCATTCATGTTTTTAATTAAAAATATAATAATATTCATGTTAGTAAGAACAGGATTTAGAATAAGAATAAACCTGCCCCCCAGAAAAGACCCTTATTTTCACCAAGACTGCATTTTATTAAAATAAAATAAAATAAAATAATAATGATGATGATAATAATAATAATAATAATAATAATAATAACAATAATAATAATAATAATTATTATTGTGAATTCTGTGCTTTTATTAATAATAATAGTATTTAATTTTAATATTGTTTATGGTATTTAATATAACTAGAATATTTAATAATAGTCATGATAGTAAGAACAGGATTTAGAATAAGAATGAAGCTGTTTTATTTTTCTTTAAAGCTGTTTCCCCCCCAAAAGTCCCTTATTCTCACCAAGACAGCATTTTATTTGATCAAAAATATAGTAATAATAATAATAATAATAATAATTATTATTATTATTATTATTATTATTATTATTATTGTTGTTGTTGTTGTTTTTTTATTATATTTTTATGATTATGATTGCGTATTCTGTGCTTTTATTAATAATAATAATAATAATAATAATAGTATTTAATATTGTGTTTATATATGTATTATATGTATTTGTATATGTATTATTGAATTTTATAATGTATTATATTCATGTGTATATATAATTAGATATAAATATAATTAGAATATAAATAATACAAAAAATAAAATGAATAATAAAAAAAAATAATAAAAATGGACCAAGGCTGCATTTTATTAAACAAAACAAAACAACAACAACAACAACAACAAAAAAAAAAACAGTAAAAAGAGTAATGTGTTTTTTTTTTTTTTTGGTGAATAGGTGGTTTTAAAGAACAGTATTTGTTAGAAAATTAAGTCTCTTGTAGCATTATAAATGTCTTTACTGTCACTTTTAGTCAGTTCCAAAAGTACATGAGAATACAGCTTATTTTTGTCATTTACATATAATATACAGTTTACCTTTATTTAAAAGTACATTTTGAAATAGTATTAAAATAAAAACAAATGTCAAAACACTAAGTATAAAGGCACGTAAGACCGTCTGTCAGTTGCAAACGCAGCTAGAAATCGAGCTAGCATCTTTACTCTTCTCTTAAACTGTTTCATATGTATTTTTAGACACTCTACAAGGTGCCCATTTATTCCCCTTGTCCTTTTTCTGTCATCATTCTCATTGAAACAACAGACAATAGCTGCCTGCTCCTCCAGAGCTCTTCAGTCAAGAAAGGGCCATTTCACCCAGACATACAACTAGGGCAAACCGAGCAGAACGCTATCAAATAGTTGTAAACAAGTTGAGCGGGCGAAGAAGGCTTGTGATGGAGGATTTTTTTTTTGTGTGTGAAGCAGCAGCTGTTTTTTAGACAGGCTTGAGATCACTTGTAGTATATATTGCGCTGAAGACCTTTTGTGAAGAATTTTACCTGACAGAAATGAACAAAAAAATTGTTTTCACCCTTGTTGAGAGAGATCCACGATCCCCTCTAGCTGTGCGTCTTCCAGCCCTGAAAATCTTGTCCGGCTCTGTTACTTTTCCCTAGTGAAAGTTGTAAAATACAGCATAAGACTTGCAGAATTTAACTGTGCGTTGCATCACTGCTGTTGTACTTCTTTGCCTTGAAACTGCAGATTTCTTTTGCACTTAAAAGAATAGTTCACACGAAAAATACAAATTCTGTCATTGCTTTAATGCCATTTTTTGTTCCATTTTCTTGTTCATTCATAACCATTACGCTTCACAACAGACCAAGAACACCGTAAAATGAGACATTATTTTATAAAAACTATAATAAATATATTAGCCGCTATATGCTCAAATAGTAAATTAGTATTTGGGAAGGCACAGAAAAAGAATATGCATTCTACAGAGCCACTAAAGGGACATGGTTGGCTGCTTCCTAGCCTGTTACATTAGAGTACATAAAATTTCACTTACCACATAAACAGAGTAAGGAGCGATGACTGACAAGATGATGGCGAATGATTTGCAGATTCTGGTCACCATTGACAAATATCTAATCTTGTAAAACGTTTGGTAAGTACTGCCGCTCCATAGTATAAACAGAGTAAGTGTGATCATGAATCTCGAAACTGAAAGTAAAAAGCGAACGTGCATTCAAAAGCGATTTCAGTGTCAGAGCCTATGTTTTTTTTTTGAGGAAAACATTTCAGGATTGTACTTCATATAATTGACTGCTATGGTGCCCCGAGTTTGAGCTTTCAAAATGCAGTTTAAATGCGGCTTCAAGCGATCCCAAATGCGGTTGTAAACAATCCCAGCCGAGGAAGAAGGGTCTTATCTAACGAAACTATCAGTCATTTTCATAAAAATTATACAATTTATATACTTTTTAATGTCAAAAGCTCGTCTTGCTCTCCCTGAACTCTGTGTATTCTGTCTCAAGACAGTTAGGGTATGTCGAAAAACTCAAATCGTTGAATCGTATTTTCTCCCTCAACTTCAAAATCGTCCTATATCGCTGTTTTACCTTTTTTGTTAAGGGTGTTTGATCTTCTTTGCATGTTCACTTGGTGAACATGAGACTGGGTCGGTACCCATATTATTATTATTATTATTATTATTATTAGAATTAATATTATCAGGTAACACAAACACGTTTCTTGATTTGAAACAATATTACTCAATAAAAAAAACAAAAAAAAAAATTAAAAAAAAAACATAAAGTGTTTGTCATGTTCTGACCATAAAAAATAATTTAAAGCCACATTTAATGTCTGGTTTTCTCAACTTTTACATTGTAGCAGAAATCTGCTTTTAAACTTGAAAGAAATAAAAATTTGACTTGATTATCGATATCCACTGACATGAAAAAAAATTATCGTGATACTTTTTTGGCCATATCGCCCAGCCCTAAATAGACATATTGGCATCACTGATACTTACCTACGGTCATAAAAAAAAAATTAACAAATATTAAAAATATGCTGTCTTTGTGTTGTTATTTGGTTTATAATTATTTGCTTTTGATACTTTTTTACTTAAAAAAAAATGTAATTATCCAATTACTTGATTAATTATCAGAATAATCAACAGATTACTCGATTACCAAAATATTCGTTAGTTAGATTGAATGTGAAATTACTGCAATATAAAAGTATATTTAAAAACTTTGATAGGTGGGATTAACAAAGTTAATCCAAAGTTTTTCTTTTACTCAATTTCAGAAAAAAAGTATTTTTTTTTAATCGATTGATAGCACTACAAAAAAACGCATATGCAAACTTTTTAACATGTCAGGCTTTACAGGTTTAAAGTGCTGATGTAGTATAGCTGGTAAGCCTGCTATGTTTTGTTCTCTTTCTCTCAATCTTTCTTTCAGGGGTGAGTTGTAGCCTTCGGGCAGGCAGCTGGGTCGGGGAGAGCAAGTTCGAGGCAGGTGACGGCCCCCTGCGTGCCCGCGTGAACAGAGGCAGCCTGGTGAGTGACAGGCCGACATGTGGAGGGTCTAACAGTTATCGACACATTTTCCTCTCCAGAGAGAAGGAATAATGGCTGAGTGAAACCCTCTCTTGGTCCTGCTCTTTAATGGTCTCTCATTGTCAATCTGCCATGTTGATCTGCTCTCCTCAGGCTGGCTTGGCTTTTATTACTGACTGTGCTATGGATTGTGGCTTGTTTCGAAAGTCACACACTTCCCTGAGGACAGAGAATTCAAAGAGAGGGAACACACTTGTGACTTTATGAGAGGACTGTGCATTGTGAGACAATATGGGGCACTGGTGATCTCCCTAGGCCACGTGTACGACTCAAATGCATTGCAGTGAAGAAGCCAAGCTCGCTGTTCTGCTCTGATTGCTAAGAAGCCTCCCGACACAGTCTAATAGCAGCTCTCTGCAGTTCTTTAACATGAAAACAGCAGGATTTGGACAGTTGGTAGGATGAGGTGATGTTTTTATAATATAAAATTAAGCAACACTGCAAACATCAAGGTAATGATATCTGTTTGGTTATGTTGTTCAGTTCTGTGAATCAGTTTAAACTGTCTGATTCATTGAATTAATTCAAAAACTCAATGGTGATTCATTGGCACCATCATTTATTTTTACAGTTATACCATTTATTTGATCACCAATACAGTAAATGATAACAGTGTGTGTGAAATATTATACAGTTTAAAAGAATAAATATAATTTATTCCTGTAATGACAAAGCTGAGTTTTCCACATCCATTACTTTAGTCTTCAGTGTCACATGATCCTTAAGAAATCATTCTAATATGCTGATTTGGTGCTTATAAACATTTTATTATTGTCACTGTTGAAAACACTTATGCTGCTTAATATAATTTTTTCACAATTCTGTCATCAGCAATTAGTAAAATAAATAAATAAATAAAAATAACAAAATTATTTTTTTTTTTACTGAAATAGAAACGTTTACTGTCACTTTTCATCAATTTAATAAATCCTTGATGAATAAGAGTGTTAATTTGTTTTTAAAAAATCTTACTGATCCAAAGCATTTTAATGGTGCTGCATATTTAGTTAAATATGACGTTTATTTCTATAATTATATTGACGCATATGTGACCCAGGACCACAAAACAACTTTTTTTTGTAATATAAATGGTTAAAAAGGAAAGCTGAATAAATAAGCTTTCCATTGATGTGATGCATGGTTTGTTAGGATAGGACAACATTTGGCCGAGATACAACAATTTAAAAATCTGGAATATGAGGATGCAAAAAAATCAAAATATTTCAAGTCCAAATGAAGTTCTTGCAATGCATATTAGTTTTGATATATTTCCAGTATTAAATTTACAAAATATCTTCATGGAACATGATCTTTATTTAATATCCTAATTATTTTTGGCATAAAAGAAAAAAAATTGTAATTTTGATCCATACCATGGCTATTGCTACAAATATACCCATGCTACTTATGACTGGTTTTGTGGTCCAGAGTGGTGAATGTAATTATTGACTGCAGAGAGATTGCTGATACAGAGAGATGATAAATATTGATGAAAGACTGAAAAGTATTTTAAAAACATTTGGCTTCATTCCACAATATGCATTCCATATTGTGCTGATATTTATCAAAGATAACATAAACCTTATAAATGCTGTAGTGTAAATACTGATTACCTCTGAAACAGAATTAGAATGCAAAGGACACATTCCATAGTTGAATTTTGCATTTGTTTGTGTTGTATTGCATCTGTGTCCTGGTTATTGTGAGGCTTTAATGGCCTGAGTCTAGCATTTTGACCTCTCAACAAGTGTGTGCCAGTGACCCATATGCAGATCTTTGCTTTGGGCATCTTACGACTCCCCTGAGCTGGCATTGTTGCAGAACCATCCAGACCAGAGCAAAAGCCTGTTACTTTAACCCCAAATGTCCTGCAGCTGCTTTCATAGATGGCACAGAAGTGGCTAAGATTTTCACTGAACCATATCTTACCACTTTCTTTACACCTAGCTCCTAGTAGCAGGTTGTTAGTTACTCTTTTATTTGTGAGGGGCATTGAAAACCTAGAATAATAATTTTAATGGAATTCCTTGAAAATGTCATAGAAATAGGTAAAATATTGAAGTCACTGTACATTTTTATAGCCAGTAGGTCAACATTTCATCATCTAGGAATTCCTCTATAAATGTTTTAAAATCTGATTAAATAATCATGAAGGACTGGAGAAGTCATGGAAATGTATTAGTCCAAAAGGGTGACCAATATTCATGTATCACCTTTAAAAATGCAAATATTTATGTCTCAGCTTTGACTTAGCAGTTAGCAAACCTTAGATACTTTGAGTTCTGGTGCTCGTGTAGGAATAGTGGGTTCAAATCTGGCCTTTTATTGTCACCCAGTCAGAGTTTTCTCCCTTTTCCCAATAATTTCCAGTCACCTCCACAATCAACATGTCAAAGACCTAACAAAATGGCAATAATCTCAATGCAGCTCATTATAGGATGCCATTAATTATATATTCATGTACTTTATTTATGCTTTGTATACTAAATCTCTCTCATTTTCTCCTACATCTTTAGCTGCCTCCCCTCTTTGATGGCTGTTTCTTCTACATGCTGGGCTCCTTCTGCAAGCCCCCGAAAGACGAGATCATTCAATTAGTGAAAGAAGGAGGTGGACAGCTTCTGAATCGCCAGCCCAAACCCGACAGTGACGTCACGCAAACCCTAAACGCAGCGGCCTACCATGCCAAGCCAGGTTCAGACCAGGTTCTCTGCACCCAGTATATCTTATACGATCCTCAGAGCTCTTACAAACCTCAGAAGGTCCGGGTGGGTAAGGTTTGGTCGGCTCCATCCACGTGGCTTCTGGATTGCATAGCTGCGTTTGAACTCCTGCCAGTGCCGGAGCACTAGACCCTGTACTTGGTGTATTATTATGTTTCAGCTTTATGACATCAAATAAAACCATTTTCTGCATAAGAGAAATTAGTTTTTACCCTTATCGGAAGATAGAGACAACATAATTGCTCTGTTTTTATCAAGCTTAAAATGTGAGGCAAAATAAAGGGTCTAACTATTCTATGAAGATTCAAGTCATGTGGCAAGAAAGTATTTGCATGCTTTTTAAAGTCTATTGTGCTTGTTCTTTTTGTCCAGGCCAAATTATGCCATCTGAAAGCTAGAAATTATAAAAACACTTGCCATTGTTAGGATACATGACCTATTTTGAGCAGACGTGCAACTTGCATGCAAAGAATTTAGAGATGAAGTGGGAATTTGTTTTATATTCCCCCAGACAAAACTTACATCTTCATCAGACATTTAAATGCAATGCTAATTGCTTAGACCGCTTTTGTTTTGAAAAACCAAATGGTATTCATAAAGTCCAGGACGGGATAATGGGATTCTGGCTTTCTTTGCTTCTATAGATGATGAGGTGGCATTTAGATTAGATTTTATTTAGGAAAAAATACCCAAAGAGATGAATGGAGAGAATAGGAGCAATTAATTCTCAAACGCTGGTGCTTTCAAACAAGCAAGTTATTGTTTTCTTTGCTTGTTGTTTCTGCAAGGGTTAAAAAATGAAAGATTTCTGGTCTTCTCTGGCCATCTCCCAAGACGGGGCTTTCAATGGGATTAGTCAGGGATGCTCCTAATTGCTATTGATTGCTGTGAGCCGCATTAAATTGCTTCGCCTTCGTCCTGCAGGGACGTGGAGGGAGGCAATTAGTGGTGTGGACAGGGTTTTGTGGGGTGATTAATTGGAGGGTATTGGAGGGTCCTGTGGGTAGTGGGAAACATGCACCCAACTCTTAACACCTGACTTTGCAAACTTTATCATCTCCCTACTAAGAGTTAAGAGCTTTCAAATGCACTTTTACAGAACAATGTGTGCAGTGAGATGCAATCCTGAGGGCAAAGATTCTCATTATGTGTTGTTTTTCACAGTTCTGGTTCTTATGTTGCTTTCGGTTAACAGTATATCAGAAGATGTCCTTAATATAAATCCTGTCTTTTTTATTCATCCAAGATCATCTTTTAGAGAAAATTTATATTAAAAAGAAAGGCTGGAGATGTATATTTATAATTATAACTGTACCCACTATCCAACAGAGGCTGATGAAAAAACGACACTGTAAATCTCAGAAGTACAGAAGAATGATCTTTTTTGTATGTATGGGAAGTTCTGCTGCCAAACAAACTTTATAAATTGTAAACTAGATTCCAGTTTGAAAGGGTGATGTCTCAAGCCCTATTCGGACAAGACTAGTTTTCCCATTCGTTTAAAGGGATAGTTAACCCAAAAATGAAAATTCTGTCTTTACTTACTCAAACTCATGTCGTTCCAAACCAGTAAAACCTTTGTTCATCTTCGGAGCACAAATTAAGATATTTTTGATGAAATCTGAGAGATTTCTAACCCTGCATAGACAGCAACGCAACTGACACGTTCAAGGCCCAGAAAAGTAGTAAGGACATCAATAAAATAGTCCATGTGATATCAGTGGTTCAACCTTAAATTTATGAAGCTACAAGAATACTTTCTGTGTGCAAAGAAAACAAAAATATTGATTATTCAATAACAGTTATTCAGTTTCTTCTCTTCTGTGTCAGTCTCTGCCATGCATTCACTAGAGTACCACAATGCATGCCGTAGAAGGTTGGCAGAACGAAAGAGCTAGTCATTTGAAGCACGCCATTCGGACCATTTATCTTATCTGTATCAGCTCAAAGTTAAAACGGCAGCGCGGTGCAAACTTACTAGAGCAGATGTTTACTCGCTGATGAGTCTCGGTCATGCAACCACAAAACAGTGCTGTGAGATCCAGTGTAAAGCACTTGAATTCAGCAACGAACATAAATAACTGGGTTTATAGCCAAATGATACAGCACTGATGAACAGGAGAGACACTATGTACAACGATACAGAAGGCTTTTTAATCTAAAAATCGCCATCATCTACCATAGATTTACTGTAGTATTAGCTCTAACTGCTCCATGGTATTGTGTCAGAAATGTGGGTATTTATTTCAAATTTTATTATACTATTAATAGACATGTATTAATGTATTGAAGGAAGAGTAATGGAATATAATTACAGTATTTATAATTACAGTATTTTTTTGGGATTAAGCTATAGCATTTATGCATTTAAACTAAATGTATTTAGAATACTGTTTTTCATACAAATGCATAGAAACCATATTACATTTTTGCCATGGTACTGAGGTCCTGTATTTGTGGTTTTAACTGTGATTATTTAAATGTATGCTACTATGTAATAAAAAAAAAAAATCTCAAACAGTCAGAATAATTACATTTCACAATAAAAAATGAGGTTGCTACAATTTTTACCAATATTACTGATTTTGATAATGAAATTTTTAATTTTTCTTATTTTTAATTTATTTCTTTAAGGAAAAATGACTGAAGTGTAAAGAATTCAAAAACGTAATGTGTTTGTCATGTTCTGACCTTAAAGGGGTCATCGGATGCTAAGTTCACTTTTTCATGTTGTTTGAACATTAATGTGTGTTGGCGGTGTATGTACAAATCTACCCTATAATGATAAAAATTCCATGCAGTGGTTTTTAATTATTCTGTAAAAATAATATCCGCTTTTTCATATCGAGCCGTTCTCAGATGCCGACAGAGGCCGCTCCCACGATAGTTGATTGACATGAGTTCTTACCTCAGACCACCTGTCACAGTCCAGTAACTTTCCTTGTTTCGTTGCCGAAGCAGGGATGTAAGTTAGACAAGAATATCTCCGATTGAACGATTGAGGTGTTGTGTTGCTGGATGTAATAATGAACATAGTGGTCGTCATTTACTCCCGACATCTGAGCCGCTGAAGATGCAGTAGATTACGTTTGTTTGTGAATGGAATGCGCCTCCCGATCTACATATATCTGTCTATGTTCGTGAGAATCATTCATGATCCAGCTTCACTTACAGCAGAAGTGTGTATAAGCATTTTTTATGAATCTTTGCGATCGCCTTTCCTTATAACGTGGTAGTTAGGAAGTTTAGCGGCTAAATGCGGCTAAAGTAAACAAGATCGTCATTCCACAGAGAGAAGAGAGGGGTGGGGCAAGCAGAGCTCATTTTTTCATTTAAAGGAACAACCCCTTAGAATGAGATGATTTTTGCTGAGCTAATTTTGGCAAGGTAAAAAGGGTGTTGTTTTACAAAACCATTGAGAATTTTTAATCAAAGTATATTAGAGACTTTTCATTAAGACCCTAAAGAATCATATCAACTTGTGGAAAATGGGCATCTGATGACCCCTTTAAATAATAGTTTAAAACCACAGTTAGCTGTCTGGTTTTTACAGCTTTCACATTGGAGCAAAAATTTGCCTTTAAACTTGAAAGAAATAAAAATGTGACCTTTATTGTGATAATTATCGATATCGACTCATATGAAAAAAAAAAAAAATTGATAATTTTTTTTTTTGTCTATATCGCCCAGCCCCGAGTCTTTGTAAACATGTTTGAAGATTTCATGTCTGAAAATGTTTGCCCAGCCTTACTTATTTGAACCTGAGTATATAGACAATGAACTATGAGAACGTCAACACTTGAGTCAGCAGCATCACACATGCATCGTGTGAACCATTGCGGTTAAACCACTGATGTCACATGGACTATTTTATCAGTGTCCTTACTACCTTTCTGGACCTTGACCATGTCGATGGCATTGCTGTTTATGCAAGGTCAGAAAGCTTTTCAAATTAATTTGTGTTCTGAAGATGAGCAAAGGTCTTAAAGGTTTGGAATGACATAAGGGTGAGTAATGATAGAATTTTCATTTTTGGGTGAACTATCTCTTTATGTATATTAATAACAGCACTTTTTTTTAAAAAAAAGTGCAGTTTCTTATTTGCTACCTAGTGCACCATATCTGTTTTTCCCCTTTTACATTATTTGGGCTTCTTGCCACTTGGCGGTTTAAATGCTTCCTGCTGATATCTGATGTAAACAAGAAAATGAAATCAATAAAGAGTGCCCCATCCTCTGCATAATAGCATCAGGTATGATCCTCACCTTAATTAATTTCTTCCCTCAATTATGTATGATCTTGTGGGCACATTTATTTATTTAAAGCAATCACAGACATCCGGTGCTAATAACTGTAACTGAACAGTGCTTTCCCTGTAGTAGGTAGGTCTGTAGGATTGGAAGCAATTCAATTCTGGGTACTGTTTCTGCTACTTACGATGAAAGTTCCACTTCTTCAGTCGCTTTTAGGGGGCTCTAGGATTTCTTTGTGCCACTTCCTGCTGTTGTATCAGCACTTTAATGCTCTCCTAGACAATGATGGATGAGTAAACCTGTGGTGGAGTTACAGTAATGGTCCGAGTTCCTCTCTTTCCTGCTCTCTGACCTCTGTGTGGTGATTGTTTTCTTAGCAGTAGCAGAATAAAGTGAACATGTGCCCGGCTCTCGCTGTGACAGAGCGAATGTGATGTTTCCAAACTGTAAATGAATGGCTGGTTATAAAATACCGCCTTGTCAGCATTTAGGAACTGCTCATGTCTGCAGTATCAGATGCCCTGTGCATCTGGCTGGAGATGAGCTGGTTGGATATGCTTACAAAAGATAGGAATGTTAAAAAAAAAAAAAATAATACACACACCGGCTTGCTTTTTTACTGAATAACACTTTTTTTTTTTCGGTCTATTTAACAAAATAGTTTTGTCTTCATAAATAATACACGTTTTTAATCCTCTTTCTAACTCTGAATTCAGAATACACATTAAACGCTTTGAGATATTTACATGTTTATACATTAGGAAGGGCACCTGGGCTTTGTATTGTCCCATAAAAATGAAACACACATATTATAATGATAATAATTATTATCTTAAATAATAGCACTGTTAAATGATACATATCAGTGAGTAAAATTTGTTTTAAATGAATAGTTCACAGAAAAAATGGACATTCTGTCATCATTTACTCACTCTAATGTTGTTTCAAACCAGTATGACTGTTTCTTTTGTTTTCATTCACTTATTATCCTCTCTTCCAGTGAGATCTTACATGCTGGAACTGAATCAAGATGTTGGATCATTCTGAAAGATTTTGTAATGTGAAATGATTCACTTAAAAGGCCCAACATAAAAGAAACAGTTGTTTACCAATCACACATCATCTTTTCACATAAAACCTCTTGTATATATTTTGGTCTGTTTCTCGCTGGTTATTCTATGGCTTCAAAAGACTTGGAATGTAGTGCATGAATCATGGCTCAGTTCTTTCAGATTTTGGGTTCCTTTTGAAGCTTGACAGCTTCAGTTTCTCATTCATTGTAACTGCATGGAAATTCACAATTTGAGTACAATTCTTGAACATGTCTTCATTAATGTTCTATAGAAACAAGCCGTTCGGCTTTGCAACAACACAAGGGTGAGTAAATGATGCCAGAATCATCGTTTTTGCGTGAACCGTCCCTTTAAGTGTAAGGACCCTCAGTGCCCGTCAGTAAGAAAAGCTGATTGTTTAACAGTATTTTTTTCCTCTTCCATTATAGATGCAGTTTGTTTTCAGGCACAAGTTCATATAACAGTTTTGTTTAGAAAAAAGAACAATCTTTCACAGCTTCCAGCTACAGTTAGTCAGTGTCTCAAAAAAAAAGAGCAATGGTTCACTTTTACAAAACTGACAGTGAATGGCGGAGACATTGACAGACATTGAAGGCCATGTGCACAAAGAATCAGGTCTTTTTAGAAGCATGATGCAAAACACAATTTCTTCACAGATGAAGCCGGTCCTTCCTTCAGTGGACGTACTGTAGCTTGTTATGAATCAGGGCGCTGTGAAAAAGTACAAATGTCATGTATTCCACGTCATCAGGCCAGGCCATTGTGAACTCCATGTGATTGTCAAAAGAGAACAGTGGGGGGAAAAAAATCATACAGGAGGACAGATGGGAGTTTTAAGTGCCACAGCTGACTTTCAGTCAATAAATAATCAATAAATGACAGTTTCACTATCTCTCATGATGTCCAATAATGTGCGATATGCTGCCAAAACAATAAACAGCTGTCAAGTTTAATAAACATTTAGGGTTAATATATAAAAACACACTTTTTATCCCACACAACAATTCCAGGACACAATTTGTTTCAATAAAGTCTGAGACTATTTTAGGGCAAATCTCACAAAAAGTGTGAAAAGAGCATGTCCAGATCATATTTCACCCCAAAATCAAGAGAAAAATTATTAAATCGGTTTTTAGCACCATTTAGATGTTGTATTGTGTTATTTCATGGCAATTTTGTCATTTTATGCAATGTTATTTTGTCAATTAAGCAAATTATTTTCCAAAATGTAAAAATGAAATATTTTAAGTATTTATACAGAAATATTATGTGTAAATTATGTATATTTACTGTCATGTATTAGATCACATTTATATATATATATATATATGTGTGTGTGTGTGTGTATATATATATATATATATATATATATATATGTGTGTGTGTGTGTGTGTGTGTTTGGATTTGTTTGATCCTAAGTAAAAACAGTAACATTTTTAAATATTTTTACTATTCAAAAGTAACTTTTCTACACTGTAAAAAAAAACAAAAACACAATTTGTTGAGTCAGCTTAAAATAATTTGTTACCCTGCTGCCTTAAAAGTGTAAGTTCAGTCAACTAAAATAAGTTTATTCAACTTGAAATGTTAAGTTGTACTAAGTAACAACTTAAATATTTGTGTTTGTTAAACTTAACAGATGGGTAAGTAACCCAGCTGCCTTAAAATTTGAAGTTGATTCAACTCAAATATCTAAGTTGTCACTTAGTATAATTTAACATTTCAAGTTGAATAAACTTTTTTTGAGTTGACTGAACTTAAAATTTTAAGGCAGCCAGGTTACAAATTATTTTAAGTTGACTCAACAAATTGTTTTTTACAGTGTATTTGAGTATATTTTTAAAATGTAATTTATTCCTGTGATTTCAACGCTGAATTTTTTGCATCATTACTCTAGTCACGTGATCCTTCTGAAATCATTCTAATATTCTGATTTGCTGTTCAAAAAAAACATTTACTATTATTGTTATTATGTTGAAAACAGCTGAGTATCTTTTTTTTTAAGGTTTCTTTGATGCATAGAAGCTTCATAAGAACAACATTTATCTGACATAGAAATCTTTTGTAACATTTAAATGTCTTTATCATCACTTTTGATCAATTTAAAGCATCTTTGCTAAATAAAAGTATTAATTTCTATATTAATTTCCCAAAATATACTGACTCCAAGCTTTTGTACGATATGGTGCAGGGGTGGCGAACTCCAGTCCTGGAGAGCCGCAGCCCTGCAGAGTTCAGCTCCAACACTAATAAAATCTCACCTACCTGTAGCTTCCTAGTAACCCTTCAGACCTTGTTTAACTTGTTCAGGTGTGTTTGATTAGGGTTAAAGCAAAACTCTGCAGGGCTGCGGCTCTCCAGGACCGACGTTCGCCACCCCTGGTATAGTGTATAATGTTACAAATGCTTTTATTTCAGATAAATGCTGATCTTTGGATCTTTCTATTCTTTAAAGAATCCTGAAAAAATTTAACTCAACTGTTTAAAAAATAATAAATGCTTCTTGAACAGCAAATCAGCATATTAGAATGATTTCTGAGAATCCTGTGACATGGAAGACTAGAGTAACATCATTAAAATGCAGCTTTGATCACAGGAATAAATTACATTTTAAAAGCAGTTTTATTTGAATATCTAATAGTTCTAATATTCAACATTGAGAATAATTGAATGGAAAGTACTATTAAATTTATACATATAAAAGATTTGTTGTGGAGTAAGAGGGAACTAAAATATTTATAGTGTTTATCTAAACCTAAGTTTAATTTACCAGCATTTTCTGAATGTATAATAAAATGTGAATTCTTTTCCGGAAAATATATTGCACACACGAAAAAAAACCAAAAACCAAAAACCACAAAAACTATTGTTCCAGTGGATTATGGAGATTTTCGTGTAAAATGTGCTTGAATTTTCATAAAGAATTAAACACTAACTGATCACAAAATATAATCATTTCCATTGTGCAGTTTTTTTGCAATGTGATCTGGACATATTTTTGTGAGATTTAGCCACTAACATGATTTTGTTGTTTTGTGTCATTTTTACAGCCATAAATCATTAATCTGAGATTGTATGCTAATTAAATGAACGATTTTCTCACAGGGCTTTGAAGCTCATGTTTTGTTGCTACAGTAGATGTATCAGTCTAGAACTATAGCAGAGGACAGATTAGCTCTGAAATCCTCCTCTAGTCTGTGATTTTAGAAAGCCAGCACCCTGCACCCATTGGGATGGGCAGGCTTAGGACAAAAAGAGAAACAGAAGCCATGGAAACAAAAAGATCGCCCGCTCGCATAAGCCTGAGCTTTGCTTGTAGCTGTGGGTCATGTTTGGTGCTTAGTGCTTCACAGTCTCGCTCGTGACAGCTTGTGTACTCATCCGCACGCTCTCTTCCTTTAGTAACGTTCTGTCCCTGTGTCAGATGATACTACACAACATCTGTTTTTTATATGATCAGAGCTGTAATAAATGTCCAGTGTGAATAACACTCTGGGGGTTGTTTTATAATCGTTTGTCTTCTGCTATATATCATTTATGGACGTTTACGGTTCATTATTTAAATCGAGACTTAATGATTTGTTGACTTATTGGACAAGCCTTAGTTTGAGCTATAGAGAGACCCTGAAGATGAGGTAAAGGCAGTGAGCGAATGCATACTGTGTATATATATATATATATATATATATATATATATCTAGCACATTCTTTGCGGGTCACACTGTTGCATTCATTGTCGTCTCATTACCAAATCTGCAGATCTGTTATTAAGTAGCTCATCCATCAGCGCTTAGAAACAGAGTCCAAAAGGTTAAAGGGAATGAATGCTGTTGGATGGGAAAAAATACCTATGATAAATCGCAGGTGCTTGGTGAAGTTCCCATTGAATTAATGACTGGTATTCATCATTGAGAAAAGAAAAAAAGGAAATCAGGCAAGTGGGTGCCTGATTTAAAGAGGATCTATAAGCTCTGCATTAGTTAAACCTGAATGATGGTCAATGTTGTGCTGCACAGATACAGGAAAATCTTCAGCAAATGTGGGCTAAAAGCGGCTCAGAGTCTGTTTAGAGGTTCTTATTGGTTTAAGTGCTTCTCAAAGTGCAGTTGATCAACATCTTCCTTCTAAGCTGAGAGCGAAATTGCCGTGAGCTGAGGTTACGGATGCACCGAAGATCAAAAGAAGTGGTTTTGAGCGCCGCTTTGAAGCGCCAGACTGTATGCAGATTCCTGCCTTTGTTTTAGCCCTCTGCATGCTGGGCTGCGTGTCTGCTGGGCAGTACAACAGAGGGCAGAGGCGGGTAATTTATCACTGCATATTGCCTGATTAAGGAAAATTAAAGTAGGCTGCTGTGGGCTAGCTAATTGCTTAGATAAGTTCAAGCTGCTAGACTTTAGGAAAGCGTGTTTGTTTGGACTTGGGAGAGAAAAACAAGGGTATTACAAACAGAACTCTGAAGTATGGTAGTGATTTATAGGACGCACAGGTTCGGTGATACTTTCCATGAATAGGGTACAATATATGGCCTATATTGTACAATACTATAATATATATCTATATATATGTGACCCTGGACCACAAACCAGTCATAAGAGTCAGTTTTTTGAAATTGAGGTTTATACATCATCTGAAAGCTGAATAAATAAGCGTTCCATTGATGTCAGGATAGGGAAATATTTGAAAATCTGGAATCTAAGGGGTGCAAAAAATTTAAATATTGAGAAAACTGGCTTTGAACTGCCTTGAAGTTCTTTTTAGATTACTAATCAAAAATTACGTTTTGATATATATACAGTAGGAAATTTACAAAATATCTTCATGGAACATGATCTTTACTTAATATCCTAATGATTTTTGGCATATAAGAAAAATCAATAATTTTGACCAATGCAATGTATTTTTGGTTATTGCTACAAATATACATGTGCTGCTTAAGACTGGTTTTGAAGTCCAGGGTCATATATTTATTTTCTATGAAATTTAAACATTTTTGCCATTTGGGATCTGTCTAAATACACTGTAAAAATGATTTTCAGAATTTGTAAATATAACAACGATTACTTAAGTACATTTTACAAGAAAATTGTTTCAGTCTTTTAACTTTTCACTCCAAAAATGACTAGTTATTATTTAAAAACAATTGCAAAGTAAATCCTACACCCATTTAAACTGATTTTGTTATTATATTAGTTATTATATACACTACTGTTTTGCACTTGGTAATTTTTTTTTTTTTTTGAAAGAAGTATCTATTGCTAAGGCCATTTAACTGATCATTTAATTGATCAAAAACTGCAATATTATTTTTTTAGAGAATATTATTACAATTTATATTAATATATTTTACAATTTAATTTATTTCTGTGATGGCAAAACTGAATTTTCAGCAGCCAGTACGCCAGTCTTCAGTGTCACATGATCCTTCAGAAATCATTCTAACATGCTGATTTGTTGCTTAAGAAAGATTTATTATCAATATTAAAAGCATATTTTTGTATTCATATTTTTGTGGAAATCGTCGTACGGTTTTTCTGGATTCTTTGTAGGGGTGGGCGATATGACCAAAATCTTTTATCACGATAGGATTCATTTTATTTCACGGTAATGATATATATCACAATATAGTTATTTTTGCTTTAAATAAGTGCTTTATGATATCAAGATTTTTGGTAGCATAGAAATTTCATAATTTTTGTCACTAGTGTCGATATCTGTATCTATAATAATCTAGTCTAAAAAAAAAAAAAACTTAAAAAAAAATAATTATAGGCAATACGACAAAAAAAACTACAGTAGAACAAATAAATAAGAAATGCTACATACATCAAATGTATAAAAAACTGCATATTCTTCACTGTGTAAATTAAATATATATTTCTTCTTATTAAAGTTACAAAAGTGATTTAGTCAAGAGCGGTGAGAGATTTTCTGCTTTTGCTGTTTGATTAACATGAATGACAGACAGTGAGAAAATTAGACTGCTGTCACTTTAAGAGTTGCCCAGATCCAATATACAGTTACACATGTGTTTTCTTTTTCAGCTGTTTGCTTTAACTTAAGACCTAAAGTACTGTTTATGAGGATACTTGCGAAGACGGGTATTTTTACACATACAAGGGTGTGTATTTAACTGTTCAGGGCCTATAAAGTGGCAAAAATATGTGTCCAATACTCGCCATATAGCGAAATTCTCTTTTACTGCTGATTGCATTTCAACGGCTTAAAATCACTTGTTTTTAAACCGCAATGCTTAAAAATGCATGCAAACAAAAAGTTTTTGTGACCACGTAACAATAGTTGAAAATCTCTATCAGTTAATTGTGTCTACTGGTATAACGCCCAGCTTTCTTTGAGTAGAAAATTTAAAAGAACAGCGTTCATTTGAAATTTTTAAACAATATAAATAATGTCGCTTTTTGATCAATCTAAAGCATTCTTGCTGAATAAAAGTATCTTATAGTTATAGTAGTGTACCCTATTCATGGAAAGTGTTTGCTACCTATAATGCTGGATCCATCTCAAATTAGTTTTCTTATATGAGTGATGCAGTAAATCATTTCCCAGTACAATCACTGAATCATCTTTGCTTCCCTGCTGTGTTTCTCTTGGGCCATTTTCCAATTACGTGGTGTAGATCTACCTTATTCCCTCTTGTTCCACTAATTAAACAATTAAATTCGAACTTGTCATTAATCATGTTTCTTAATGAACAAATTCATACCCCTAGTAACACTACCACTAAATATAACTCATACTCCACAAATGTGTATGTAATGTTGTAATGTATGCTATGGTAAAATATCTCACTGTAAGCGCAGACTAAAATGATCAACTTTATCTTCAGAGGATTGAGGTGGCATTTTAGGTTTAAATGTTCTCATTGAGCACTCATGGTCATGTGAAATATACAAACAATGTGTTTGAGCAGCATAAGCAACTAATAAAACGAGTGGGTGAATCTCATGAAACCTGTCAAGAACTTGTCCAGATGTCAAAATCAAATGAACAAAAGAAGAAATTGAAGTTATTATATTTTGCCTAATGAAAATTAAGCTATTTAGACACTTAAGCACATTTACCCCTAAATTATCATTACGGAAATGCTAAATATTTCATTATCATTAATGTATGGTCAATGTGTCATTAATGTAAACCCAAAAAACAGCTAATGTATTTATATATTCTGATATTTGTTAGTTTAAATATATATTTTTACAAATATGTAATTATTTTAATTTATATTATTTTAATATTTTATTAATTAGATTTTTTTTATATTCCTATATGAATTTAATATAGTAAAAAGTATTGTATTTTATTAGTGAAAATGTAATGACAATCCCTGTGATTAAAAACAGCAACAAAAACCCATAAAATAACAATTTTGAGGGAACTGTAAAATATGAATTTAGGTTTGAGTCAAAATGCAGAAAATTATACTGATCCTGAAAACAGCCTTTTTTGTTTATGCAAAGTATAATTCCTAATTTTACCGTCTTTACTTAGCAGTAAAACAAAATCAAATAATTTTTTATGTCAGCGTTATAAAATATATATCATGGTAGTATTTGTTGTACTTGTATGATCATAAATTCTTTTTAAATAATAAAAGTCTTTGTTGTAATAATTTATATAATTTGTATATTTCAGTAATTTGCTAACTTAATATTCCTAGATTAATTTTTAATATTTTAAAAATACTGCATTTAATGAATAATGTGGAGCTACAAAAAAAAAAAAAATTTGAGTTAATTTTTAGGAAAAAAGGTTAAAGTGCAGAAAATGTAAATGAATTTATGCAAAGTATCATTTCTAATTTAATTCTCTTGATTTTGGAGTGAAATGTTTTCATGAGGTTCACCCTAGTATGAACTCATCACAGGAGAAAAATGTGTCCTCAGCGATAGACACTTATGATTCTGCCAAGGACTTTTATGTGTGTGTATGTTTGAGTGTACAGTATGTTCCATGTATCTCAGTATGTCCAGCCATCTCAGTTGGCCAGAGGAATTGTGCTCCTGCCAATCAGTCCCTCGCTGTCATAAGGTGGGCCGTCCCTGCACCGACAGCCATGTCGCACGTCGCATCGTGTCCCTCCTTTCAGCTCCGGAGGGTTTCTATGATGACGCCTGACCGTTGAGACACTCCCGGCGCAAGCACTGCGCAGGCTTCCACCAGTCCCCACTGTGGCACCGACAGATGGTGCAGTCGTCCACCTTCACTTCAATGCCAGCTGGGATGATCGTCGTTCCAGCGAAGCAATTTGGACCTGTCACATGGGAGAAAGGAGGAGATTTTAAGCAAGCAGGAACGAGCGAGAGCTCACAGGAGCCTCTTTTGGGGGGGAACGCCAGAGTGACTCATGGGAGTTCTGAAGGCGGAACAGACGTATGGATGTTTTTCACAGCCATGCACCGATGGGCTTGTTTTTGTAACACTAAAGCTCTTTTGCTCCTCTTTCTTCCTCTCTTTTTCTTTCTCTCTAATTCTCTCCCTCACACAACCATCCTCTCACTGGGATGCTTTGCATTCTAATGCGCCACAGGCTGCAGGGGCTGCTGAACAGTCATGCTGGCACTAGGCGTGATCTGAGCACGCTCCACTCATTCTCTTCTATTGTGGCCTTGAAGCATTGTAGACCGTGAGCTATGCAGAAAAAACAATCGGTTAAAAAATACATTAAACTTACATGGTATGCTGATTAATCAACCAAACTGATTGCAAATAATCACTTCTATCATTCACTTCTAGAACCAAAATGTACAGATAATGTACTCACCCCCTTGTCATCCAAGATGTTCATGTCTTTTTCTTCACTCGTAAAGAAATTGTTTTTTGAAATTTTCTCCATATAGTGGACTTCTATGGTGCCCGCGAGTTCAAACTTCCACAATGCAGCTCTAAACAGCATGAGCAAGAAGGGTCTTATCTAGCGAAACAAACGGTTATTTTCTAAAAATATATATATATATATATATATATATGTGTGCAAATTATACACTTTTTAAAAACAAATGCTCGTCTAGCTCTGTGCCACGCATGCGTACTCTGTGCAGTCCTGTTCAATACAGTTAGGGTATGTAGAAAAACTCCCATCTCATTTTCTCCAACTTCAAAATCATCCTACATCGCTTTTACCTTTTTTGTAAAGGCGTTTGACCTTCTTTGTACATTCACTTTGTAAACACTGGGTCGGTACTTTTGCAGTGATGTAGGATGATTTTGAAGTTAGAGGGGAAAATGAGATTGAATTTTGGAAGTTCAAATGGCGGGCACCATAGAAGTCCACTATATGGAGAAAATCCTTAAATGTTTTCCTCAAACAACATAATTTCTTTACGACAGAAGAAAGAAAGACATGAACAAATTTGGGGTCAGTAGAATTATTTTTATTTTATTTTTTTTTTGAGTAAAATGAAAGAAACTGATACTTATATTCAGAAAGGATGCATTAAATTGATCAAAAATGACACTAAAATGCTAGACTTAAATGATAAATGAAAATTAAATAAACTTTTTTTTCATCAGGGTCTGGAAACAAATGAATTACAGTTTGCACAAAAATATTAAGCAGCACAACAGTTTTCAACATTGATAATTCATGTTTCTTGAGCACTAAATCAGCATATTAGAATGATTTCTGAAGGATCATGTGACACTGAAGACTGGAGAAATGGCTGCTAAAAATTCATCTCGGTCATCACAGGATGTGATGACCAAATATAATTAATTATTTAATTAATAATGAGCGTTGTATCTTTCCCCATTCAAAACTATACGATTGACAAGTTTTGGGTACTCTAGTCTTTGATTCAACCCGTCGACATCAAAAACAGTGTTTAAGTAGCCCAATTCCACGGGAAAACCGCGGACGTGGCAATACACACTCTATTTCTCCCACTCCCTCTCCCTTACAGATGCACACACATAAGCATACACGTTTATGTTGTTAGCGCTGCTCTGACGGTTAACAGTTTAAAAACTACATGACATTTCTCACAAGCGAGTTAACAACAGCACTGTTCTTTAAGAAAATTAACTTAAAGTTTCACTAGTAGAGATACTGCTGCCGATCACTGTT
Organism: Labeo catla; assembly: GCA_012976165.1. Taxonomy (NCBI): domain Eukaryota; kingdom Metazoa; phylum Chordata; class Actinopteri; order Cypriniformes; family Cyprinidae; genus Labeo; species Labeo catla. The sequence continues at coordinate 623,082 of VONZ01000363.1, forward strand.
GAGAGAAGCACGTACTCAGAGAGGGAATTCACGAGCGTAATCTCTCTCTCTCTCTCTCTCTCTCTCTTTCTCTCTCTCTCCATCTGTCTGCTTGTCTGTCTGTCTCTGGTCTGTCTAAACTTAATTATTAACTGCATCAGTCTGCTATCAACGGCTCAAGAGTCGTTACTAGGTCTAAAATTATGTTTTGGTATTAGCTGAGGCGTTGGATGAGATGCGTAAGAAATTAATCCTACTCACAATTGCGTTTTAAGGACAAAAACCAGATGATCTGCTCGTAACCGTATAGTATAAGTGGAATAATTGACTTCAGTCCTTTGAATTCTTTGAAAATAATGCAACGGCCCATCGTCACTTCTTCCTTACTTAAAGGAGAAGTCCACTTCCAAAACAAAGATTCACATATCTTGTCATCCAAGATGTTCATGTCTTTCTTTCTTCAATGGTAAAGAAATTATGTTTTTTGAGGAAACCATTTCAGCATTTCTCTTCATATAATAGATTGATATGGTGCCCCGATTTTGAATGTCCAAAATGCAGTTTAAATGCAGCTTCAAACGATCCCAATGCGGTTGTAAACAATCAACCAGCCGAGGAAGAAGGGTCTTATCTAGCGAAACGATCGGTTATTTTCATTTAAAAAAAATACAATTTAAATACTTTTTATTCTCAAATGCTCGTCTTGCCTTGCTCTTGTTGAACTCTGTGTATTCTGCCTCAAGACAGTGAGGGTATGTCAAAAAACTCCAATTGTATTTTCTCCCTCAACTTCAAAAATCATTTTAAAGTCATCCTACATCGCTGCAGAAGTACCGACCCAGTCTTTGCAAATTGAACATGCAAAGAAGTTTAAACCCCCTAACAAAAAATTTAAAAAACAACGATATAGGACGATTCTAAAGTTGAGAGAGAACATGAGATGGGAGTTTTTCGACGTACCCTAACTGTCATGAACAGGAAAAAAACAGTCCAGGCAGAGTAAGACAGGATGAGTGTTTGGCATTAAAAAGTATATAAATTGTATTATTTTTATGAAAATAACCAATCGTTTCGCTAGATAAGACCCTTTTTTCTCAGCTGGGATTGTTTACAACTGCATTTGGGATCATTTGAAGCCGCATTTAAACTGCATTTTGGAAGTTCAAACTCGGGGTACCATACCAGTATATCATATGAAGAAAAATGCTGAAATGTTTTCCTCAAAAAACATAATTTCTTTACAACTGAAGAAAGAAAGAAAGACATCTTGGATGACAAGGGGGTGAGTACATTATTTGTGAATCTTTGTTTTGGAAGTGGACTTCTCCTTTAAAATAGAAAACACATTTTAAATTGTAATAATATTTTACAGTTTTATTTTTTGTATTGTATGTTTTTAAATCAAATAACGTTAAATGGAGCCTCTGTAAGCATAAAAAAATGCCATGAAAAAATCTTACAGACCCCAAACTTTGACTGCATTTACATGACGACAAATTATTGCTTTAGTCTGACTAAAATCAAACTTTTTTCACAAAGGTCACAAAGGAAGAAAATAAAAGCTTTTAATGTTGACATATATAATGTAAATTTGCACAAAAGAGGTCTTTGGGTGCAACATCTTAGTCATGAATGCCACTTTTTTAAGACCATGTGCTAACTTGGTGTAAACGCCATTCAGTTTTGAAAAATATGGTAAAAGAATGCATCATGTGAATTGCTCCTTTTACTGATTTTGTTTGCTTTTGTTTGGTGAGATGGTCAAATATACAGCTTTCCAATGTATTTCTAAATAGCCGTGTAATGAGATTCCATAAAACTATGCAGATTTTCATTAAGTCAACAGCACTGTTAAAAAAAAAAAAAAGGCAATGTGACTAAACATTGGGTCTACCATGCTCATCATTTACAAGAACACTTTAATTTTCATGCAATTCCTCACTTCCTTCCCCCAATGAGTAGATATTAGTGGCCTGCTGTGGATTAAACCCAAAGCGGATGGTATAATTGCTTAGCAAATATCTGAGTGTTTATGTCCACATTTACCCATGTAAATTAGCAATGATCATTTCTAAATGATAGCAAATCAAAAGTGGAATAGGGCAACTCAATGTGAAGAATTAATTCCTGTGATGAGTTTAGGTAAAAATGCCTTTAACCATAAAATTAAAGCTAAACATCCACATTTGTCTAAATGTTTCTGAAGATTATTTCATTTGTGCTTTGCAAAGAATTAATATGAATGCATCAATTAATTTTTTTTTCTTTCTTTCTTTTTCTTTCTGTTTTTTTTTTTTTAACAAGGTTAAAAAAAAAATAAAAATTCATAGAGAGCATCCTGACGGGAAATATCTTAACCTGGTTCGGGAACAGCACCATGCAGGACAGACGAGCCCTACAGAGGGTGGTGCGATCAGCTGAGCGCACCATCCACACAGAGCTCCCTGACCTGCACTCGATCTACAGCAGACGGTGCTGGACCAAGGCCAGGAAGATTGTGAAGGACCTCAGCCATCCCAACAATGAACTGTTCTCTCTGATGAGGTCAGGAAAGCGATTCCGCTCCCTGAAGGCCAACACAGAGAGACTGAGGAGGAGCTTCTTCCCACAGGCGATACGGTCTCTCAACCAGTACATCACACAGTACTGATCCGTTTTGCACATCCACACACATTTGCACTACCCATTTGCAGTTGGGAGAAGCCTGCGCGGGGATAAATGAGTGGAATTTACATACCATTTATCCCCTGTATGCCTCCTTACCCACTTCCACTTATACTGCACTGCACAGAACTTCTTAACTTTTTATTTATTTATTTATTTATATAATTCATCTATTTTCCTTTTATTCTGTTTCATTTTTATTGCTAGCTTACTTTTTTTAAATTATATTATATTATTATATTTATATACTGTACTTATTTTTCATATTCAACTTCTATTTTGCCGTTTTACTTTTACTTAAATTGTTTTACTTAACTGTTTCTTAATGTGTCAATTTGTTGGGGCAGTCGTGCAATACATTTCACTTCATGTCGTACCGTGTATGTATGTGAATGTGACAAATAAAATTTGAATTTGAATTTGAATTTGTTATATTTCAAGGTGCTTTTGTTCCAGTGTTAATATACTGTACATCTGAGTAGTGAGCAATTTTAATTAACATGTATGGTGAATTTAGATACAGTGTTCCAGTTAACCTGAACAGACTGTACTTGAGCATTTATGAAATAAATGCTTGGATTTCTTAAAGGTAGGACTATCATTAGTATAGCCACTATACTGCACGATGCAATTTTTTAATATTTATTTATCTGTGAGTGGTGCATTCCTTTCTTTATAGCCTACAGTCTTGCAGCCTTACAGCACTTGACCTCTCGTGACCTCAAGGGAGACTGAAGCTGCAATCAGTGGTTACTACAAAACAGTCTATAACAGTAAACAAGGTATGTGTAGAGAATATCTGCTTATCCAATAGTTTAGTCTAGCATAGTCCAGTTTAAGTTCCATTAAATATTAATATTAGCTTGTGCTTGGGCATATTCAGGCTACGTTTGTACTTATCAGTCCTATTTTAGTGATAAGATGTTTTCGTAGATACATATCTTATGAACAAATTAGATATCAGCATTAATCTCGAACCCAGACCCCTATGGGCTTACAGAGTTCTTTAGAGATAATTGTACTAGTGTGGTAAATAAGATTATTGTGGATTTGCTCTATTAAAAGGGGTTTAACAGGATACCTGCAGTGTAAAATGTAGGCGAATGATTATCACTGTACAGACTTTTATTTATTTATTTCGACATAAAGACTTTTTGTAGGTGGGATCAGATTGGAGATTCAGCCTAAGAGTGTATTAAGATAAAAGATGCTCAGTGTTTATCCACTTGCTTTGCTGATCTCCCAGTCGCAAATTATCGTGAATTATTTACAAGCATCTTAAGGCTTGACTTTGAGCAGTCTTGTGGTTCTGATGATCTGTTAAGTGTTATGTAATATTTTTAATTGCCCACATCAGTAATCTTGTTTGACATTTATCAAACTTAAAAGCTGATTCAGATTTTACAGAGTTACATATCAGCATTGCAAGTTTTCTTTATTGGTATGTGCTTTCACAGAAAGCCTGTAACCCAGTTAACAGGAAATGTTCTCAGAGCTTTGACTAATGTTCTGGCAAGCTTCTCTTAAAGTTAGAAACAAATGTCCTTTCAGTAACATTAATAGAACATTTGTTCAGGTATCAGAATTCTGTTCTCAGAATGTTCATGGAATGTTTTTTTTTTTTTTCCAAAAGATTTTTGTTCAAACAGTCAAAGAACATTCAAAACTAACATTCTCATAATGTTAGCAAAATGATCAGATTGAATGTTCCCAGAAAAAAGGTTTTTAAACTAGTGCTGTCAAATCGATTAATCGCAGCTGAAATAAAACTTTGTGTTTACATAATATGTGTGTATATTTATATATTAAGTATTTAAAGTGTAATTATATTGATAGATTTATATTTATATATATTTAATATATTTTTATATATAATATAAATCATATATACATACTTGCAGAATCTGCAACATGTAAATTATTTTACCAAAATAAGAGGGATCATACAAATTGCATGTTATTTTTTTTATATAGTACTGACCTTAATAAGATATTTCTCATAAAAACGTTTACATACAGTCCACAAGAGAAAATAATAGTTCAAATTATAAAACTGACTCCATTCAAATGTTTACATGTACTTGATTCTTTTGTTTAGTGATAGTTGTTCATTAGTCCCTTGTTTGTCCTAAACAGTTAAACAGCCTGCTGTTCTTCAGAAAAATCCTTTGGGTCCCACAAATTCTTTGTTTTTTCAGCATTTTTGTGTATTTGAACCCTTTCCAACAATGACTGTAGGATTTGGAGATCCATCTTTTCACACTGAGGACAACTGAGAGACTCATATGCAACTATTACAGAAGGTTCTAATGGGTGAAAACCTTTTGAATTTGAATATTAGGGTAAATTTAACTTATTTTGTCTTCTGGAAAACATGTAAATATCTTCTGTAGCTTCTTAAGGGCAGTACTAAATGAAAAAAAATGTTATTTAGGCAAAATAAGAAAAATGTACACCTCTTCATTTTGTTCAAAAGTTTACACCCTTGGCTCTTAATGCATCATGTTCCTATTGGAGCATCAGTGAGCATTTGAACCTTCTATAATAGTTGCATATGAGTCCCTCAGTTGTCCTCAGTGTGAAAAGATCGTCAAAATCATACAGTCTTTGTTGGAAAGGGTTCAAATAAACAAAAATGCTGCAGCAGGCAGGTTAACTGTTCAAGACAAACAAGGGACTCATGAACAACTGTCACTAAAAAAAAATCAGCTGTGAATATTTCAGGTAACAAGAATCAAGTGTATGTAAAATTTGTAACAGGGTCATTTTTTTTAAGTTATTTTATCTTGTGGACTATATGTAAATGTCTTTTATGTAAAATGTCTTATTCAGGTCAGTACTAAATAAAAACATGTATTTTGTTTGAGCCCTATTTTTTTGGTAAAATAATTAACATTTTGCAGATTCTGCAAGGTCTACGTAAAGTTTTGACTTCAACTGCATGAATATATATATATATATATATGTATGTATATGTATATGTATGTGTGAACATCCCCTGAACATTCTTTTTTTTTTTTTTGAACATTCAGAGAACTTTCAGAAATACCACTTTCATTTTAATGTATTAACTTAATGAGAACATTAGCAAAATGTTTTTAGAATTTATTTCATGTTAGCTGGGAAGCAGAGTGGTTGTGGCAATGCGGTATTGTTTTTTCTTTTATTAAATCTTTTATGGTATTCATATATGTTCATCATTACAGTAACAGTTTGTGGCTTCATGGAAAAAAGCACCAGTCAATCAGGTCTTATTAGAAAAGATTACTATAATGACTGTGATCTTGGTAATCAATAACAATCTGCATGAGCCCATATTTCATATTGAATTTTTTGTAATTGGGTTATTTTAGCCCCTCACACTTTATGGACATTTTTAGCTCTGAATGAAGCACTTCTCCAAAACATGTTTTCTGTGAAGCCTGCATGGGGGATCTTAAAGTGCCACTGTCAAGCATTTCTTTGTAAACAGCAGTTTAATCTACCTATATGGGCCACTTTTTTTTTTATCAAACGTGGTAGCACTGTTTATGATTATTTGATAAGATCAAAATAACTTAACCATCAGCTCTGAAGAAGTGTATTCACCATACCCGGCCCATTAAAAATCAGCATTTACAGAAGTAACATTTCAGCATATATGTAAGGCCATTCTTGATGACAAGCAAGTCCTTGAAAAGTACTTCTAGTTTGATACGGCAGTATTCCCTGAAATATAGTCCTCACTCCATGTCAGTAAAAGTCAGCGGTGCCGCACATTTCAAAAAGAGTTCAAGCTTCATGACCTCCTTTTTACTGTGGGGGAAAACAACTAGATTGCCTTTTAACCACATCACAGACATGTTAATAGACTTGCAATAGGGCGGCAGGGTTAGCGGTGCACAAATTGCTTTACTGCCTACAATATTCTGCATGCTCCTGTGAGACCTGAAGAATTCTTACATGCACTCAAATATTTGATTTCCATCAGTAAAAATTATGAGCTGTTGGCAAAAGTGCAAAAGCAACTGTTCAAGGGGGGGAGGGTGAAACAGAGATGCGTGACTACTAGCCCAGCCAAAAACAGTTATTTATCATTCTATAGAAAAGAGCGTCACTAGCACAAGGACACCTTGGCCAGGTGGACAGGTACTAAACAGATAACGGATAAGATCATGCTCACTGCCATTCCTTAATGACCCAGACATCTGTTTTAAAACTACTAGTTTATTAAGAAGATCAAGTCCTTGATTACAACATCATTGCACATTGTAAGCAAAAAGGTTGTACGATGCGTTTTTTATTAGTTCATAATTGCCAGTTAAAAGGAGTAGAATGAGAAAGCAATATTATGGAAGAAGGACCCGTATTTTGAAAATGTATTTGTTTATTTAAAATGCATTTTCACCTCACAAGACTTTAATTGATGGACTGGAGTCATGTGGATTACTTGTAAATTATTGTGACATTTTTATCAGCTGTTTGGACTCTCATTCTAACGGCACCCATTCACTGCAGAGGATCATTTGGTGAGCAGTGAATCTTGAATGGCCTGAGGGTATATAAATTTTCAGCAAATGTTATTTTTTTTGTGTGAAGTTTCTTTTTTATATATAAAGTTTGGATACGCCCTAGAAAAGTGGGGTTTTGGAGAATATTGGCATGAATTTGTGATAATTTTGCACTAATAAGGAACAACACAAACTACGAAAACATATTTTGTTACATAAACGGTTTATACAGAGAAACAACATAAAATTTCGATTCATCAAAATATCCACCATTAGCAGCTATTACAGCTCTGCATAATCTGGGCCTAAATTCATTGTATTTTAAACTTAATTGGCAATAAATTGGTGAAGCTATTAAGGTGTGCTGAGCCAAAAATCTTTTAAAAACCTGGTCCAAGTTTAAACCAGTAACCAGGCATCACAGCTGGCAAAGGGGCATGGCTGACTTTGACATGTATATGACATGTATATATATATTGCTGGTCTTCAATGATAATGTCGAGTTACTTTAATATATTTGCACCAAAAAATGATAAGGATTCATGCTGATATTGTCACACTTTGCCAGGGGTGTTTTTAACCATTTTTACTGTTAGCTAACAATAAAAAGACTGGTCCTATAACAATGCTTATCTTCAATAATATGACCTCTGGTTCACTTTCCCTTTATTAAGACATTAAGTCTGGGCAAAAAAAAACAAAAACTGTATTATTTTGACACATTATAATTTAGATTTTAATAATATGATAAGCAATTCATATATTGTGTATGTTCAATCTCAGATATCAAGGCATAAATAACAGAAGGCATAAACTTACATAAACTTAAAACTATAGCTCTAATGTTGAACATGGAGTGCAAAAAGCACCAAATGATTACTTCTATCTCTAAAGTCTCTTAAGGGTCTTTGCAGAAGGTCCCAAAAGTGAACTGAGTGAAAAAGGCCAGTTGGCCTTGGTTGTACCTGGCCTTAGTTCACTTAAGCTGTAATTGTCAAATATTTTTACTTTCACATTGCAGTGCAGCCGAGTTAAACCCTTGAGTCTTTTTATAGAAACAAATGGTGGCTAAAGTGTGAAAATAAAGTAAACCTGGAGCACTTTGCTTTCAAAGTGCACAAAAGAGGATAACCAAACAGTGGGCTTAAAGTGAACAAATCTCAGAGCTCTTTTTGAGATGGATTCTGTATGGAGATTTATTAACTGCAAACAATGCATGGTTTAGTATGCGACTACAGACACAACGGCGTACTGTAGCTCCTTCATCCAGGCACGCAATGCATACAAACTGTATATTTACAGCATGTTTAGATTTTTTGATTAATTGCGCAACTTTAAATTCACCCATATATTCTTCCTACTTTCAGATCACAGTCATCATCATAGGTGAAGTTACTCTGTTGCGGTGGAGGCCCACGTCATTGCCCTCAGATTAGCCTGCAACCTACAAGCAAGCAATTACTATGGTAACTACTGAAGCTACTGAGAGACGGTTGCCCACGATTGGCTCACCCACATAGAAACGTGGCCAGTTGTCTTTCCAGCAGTGCACAAAATGAGCTCGGTATGGCTGGACAAAGTTCTTGTTAACATGGGTTTTAAAAGGCTGCATCATGTGCCAAGTTTAGAGGCATAATTTGGTAATTAGCAATCAGTAGCAAGCCAGCACATCACTTTTTCTTGAGGCTATTTTTGAGTTTTTGAGGTCCAAATTGACTTCAGCAAAAAAAAAAAAGGTCTGCATTCTTGTGTGGTTCATTAAGAGAGGCCCCAAAACAAAGTGATACTTTCCAAGCTTCTTTTGTTTTGACATGACGTGAGAGAGTTAGATGTGAGCTATATGTTTTTGGAAGTCAAGAATTGTGCTAAAAAAAAACGATGCAGTCATGTCTGAATTTTGATTGACTGAGACTTGGCATTCCCTGTGTCATTGTTGATCCTCTGCCAGCTCCGTCAATGCTGGGATAAGTGTCTCTTGACATTTACCGTCTCAGTTTGTCCATGTGGAACAATCTGAGAGAGATTACATGACAGACTGTTTAGAACAGCTCTTGACCAACGCTATTAGAATTGATTGAACTGAGATAAAGTCTCTCAGACTAATTATTTTGCCTTTCTTCCTCCTACAGTTGCATCCAAACAGAGCCAAGCAAGTTCCTAGATAATATATTCTCTCTATGATGTCATTTCAAACCAAAGCCTTGATAAAATGAACAGGAATAGAAAATTCTCTTATGAATTTTAGGGACAGTTGTAAGCATGATGGTGCAAGTACTCTGAAAAGCTTTACTTTAGAGTGCCCATATTGATTTCAATTTAATTTTTCTCCCCAAGGTCCACTTATAATATTTAGTAAAGTTGTTTGTGCCAAAAACTGAATATAGTTTTTTGTGATCTTTAAAATTAAACAGGCTGTTGGCAATCCAGAATTTAATTGGAAATGCTTTTTAAATAGTTTTATTTTTAATTGTATTATATTGAGGTAGCAAAGAGAAAAAAAAATGCAAACAGGTAAAAGGAAAAAGGGAAAAAAACGAGATTTCTTTAAAAAGAAATGATTAAAAAGTAGCAAACAGGTAATTTAAAATGAAAATTTGAAAAAACGCAAACAGGTAATTAAAAAAAAACAATTTAAAAAAAAACATTTTTTTTCAAGAATTTTTGGAAGGTTTGTCAATGATTGAAATGCCACCTATTGAAAATTGTATTTAATTTACACTGCCATTCAAAACTTTGTTGTTGTTAAGATTTTTTCAATGTTTTTGCAATTTATTCGGGCCCGAGCACCAATAGTGCGAGGACCCTATTGGAATTGCTCAATTTCTTCTTTTTCTCCAAAATTAATCACATTTATGAGGGCTTAAACATGCTCGAAAACTCATGAAACTTTGCACACCAGTGGTGAAAATGTACATCTGATATGGGCTTCAAAAGGGGGTGTGGCAAAATAGCCTATAAAATTTCAGCAAAGTGCCCCTCGAGCTGTGTTTCACATACATGTATGAAATTCGGTAGACACATGTAACACACCATTACCTACAAAAAAGTCCCTCGGCACGAAGTTCGAAACCCAACAGCAAGTCAGTTATTTTGAATTTTCTCTGCTAGTTTTGTGCCATTTTTGCCATTTTCAGGCATCGTTTTTAAACCAATCATCGAGATTTAAACAGATCAACACCAAATTTGGTCAGTGTAATCTTAAGTCCTTTGTGACGTTACATTGCGAAGATCTTGAGTTTTCGTTGAAGGGTGTGTCTGTGGCAGCCTGACAAACTTCAGTGTTTCGCCATGAAAAAGGAAGTTGGCATACAATTCAGGCATACAATGTCTGATCTGCACCAAAGTTAAAATGTTTGATAAGAGTCCTGTCCTGAATGCATCTAAAGGCCAATATTCAGATACAACCATAGCGCCACCTGTTGGTGACAGGATAAGTCATGTTTTACCGTACTGAAACATACCATGTTCAATCTGCACCAAACTTCATATGTTTGATCAAAGTCCTGGCTTGAAGACATCTACATGCCAATATTCAGTTATAGTCATAGCCCCACCAGCTGGCAGAAGGAAGTTTGGCACACAAAAAAATGACATTGACACATTCCTTTTACATTTACCTCTTTAAATTGCATATTGCTCACCGTTCACTGTTTTCCTAAAGCCACCTGTTTTCCTTGTTATAATTTTTAAAAATTGAACTAATTCATGTGCTAAGCTGAGTTTTCAGCAGCCATTATCCCAGTCTTTATTGTCATGTAATTCTTCAAAAATCATTCTAATATGCTAATTTGCAGCTCAAAATCTTTTGTAACATTATAAAGTACTTAGTGTGATTTTATGCATCGCTGCTGAGTAAAAGTATACATTTTTTTTTCAATCTTTTTTTTTTTTTTTTTAAATAAAACTTAATTTAAAATTTTTCATTACACATTTTGGCCAAGACTGCTAAAATGTTTCTTTTTTTTCAGAGTGCATTACTTTCTATTCTGCTATATTTCTTTGATTTACAATTTACCAAATTCTCCTTCTTGTTATTCCATCTCAACTTCCTGCGATCTCAGAAATAAAGGTACAAAAGCTGTCACAGGGGCCAACCTTTTCAAAAGGTACACTTTCATACCTATTAGGTTCTAATATGTACACTTTAGATGCTAATATGTACCTTTAAGGTACCAAAATGGACTTTTTAAAAAGATACCCCCCCAGTGACAGCTTTTGTACCTTTATTTCTGAGAGTGTGTAAGATGTAGGAAATTCAATTTAAATTCTAGATCATAAATTAAAATGGACCCAGATCTTCAGTTCTGAATTTTGCCTGGTGCCATCTTTGCATGAGAAACGCATTACGTAAATGCAGTACTGGAGGAGAAGGTTTGAGGTCTGAAAGCATAGTTTATTATATATATATAATACAATGAACACTTTTATCTCAAAGCATCAAGTAAAATTTGATTCTTCCTGATATGACCCCTTTAAAAGATCTTGGAAGCAGACTTGGTTATTTCCTCCAGGGGACGGGCTCCACCGCAGCCTCCCTAAAATGCCAGCACCACAAGCTCGTCACCGTGCCCTGTCTGCCTGGATTAGTTCTCTTCCAGGCTGTAGGCGAGGTTTGTGTATCCGTGTGTGCATATCTCTGGCTGTCTTTCTGCGCTAGTAAAGTCACAGCCGGTCTCTATTTAGCAGCTATACCTAACACCACACTTCTGATTGTAATGTGGATCCTGGAGAATGTAGGTCAATGTGTGCCAGAAGGGGAAAAGGAGGGAATTTCATAGATTTTAAAGTTGCACTTAGAAGATGAGATATGATTTTTTCTTACAAATCTATTTTCAAACATGTCTCCCGAGGCGCTCCAAAGAGCGGCAAGATTTTTTTAAAACCGAAAACAGAAACTCGGCAGCAATTTGCAAACTTGATTCAGTTCTATCTTGTTTAAATCTACTAAGTCAAAAAAAGCTTAGCTGTCTGATACTCTCATATATGTTTACGCCTCTGAAGCTTTCTTGTGTAAAAGCAGATGTTTTCAAAAGCAACACATTATTAAAGATATTTTCTATTCTATATCAGTGTAGAAAATAAGGTTAACATTTTCATGTTCACAAATTCACCAATTATGGTATTTCGGTATTTCCAGATATTTAATATTATTGCATTGCATTGTTTTATTTTCTGCCAAAAAAAAGCAGAAGCAAAAAAGCTGAGTGAATACTGCCGAACTTATCCACAAATACTGCTTTTTTTCACTCAAAAACTGAGGTGCGTAAGCTCAGATCAATGAGGCCTGCAGTCAGTTCCAAAAAGTAATACAAAACTTATTAACTATTTGAAAGAAATGTTGACCCACAAAACCAGTCATAAGGGTCAATGTTTTGAAATTGAGATTTATATAACATCAGCTTGCAGATTTCACAAGAAGTATCCGATTCTGGAATCAGAATCAATTTTCCATACCCAACCCTACTTTCCACTGATGTATGGTTTGTTAGGATAGGCCAATATTTGGCTGAGATGCAGCTGTTTGAAAATCTGGAAACTGAGAGTGCAAAAAAATCTAAATTTTGAGAAAATCGCCTTTAAAGTTTCCAAATGAAGTTCTTAGCAATGCATATTACTAATCAAAAATCCAGTTTTGATATATTTACGGTAGGAAATTTACAAAATATCTTCATGGAACATGATCTTTACTTAATATCCTAATGATTTTTGGCATAAAAGAAAAATAAATCATTTTGACCCATACAATGAATTGACTATTGCTACAAATATACCCATGCTACTTATGACTGGTTGCATATACAATGAGTGATTTTTAAAAGGCTGGTAATTTTTGACCGGCTACACCAAATTATGTTGAGGATTTTTAGCACAACACGGGTTAAATCTATGTCCTCTAAAAGCTGTGTGACGTATAAGCATTGTGCCGATCAACATTTTATTTATCCCACTGATTCACTGAGCTCACACTTTGTGTGTTTGTGCCTCTGTATCGGACTGACTCAGGGATATCTCTTGCCCTTGGCCATCCAGTGAGCCATTGGAATCCAATAATTGTAATTTTGGAATCGGGCCTTGCTGACTAGTGCATCAAGACACTGGAGATAGAAGAGTCCCCATTGGCCAATTAATCCTTCTTAGCATGGTCTTAATCAATGGGACACTGTTTATCTGAACCAAATTTCCCCTGTAATTGAGCAGAGGATTGGTAATCAGAGCTCGCTAGCTGGTGATACCGAAATCTAATAGAAAGTTTGAGTGGGGTTTAAATAACCTGTGCATAGAGCTGTCTGTTTATACCGCACTATCACATCTACCTTACTGCTATTTCTTGAACCCTGATATATACCAGTCAGCGGAACAATTCGCTTTCCTTTGGGACTGTGAAGAGAGTACTCTAAGGAATTCTCAAAAGTACACCTTGCAGGTATTTTCGTCTTTTCCATAAACCTATAACAGGAAATAGGCTGTTCTTACCGTTTTTACAGATGGGGCAGCACTGTTCTGGCTCGTACACTGGGTTGACGCACTCCGGTACTGCACAGTCAGCGACCACACAATGCACCTCGTTATTTGGCTCGCAGCGACACCATTCACAGGGCGAAGGCTGAGGAGACAGAGAAATACGATATGGTGAGAGACAGTTACAGGTAAGACATCACAGTTGAAATCCAAACTGACCCTATTTTTTATATATTTAAATGCATGCTATTCCAAATAAAAACCGTATATGAAAGTACTTGCTTTGTGTCTCCCTTTTCACCTCACCCCTTCAACCTTCTGGCTACTTTGTACACTACCGTTCAAAGGTTTGGGGTCGGTAAGAAGTTTTAATTCTTTTGTAAGCAGTCTCTTATGATCTATGAAATCTCTTATGCCAAATTTACACTGCAAAGGTGTCACAGAAACATTTCTCTAGTGGCTTGCACAGACTGCTGTTCAAAGGTGGCATAAATGCATTTACACAGCAGTTGCACCTTTACACAGTACGTTGATATTAGGGACTGAGGTGAGTCAAAGCAAGCACCATTTAGTCTGGCTTTTATGATGCATTACGTCTTTACACAGAATTTTGTGCAGGCACAGAGTAGCCTCATCTTGGCTGCGTAAAAACATCTCAATAGCTGTTTCCATCACCCTGTTTTTATGCGCATTTTGGATAATAGCATCAGAAACGAGTGATGAAACGGCAAAATTTAGTTACTCGTTTGAGGTGGAGTTAATGGGAGATGGAAACACATTTTGCAAATAAATTCCTCCACGCGCACCAAAAAATTAACTCAACGTAATAAAGTTCTAGTAGACTTTTCCACGCAATTAGTTCAGGTTCATACAACAAGACTAAAACAAGTTTAAGTAAACAAATAATGTTTCGTTGGCTCAACAATCTTGTTGTATAATTGCATGGAAAAGTATTTACTTAATTAAGTTCACCGAACAAGCTATTTTTTAAAAATAATTAGCTAAAACACATGTTGGCATGTTAACACTAATTTCATTTATAGTTGTAATATACCATAAGAGTTGAGCAAAGAAGACTGATCACCAAACCTGCATTAGCACAGTTATTGCTCATGAATCAATAAGTTAATGAAGCTGCCAGCACCCTAAGCATGAGCGCTACACTCTTCTGCACAGTGGTAACCTCAAAACGTGTTCTAATCTCCAAACCTCTTCTAAATCTCAAAAATAACTCACCATTACATGTGTGAGAACTCTAACATTTAATTTTCTTTTATTAAAAACACCATTTTTGCCATCATTTTTCTCTCTAAATGCGACCCCATGCAAAGCATGCTGGGAACTACACATCTACTTTATAGTTGTGTCAACAAAAATAGTTAATGTAGTCCTAACACAAAATAATTAAGCTCAATTAATTTTTACAAATTTAGGTGGACTGAACATAATAGAAATAAGTCATTTATATCTGTAAGAAAATTTCAAGAATTTAGTTGTTTCTGCTCATTTTAACTAAGTCATTTAAACAAGCATTAAAAATTTCTTTATTTTTTGAGTGCAAGTGACTTTGCACTATGGGACAGGATAACTTGAGTAACCAGCAGATCAATCTCGTTGCAAAGCATCTGAAATGTTGTTATGGTCATTCTGAAATGCCTGAACATTTTTTTTTTTTTTGTCAAAATATTTCTATATAATTGCCTCCCAGAAGGGTTGCAAGTTATTTATTATATATGAAAATTATTATGTTCAGTGGCTTCTCTTGCTTTTCTTAGTGATATTTAGTGCCAGTTTATCAGGAAGTGAGGATTTTGTTCTCTTTGACTCATTGAGTAAACATTTTTTGTGATATTCCAATTTTGTGCATAAGTTAAATTTGCAACTTTGGATGGAAACCTGGCTAATAACTCTTATGCTTATTTATCTGATTAAAAACACAGCTAATATAGTGAAATATTATTGCAATTTAAAGTTTATAATGTAATTTATTCCTGTAAGGATGAATTTTCAGCAGCCGTTACTCCAGTCTCCAGTATCAGTGTTAAAAACAGAAGTTTGTAACATGAATTTCCTTACTTTCACTTTTGATCAATTTAATGCATACTTGCTGAATAAAAATAATTAAAGTGAAACTTAATTACTTTGATTAAGTCCTTCCTCATTTTTCTGTTATTCTGCTCTAAATTCAATTATTCATCAAGTTTTAAAAATGGTTGCAAACATTTAATTTTGACTTTAATGGCCCCTTCTTTCTTTTTAGAATTAACTTGCATTTTTGATAGCAATAATTAGTGGGACCTTAGCATGCATAAAGATTTCTTAGGTATTACATGATTTTACATTTGTGAGATCAGCTTATAATGATTTCTCATAAATAATTAAACAAACAGTATCTAACCGAGGAACAACAACAGATGGAAGTTAAGACCATCCTGTTCAGTGCATACTTGTCAGTGAAGATAGCCTAGATTAATATGTGATTAGTCATACATTGGATGTCTGTAATAAAATACACTACTCCACCTGCTGAATATTACATGTACCCCAAAAGGCCATGAAATATTAAGTTTTAAACCCATACAGCCTACTGTGCCTTGTAAAAATATTTAGACCTTTAACCACTTCTCTCTTACAATTGCAGATTCTACACTGAAATTTGGCTTCATGTATTACTTTAACCATCCACAAATTGTAATATTCTGCAGAGGCATTATTTGCAGCAGTGCCAACTTTAAGTCTTTTGGAGTACACATGTAGCAGCTTCCCACACTGTTCAGGTATGTTTTAGTCTATTATTTTTTCAAATGATGCTGCTTCACAGTCGGTATGCTAATGTTTGGTGGTGGCCAGTGTTAAATATGCATTTCCCAAACAGTTTTGAATTTTGCCTGAAATCGTGCCACAAAATCATGTGTACTAGTATTACTGTGAGTTAAAGAAAAAGTGTCTTGAGTGATGGACTTGAGTCTTGAGTGAATTAATTGTGATATTTTTATCAGCTGTTTGGACTCTCATTCTGACGGCAGCCATTTACTGCAGAGGATCCATTGGTGAGCAAATGTTCTCCAAATCTGTTCTGATGAAGAAACAAACTCATCTACATCTTAAATGGCCTGAGGGTAAATCCTAAGAAATTTTTGATTTGTGGGTGAACTATTCTTTATACATCCCGTAAACTCCACATTTCTTTGGCTTATTGGGCATTTGTTCCCCATTTGTGCCATAGTGTACACCAGTGTTGTGCAGATTTGCTTGACTAATGCACCTTTACTCTGTTCTCAGCTCCTGAACTCTGCAGCCTCTTCAAAGTGATCGATATGCTCTCTCTGGCTTCTCTCACCGGTCTCCTTTATGTTCGCACAGAGAGTTTTGAGGTACGACCTTTTCAGGGAAGTGTCTGGGTGGTTTGATGTATCTTCCACATCCTGATAATTGAACCAGCAATGTCCACTGAGACATTCAAACTCTCGGATATTATATTGCACACTTTTATTCTAATTTATGCACTTATTTTAACTTTCACAGTAATATTTTTGAAATATTCCCCAGTCTTTATATTCACAGCAGTCCTTTAGAATAATGGTTCCTTAACTGTGGGGTTCCTCTCCAGAGAGCGTGGAAGTTATTTTAATGATTCACAGGTAGAGGCCAATTGTGAGGCAACGTTATTGCAATTGTTTACCATCTATGCAAATTTAGAAATAATGCAGCATGGGGATTGAACATTTATGCAAACAGCATATATATGTTTTTGTATAACATAAAACATGGCTAATTTTGAATCTCAGTAGTTAAAAATAAGCAGTCCTGATATATAGGACTCTATATAAATGCCTAGGCCGTAGTCAGTTTATCTGATACATATTGCACCCAGAACTGAAAAGCACTTTTTCGATCTGACTTTAAGCTCTTGTATGATTGGCTGACTTTACACAACCTCTGGGAGTTGAGAGGAACATGTTTTTTTCATCAGTGTAACCAAGTCGTGTTTACAAAGTACCGGGATGATTCAGCATGTACTTGTGAGCAGGAACTAATCACTGGATTTGCAAGTGCCTGTCAGGTTAGTGCCAAATTTTTCAAATCAAATTGGTTTGTTTGATGCACTTAGTAACAATCAAAATCTTAACTA
This sequence comes from Labeo catla, assembly GCA_012976165.1. Classification (NCBI taxonomy): domain Eukaryota; kingdom Metazoa; phylum Chordata; class Actinopteri; order Cypriniformes; family Cyprinidae; genus Labeo; species Labeo catla. The sequence goes on from VONZ01000363.1 coordinate 640,806, forward strand.
AACATGAACAGAATTGTAAATTTTGCTTTGTATATTATGTCTGTAAAATAAGTAGCATTTATTAGTTTTTGGAATGGCACAAATTCTGATCACAAATGTTACACACATTTTCTGTTTTTGAGTAAACATGTTTACTGAAACTGCTAAACTGTTGTTATTTTATTTTGTTTTATTTTCATTATTATTGTTTAAAAGTCTATTTCAGATAAAACCACTTCTAAATGACACACAAAATGAACCATATATATAGGCATCCTTGGTAAATCTGAGCAAAGGCAGCTCTGAAAATAAATCTGCATTGTTTATCCTTTTGATGTTTTATTCAAAAAAAAAATCTAACCTATTACTGAAGTAAAGCATTGAAAGTGGTGAAAAAAACTCATGATGAAATAAATGTTTTTCTCCAATGCATGTTGGCCACAATTATTGGCACCCGTAGAAATTCTTATGAGTACAATATCTCTAAGTATATTCACATTCATATTTACATTTTTTTTTAGCACTCCAGGGTAACTAGGAGCATGAAATTGTCCAGTCATGACTTCCTGTTCCACAGGATCATAAATATGAGAAACACAAAGGCCAAATTCCCTTAATCATCCATCACAAGGAGTAAACCAAAGAATATAGTTCTGATGTACAGAATAATATTGTTGAGCTTCACAAAATAGAAAGTGGCTGTAAGAAAAGGGCTAAAGCATTGAAAATCCTCTTTTCCACCATCAGGGCAATAATTAATAAGTTCCAATCAACTAAAGACTTTACAAATCTGCCTGGAAGAGGACGTGTGTCTTTATCATTCTAGTGCACGGTGAGGAGGAGAGTTTGAGTGGCCAAAGACTCACCAACTGACTAATTGTAGAGATTAGTTGAGTCTTGGGGTCAGAAAGCCTTAAAAAATATATCAAACAGCCCCTATATCACTTCATGTTTTTCAGGAGGGTTTCAAGAAAAATCCTCCTCGCTCATCCAAAAACAAACTCCAGCATATTCAGTTGTCAGACACGACTGGAACTTCAAATGGAACTGGCTTCTGTGATCAGATGAAACTAAAAAAAATAGAGCTTTTTGGCAGCAAACCCACCAGATGGGTTTAGTACAAACAGGGATAAAAAATACCCCTTGCCCACAGTTAAATATACTGCTGGATCTTTAATGTTGTTTGGCTATTTTTCTGCCGGAGGTCCTGGACAACTTGTTCAGATGCATGGCGTCATGGATTCTATCAAATACCAACAAATAAAAAATCTAAACCTGACTGCCTCTGTCAGAAATCTTATAATGGGCCGTCAGGACAGTGATCCAAAACAAACCTCAAAATCAACACAAAAATATGTCACTGAGCACAAAATGAAGCTTCTGCCATGGCCATCCCAGTTGACCTGAATCCTATAGAAAATAAGTAGGGTGAACTGAAGAGAATCACCAAAATGGAGCTGTGAATCTGAAGGATCTGGAGAGATTCTGGATAAAGCAATGGTCTCTGATCTCTTACCAGGTGTTCTCCAAACTCATCAGGCATTATAGGAGAAAACTCAGAGCTGTTGTCTTGGGAAAAGGACGTTGCAATAATTGAGTGCCAATAATTGTGGCCAACATGACGTAGAGAAAATATTTATTTCACAATAAGACTCTCCCCCCTTTTTTAATCGTTTTACTTCAATGATAGGTTAGAATTTTGTGAATGTTTTGAATGAAAGATTAAAAGGATATTTAATATGAAATTAATACTTTTATTCAGCAAGCATGAATAAAATTGGTCAAAAGTGAGTTTTACTGAATTTTTGAGACCCTTTTTTTTTACATTGTTACAAAACAATTCTATTTGAAATAAGTACTGTTCTTTCTGTTCATCAAAGAATCCTGAAAAAATATCACTGTCACAGCAATAATATTAGGCAGCACAACAGTTTTCAACACTAAAAATAATAAGAAATGAAAAAAAGTTTCTTAAGAATTTCTTAAGAAAATTCAGCTTTGCCATCACATAAATTAAATAATAATGTTAAATAATACTATTATTAAATTCACAGTATTACTTTTGGTTGAATAAATTTAGCTTTGGTGAGCGTAAGAGCATTAAATAATCTTAAATTAAAATCTTCAAATCTTAAACCTTGTATTTAAATGAACACATTGTGATGTGTTATATTGTAGCACTCTAGTGTTTCATTCATGAATGTCATGTATTCACAGAGGTGACACTGACTCATGTATATGCCAGTGTGGATCAGGGCTAAAGGTCTTGAGGACAGAAGTCTGGGACCCCTGTCCTGGCAGCGGTCATGCCCTTTAGTCTCTGCACACTGTGTAAGTGGCACGGACACTAATAATCCTCTGTTCTCCATTGATAACAGCATCCAGTCCAGTGGGACAGAAGCTTGTGAACTTGCCCATACAAATCATTTGTAATTGTGCCAGACTCCTCATAGAGCCAACACAAGGCAAAAAAAGAATACAATGGGCAGCAGCGGGTACGAGAGTCTGGTTTTCATAGCGTATACTGTAGAGAATGCTGAGATTAACATTCTCGCTCAAAGGGACTATGAACTTGAACCTTTTACTTTGATAAGGGCTCTTGAGTAATGTCTTAAATGTGTATTATGAGATTCAAAGTGTACATGCAGTACTACTGAAAAAACCATCCTTACAAAGTATTCATTACATTCATTCAGTACAGGACAAGAGGGTCATAAAATGTTCTGGTGAAAAGACTCTTTGTGTAGCTAGGCCTGGATCACTGCTGTTGTAAAGGCTTTACTCTTCCCAGAATGATCTGCTTACAGTATTATATATTATTCAACAATGTGGCTCCAACACAAATGTAAGCAAATCAACTCAAAGGAAAATCCAGAGACACTTTATGAAAGGAGTACCATAGCCCTGCTGAAAAATACAGCTTAACCAGCATAAGGATGCTTGCTAGGCTTAGTTGGTTTGGATGGGCTAGGTTGTCTCAAAGCCAGGTGAAGATGGGGTCAGCAGGTTTACCTGCTAGATGTAGGTTTCCTAAGCTGATAAGCTGCCCAAAACAAACAAACTTGAGACTGGTTTAAGCTGTTTTTTTTTTTTCAAAAGGATTTCAGATGCACTAAATACAAAGTCAAGCTTAAACATATTCATTCAAATTTTATTATTGATTTTGCGTTTAAGAATTTTTGCATGACAGAGTAGCTACTGTATGTAAAACATATAAATAACAACTTCCCAAAAAGGTTTTGGTAGTTGTGGTATTCCCAGTCAATTCCCAAAAAAAGTAGATTATAATTGTTCAAGATTTTTATCAGCTTGTTTTCTTTTAAAACAAGTTTTGTATTTATTTTTGGAACTGACTTATGCAACTCAGTTTTTGAGTGAATATTGCCAAAGTTATCCACAAATAATGCTTTTTCACTCAAAAAAAAAAAATTAAAGCTTGTGTGTGTGTGTGCGCACTATTTGTATTATTTTTTTTCTTTCTGTTCATAAAATGGCTCCATTTATTCTCGGATAGATTACTGACTCATAGTTCTTAGCACTAATTATTCAAAATGTTTCAGTTCACTTCACTTCAGAGAGCATGGTTGTACTGCTTCCAAGGCAACTGGCAATTTGTTTCTATGTGTGACCAGTAGAGGTTTCGTTTACTTTGTCACTTGTCTCTGATTAACATGCAAACCAAAGCAAGCATATCCAAGGTCCCTATCCTAGTGATCATAACATTGTTAATACATGCATCCGTCTAATATATATATATATATATATATATATATATATATACATGTATACAGTTGAAGTCAAAAGTTTACGTACAGCTTGCACACATATTAATTATTTTACCAAAATAAGAGGGGTCATACAAAATGTATGTTCATTTTTATTTAGTACTGATCAACTGATCAGAATAAGATATTTCACAAGATATTTCACATTAAAGACCCAGCTCTTAATGCATGGTCTTTCCTTCTGGAGCATCAGTGAGTGTTTGATCCTTCTGTAATAGTTGCATATGAGTCCCTCAGTTGTCCTCAATGTGAAAAGATGGTTCTCAACATCATACAGTCATTGTTGAAAAGGGTTCAAATACACAGAAATGCTGAAAAACCAAAGAATTTGTGGGACCTTAAGGATTTTTCTAAAGAACAACTGTTCTTAACTGTTCAGGACAAACACAGGACTTGTGAACAACTATCACTAAAAAAAAGCTGTGGATCATTCAAGTAACAACACAGTATTAAGAATGAAGTGTATGTAAACTTTTGAACAGGGCCATTTTTATCAGTTCAACTATTATTCTCTCTTGTTGAATAAATGTAAACATCTTTTATGTTAAATATCTTGTAGTACTTTCCCTAGTACTTTCAGGTCAGTACTAAATAAAAGAAACATGCATTTTGTATGATCCCTCTTATTTTGGTCAAATAATTAACATTTTGCATACTGTATATATGTATAAAACTGTGCTAGCAGCAGACAAGAATGTTCACTTGTAGGGAAAAGATATATGAGAAGTCATGCTTCCCATGTAATCTTAAAGCAGTCGTAGAGAAAGTGTTGAATGATGTATTTGGCATTTTGCAGGTAGTGATCTCAGTCTGAACATTTATTGAAAGGCAGATGACTGTATGAGCACAATATTCTGTATCCGCACAGGGTTACACGTGTAAAAGGACGTCTGTGACATTTTCGGCCTGTTGTCCGATTACATTGATTACTTCATGGCTCGTGATTATAAAGATTTCATTTCTGAGGAAACGCCTCTAGTATTAGGACGAGTTAGCTAATTTTACACCTGACCAGTTACATTTAGATTCGTCGACGCTGTATGAGTCAGTTTAACACTGATGGTTTTATCTCGTCACGCTGCAGAGAATGAGGAAGCATACTCTTTTCTACTCCAGTGGACAATGACTTCTTCAGTCTGGGCCTGCATTGTTTCAAAATCAGCCAAGATTCAAGAGCTGTTCAGCAGCTGTTACTCCAGTCTTCAGCATCTCCTGATCCTTCAGAGATCATTCTAAATGCTGATTTGGTAGTCAGAAACAGCTGAAAATATCATGCTGATTTTTTTTGGTCCAGGATTCTTTGATGAATATGAAATTCAAAAGAATAGCATTTTTTTTAAATATTTTATTTGAATTTTACTGTAACCTTTGATCAGTTTATCACATCCCTGTTGAATAATATATATTTTTTCTGGCCCCAAACTATTGAATGGTAGTGTATGTTATATTTACATGAATGCTTGTGAAGTTTGAAAGGAATGATGGTTAATGTCTACATTTTCCAGCAGACATGCGTAATTAGTCTGTGTGACATAATCTGTAGAAATTAAAAGAATAGTTCACCCCAAATTGAAAATTCATTTTTGATATTATTTTCTCACCTTCCTATACTTATGCTTATATATATACAGTACTGTGCAAAAGTCTTAGGCCACTAGTATTTTCATCAGCTAAAAAATGGTTTAAAGTCAGTTAAAGTTGGTCTTTTGCTGTAGTGTGTCAGTAGGAAATATCAGATTACATTTCCAAACATTCATTTTGCCATTAATCGTAATAATCCAGTGAGATTTTTGTTTGCACAAGGAGTCTGACAGCAGCGAGTGCTCTGCACAGAGATCTGATCTCATCATCATCCAGTCTGTCTGGAATGACATGAAGAAACAGAACAAACTCAGACAGACTAAATCCAGAAGAACTGTGACAAAGTCTCCAGGATGCTTCAAGAAACCTACCTGCAAAGCTGCAGCACTGTTAAAAATTGCTGTAAAATGAGGATGCTGTCATAAATAGATTTTCTTTATCAATTACCTTCTATTAACTAAATGAAATCAACATTTGGTGTGACCATTCTTTGCGTTTACAGCAGCTTTTGCCCTAGGTGCACTTGCGCAAAATTTTTCAGGTAGCTTTGCAGGTAGGTCTCTTGAAGCATCTTGGAGACGTTGCCACAGTTCTTCTGGATTTACTCTGTTTCAGTTTGTTCTGTGTCTTCATGTCATTCCATAATGAGATTAGATCAGTGTGGAGCACTGGCTGTTGTCAGACTCCTTGTGCAAACAAAAATCTCACTAGATTATTACAATTAATGGCAAACAGAATGTTTGGAAATGTAAACCGATATTTTTTACTGACACACTACAGCAAAAGATAGAAATAACTTACTTTAAACCATTTTTTAGCTGGTGAAAATACTAGTGGCCTAAAACTTTTGCACAGTACTGTATATATATTATGTGGAACAAAATATGAGTTTTAATAGTTTAAGCAGCTTGTTTCCATATAACAAGAATTTTACAGTGAACATGAGTCAAGTTTATTACTGAACAAAACATTGATTGATAAAGTCTCGAACGACTTACACCCAATGGCTAGAAGCCGTTAATATTAAAGGGATAGTTCACCCAAAAATGAAAATTCTGTCATTAATTACTCACCCTCATGTTGTTCCAAACCCGTAAGAGCTTTGTTCATCTATTTTTCTTTATGCAATCCAAGAGCTTTCTGACCCTGCATAGACAGCAATGTAATTACCACTATCAAGGGCCAGAAAGGTAGTAAGGACATCAATAAAACAGTCCATGTGACATCAGTAGTTCAACTGTAATTTTATGAAGCTACAAGAATACTTTTTTTCGTGCAAAGAAAACCTTTCTGGGCCTTGAACATCTCAGTTGTGTTGTTGTCTATGCAGGGAAAGATTTAGTGTTCCGAAGATGAACGAAGGTCTTACGGGTTTGGAATGTCATGAGGCTGAGTAATTAATGACAGAATTTTCATTTATAAGAACAAGTCACTTTCATCTTTCTGTTATGGTGTTTTGGGTGCTTATTTGACTTTGAATTCTCATTTTGTGTCCCACAGACAAAATAACACCTGGGAAACATTCCAAACTGCAAGTCTACAATGCTATGAGGGTGAGTAAATAATGACAGAATTTCCTCTATGGGGCCTCACCACAAATTTGAGTGGGCATGCTGGCTTGAAAGTGGTAGAAAGATGTTAAAACCGGTTATATTCACTAATGGTGCGTCTGATGGCTCATACGCACTGAGCTTGAGTCATCAGATCCTCATGAGTTTAAGCACAGATGCTGAGCTGCATCGTTCTGACAGCATTCTGGGAAATGTAGTTCCAGACATGGGGGTGACTAAAAGGCTCATGCGAAATGCCTTCAGAAAATGTTAAAGATCACGGTGGGTTGCAAAGGTCGCATTCCTATGTGACTATGTTAAAACAACACCAGGATCGGGGAATGCAAGACAGAGAGGATGGTAAGAAAATGAAGATACTGAAGTGACCACTGAATTTAACTTGAAGGCGTTGGAATATAATATTAAACTTGCTGAAACAGTTTCACAGTTCCAGTTTCTGCCGTCCTACTTGCTAGCATTTAATCAGTGTTTTAAATTAAAACCATGCTGTTCCTCAGGCAGTTGGATCGGAAAATCAATTTAAGCAATTCATTTCAGGTGCTTTTTATAGCTATTTCCTCTCACAGGTGTCAGAGTTTGCAAGTACAGTCACTAATTACTGCTCACTGTAACATATGCAGATGAGAGGGCAACTTATTTGGGCGTATGTGCGTGAGAAAGAAAAAGAGAAATACACTATGTTATAGTGGAAACATTTCTAAGCACTAAACTATAGAAGCCCGTTTCCACTACAGAATACATGAATAAAAAGGGTAATTGTGAATTTTAATCCCACAATTCTGACTTTTTCCTACCGTTTTGACTTAATATCTCATCATTTAGACTTTGTTATTTTGGGAACAAAAAGTGAGAATTGTGTGACATAACAGATTTATGATTTAAACTCAGAATTCTGAGGAAAAAAGTCTTGGAATTGTGCAACATAACACAAAATTCCAAGATATAAACTCAGAATTCGTACTTTTTCTCACAGTTCCAAGTGGACGTCTCACAGTTCTGAGTGTATTGCAATTCTGACTTCTTGTACACAGATAATTTTTGGGAGGAAATTGTGACTTTTTTATCTCACACTTCTGACCTTTTCCTCGTTATTGTGTGTTTATATTTCCCTCAGAAATGTGAGAAAAAAGTCAGAATTGTGAGATGAAAAGTCTATCCCGTAGTGGAAACAGGCTACCTTATTAAACCGATTACTCTACATATCTGTTTTAATAAAATTGCAGTCTCTTGACAGTGATAGACACTGCCTTGTTTTTGATGGAATTTAAATTGACATTTCCTCGTTGAATATTCAGCATGAAAAATGCACCGCGCCTGTTTCTGAGATGCCGGCGCACTGTTCTTTTGTTTAAGCATTGAGCGATATTTGTGACAAGACAATTCAAAACCTTGAGGAACCGAGAGTGTTATCTGATTCATTTACAAAACAATGTTTTCTCGGAATGCTTGAGGATTCAGCATAAAATATCCAATGAAGGTGCCAAGATATGAGACCTTATGAAATTATATGTCTAATTTTATTTTGCATGTTTTATCATCTATAAGCCATTCCCTCATATCTTCATTTTCTCACCCTCTCTCACAGGTATTCCCCTCTCTGGTGATCCCAGGCGCACAGACGGGATCGTTCAGAGCTCACATCCCGGCCCTAGCCTTTCTGCCTGGGATCTGAACTCACCCTATAGCTCCGGCCTCTTGCTTGCAGCTGAGCAGTGGCTGGGGGTGCGGCGGTGAAGTGGCTCCCTTCCACGGCTGCTGGGGAACCCTGTAGGTGAAACACCTACTGAGGGTAAGTTTCAGAGTGCTTAGGGAATATAACACAACAGCAGAAAAGGAACCACTACCCCCCAGAACCCCAATCCCACTGCCCCCTAAAACACTTAATCATACGTTTTATATGTTCTTACACTCCCAGTACCATATATGTTGGTCTTGTGTAATGTGGCACCAAAATGTATTTGAAAAATACATTTTAAAATTAGTTACAAACTATCAAACTAAGTAGTATCTGTAAACAAAAACTGGTCCCGGTTCTCTTTGGGGTCAGTAAGATTTTTTCTTGTTTTTCTTGTTTCTGTAATGTTCACCAAGGCTGCATTCATTTGATCAAAAATACAGTAAACACAGTAAAATAGTATTGCAATTTAAAGTAACTACTTTTTATTTTAATATATTTTAATAGGTTTATTTATTCCTGTGATGGCAAAGCTGAATTTTTAGCCGTTATTCCTGTCTTAATTATCCTTCAGAAATCATTCTATTATGCTGATTTTTATGTTTCCTCAAGAAACATTTATTATTATTATCAACATTGAAAACAGCTGTGCTGCTTAATATTTTTGTGGAAAGTGTGATTTTTAGGATTTTTTGAACAAGCAATTTATTTGAAATATAAATCTTTGTAACATAAAATGTCTTTACAGTCACTTTTGATTTTAATTTAATGCATCCTTGCTCAATAAAAGTGTTCATTTCTTTAAACTATAGAAGCCTGTTTCTGCCACAGAATAAACAAATATAAAGGGCAATTGAGATTTATCTCACAATTCTGACTTTTTCTTACCATTTTGAGTTCATATCTCACAATTTAGACTTTTTTTATTGCAATTCTGAGAACAAAAAGTTAGAATTGTGCGAGACAGAATTCCAAGATTTAAACTTTAGAATTCTGAGGAAAAATTCAGAATTGTGAGATATAGACCCGTTATTGGGAGAAAAAAGAATTGCAAGAAAAAAAGTCTGAATTGTGAGATGAAAAGTCGTTTATTATTATTATCAATGTTGAAAACAGTTGTGCTGCTTAATATTTTGTGGAAACCATGATTTTTAGGATTCTTTGATGAATAGCAAGTTAATGAACATGCATTTATTTGAAATATAATTGCAATTCTGAGAACAAAAAGTGAGAATTGTGCAATATAACAGAATTCCAATATTTAAACTCTGAATTCTGAGGAAAAAGTCAGAATTGTGAGATGAAAAGTCATTAATTATTATTATCAACGCTGTGCTGCTTAATATTTTTGTGGAAACCGTGATTTTCAGGATTCTTTAATGAATAGAATGTTACAGAAAGACATGCATTTATTTGAAATAGCAAGCTTTTGTAACATTAAATGTCTTTACTGTCACTTTTGATTAATATAATGCGTCCTTGCTTAATAAAAGTGTTAATTTCTTTAAAAATGCAATCTTACTGACCCCATATTTTGAACTGTAGCATATGTATATGCTTGTGGTCGCTTAAATGTATTTTTTTACTTCTTTTTTTATTTTATTAATGATCTAATCCAATGATATACGCTTTTAAGGGTTGCATAAATGTCCTAAATGTCCAAATACTTTTTGTAGCCACTGTGCTTGTATTTTTATAACATTTTAAATTCATAAAATAATGAAGTTATTTCACAAATTCTTTTTAATGTGATCTAAAAGAGCTGGCTGAAAAGCACAATGAGAAAGGGTGCAGGAACAGAGCAGTAAAGTAATCGCCCGTTGCAGCTTATTCTCTCAAGGTTTCGATTGCCAGGATTATACGAACATGCTCTTCCTGAACTTTCACTGGAACATTGTAAAAATCAAGACATGTATTGGAAGAGCTATTGCCAATGTTTTAGATGCGATTAACTCTGTTGTGTTGGTATAAATCCTATAGCTCTTTCAATCACCCTCTGCCTGGAAATTGTGACATTTAAAAAGCCACATAACTGTCCGGGGTCAAGCTGGGTTACACATGGGTCACCATGCACCACTTTGATAATGCACTTCAAGTCTTTCAAGTCGTTGAAAATCCGTCACTCAGCTGTCATTTGCAGCGATTAATATCAACAAAAAGCTCCGCTGACTGATTGGTCTGCCTCATTCGTCAGTGAAAAGCCTTCTCCGCATGTAAGATTCATATCTCTGTGGGACTCCTCCCACTCCTGCCGAGCCAAGTAAATACATTCCTTGCCAAAGAACGGCTGAGGAAATGCCAATGTAGCCCACACCAAAGGTTACCCTGTCGGCTTCTCTTAATTGGATCGGCTATCAAGCGCCGTGATGCCCTTTGATTCCCATTCGCAGCTGGACCTCAGTAGTTGCTTTTTAATTCAAAGAGATCTCACTGGACACTATTGAGCCATGATGCCTCGTTTGCTTAATGCGCACGTCAAATTCAGAGCGGAAAACTGATCAAAAAGGGATTTCTGCTAGTTATGATTCGCTTGGCTTTGTTTATGGGTTTTCAGTTAGGGTCTCTTTTGATGGGACGTAATCAATAAAGCCAGATAAACCGTTTTAGAGGCAATAAGAGATCGTAAGTTGTTCTTCCACTCAAGGTTGGAGAGAATGTGCTGCATTAATGGACCTGATCTTTTTATCAACAGACTTGCATGGGCAAATATGTCTAGCTAACATGCGCTTGCATCAAAACAGGGCTAAAACAGGGCGCCTAACAAAGATGGATTTGATTTAAAAGTCTCTGAGACCCTAAATAAAAAGAAGCTGCTTGACTTTGGAACTCATTCCTTAATGCCAATTATGTAATTTAACCTTCTTGCGAGCCACAAAAAGTTTTCTTTAGATGTTGGTACCTAAATGAAGTGCTATAACCTTGCCAGCTTTTGTAGATTCTAATTTGATTGGCACTAGTTGGACTTCTAACAAATTAAATACTCAAATACTCAGTCTTTGTTTATTTAGAGACGTGGCCAATGTATGTCGAACCCAATATAGCTTGACACCTCAAAGAAAACGCTGTGGATTGCAATAAAACGCTGATTTTGTCAAAGGCCAGCCCCATGGTGATAGTATATCAGATGTTGCCAGATAGGAAATTCATCACATAGTGTGAGAGCGAAATACATAGACCTTCCACCCCACTGTAATCCTGATATTAAACGCTGTTCTGGTTTTGATCTACTGGTAATATAGTCTACGATAATAATCTGTGCAATACATTTAATGTCGGGAGACAGGTTGCCTAAAAAGGCCTGAATTTACATTATCTCAAGATTACGCTCAATGAATCAGATGTAAGCATGAGATGAATGCTAATGATATCTTGTTCTTTAGAGATTCAAGATACATGCAGTGCAAACCATGAAAAGGATCCAGAGCATCACAGTTAGGATTAAATACATAATTACCAATATGGCCAGTGAAGTATAAAATATCAGAAACATCAAAGAAAATGTCTTAAAATGTCTTTTTGAAAATAGGATTACAACTAGATCCTGCTTTTTTAATACAGATTTAAATTAAAAGTTTTAAAAATATTAATGACACAGTGTATTAAATTACTACAATTTTAGACATGAATATTTAAATGACTGTGACAAAATCAGAAAACGAGTTCTTAAGAGAAACAAAATCCATAAATAGTGCTATCAAGTGCAGGAAACAATCTAAGAGGTGCACTTGCAAGGGAGAGTCCAAAGACTAATTTTGTGTGATGATTTATTGCTTTGCCCTTTGTTGATACCTAAAACTTATATTAGAGTTTGCACTTGCTGAAACAGCCCACGTTAGCCATGGGAATGAGCTTTGTGGGTGAAAGTAAAAAGTTTTGCTGTTGTTATCTCATGAGTTTTTTTTTTCTTGGTGTTGCAAGTTTCAGGTTACTTGCATAGTATCTTAAACTCGTTTCATGTGTTTGGAGAATGAATACTTCTGAGAGTCTGTTATGTGAAAATTAAATATGTACGATCTGCTATTTGCAACCCTGTCAGTGGAAATGGACCAAAGTAAACAAGTTGATGTTAGTTATGCTTTATATACACTACATGTTATTGGATAAATATCTAGTATTTGCAACTTCTCTGCTGATATGAGGCATAACACCAAACATGTTAGGCCTGATAAAGTAGTTGTGAAATACCAAAAGCGTGATTTACTTGTCAGTTCTACATCTTGTGAATTTCAAGTTGGCTGAATGGTTTGTCATGCTGCACAACATTCATGTATCTATTTATGGCTGATGGGTCTTTTTAAGAATGCTTCAGTGCTTTGTTGTATGATTGATGGGTTTGCTTGTCTACTCCGATCAATATAAATAACTTGAATCTAAAATCAAGAGAAAATGCACACTAGTTTTAAATGGATTGCTTTGTCAAGTGGATTGTTTCTGTGGCACAGCTCTAATCAAATTACAGTTGATAGTGATGGATAGGGCTTATCATGATGAGCCTCTAAGAGTAAAACAAGCTCAAAACTATCCCACAATATCCCATACTGCACTCACGCACGGACCCACCCACACAAACGCATATATTTTAGAACATAGTGGTGCAATAGTGCATATGTGGTCTTGAAAGCTCTCTGTCTCGTGATTTTGACACATGATGCGAGTTTGAAAGATATTGTCGTGTACATGTGAAACTCGAACAGTGTAAACTACAATCCACCCACAAGATTTTATATACAGTGATTCTTTACTGTACATGGTTGAAGTTTCAGCTGGAGTGCAAGACAAACCTAATCATTAACCACAGGCTTGTGGGATACACAAGCAATGCTAAATTCATAAAAATAGCCTTATGTTAATGCATAAAATGATTATTCTGATAATTGGGAGGCAGCGTGATCCTACCTTGAACTCCTCCAGGATCTTATAAGTCTTCCCTCTGTATTCACAGAAGTTTTTGACCTCCTTGCATTCGGGGCAACACCCGTTGTGTTCCACCTTGGTGCACTTGGGGTGTATTTTAGGGCACTCGGGTTGGTCACAGACTGGTCCGTCCTCCGTGCACACGCACGGGCAGTTCGAGTGGCCCGGGAAGAAGCGTTCCCCGAGCTTGTACACGAAGCCACTGTCATCAACGCAGCCTTTCCCTCGGTAGTCATCGAAAATGATGTCATTGTTGGCAGTTCTCTCGGCCTCGTCCGCGGCGGGATAGTCCTCAGGGCCGACAGAGGCCGGCGAGACAGCGGCGTTCAGGGCGAGCAGCACGACGCAAATCGCCGGGAGAAAAGGGCCCATCCTTCGCCGCGGCAGTCTGACGCATTCAAGGAGAGTGTCTCAGGTCCCTTAAGTTGTAAGTCTCCATGCTGCAAATATGACACTGAAAGAAATGTAAACAACCCGTAGCTTGATAACTGGGCATGCATTTACCTTATGTTAACTTATAAAAAAGATCGTCACACTATAAGTTAATGATCAAAGCGCAGTTTACTAAGAAAAGTAGGGATGAATGGGGAGTGTCGTAACAATGTGTGTTTTCTTTATTTGTTTGCTACAAAGTAGAGCAGTATAGAAATATATGACAAACCTACAGTAAACTGTAGGCTATAAATAAGTGTACAAAGAGTGCTATTATCTGTGTTTGTGAGTTAAATATGTTGTGTATAAAGTGGTAGTCAAATTCACTCAAATTCAGTAATAATTTTACATTTTATATTGCGCATTTTAAACATAGGAATCATTTTATTTCAGATTTTTTTTAACTTAGAATAATCTAAATAGAAAACACGAATACAATAAAATTCTAGAATATATATATATACACACAAAGTATATACATATACTTTTTAAAAAATAAAAAATAAAATGAAGGTGCTTAAAAGGTTCTTCACAGCGAACCATCTCTTTCTTACCTTTTTATAATCTGATGAACCATCTTTTGCCACAAAAAAACCTTTTGTGAAACAGAAAGGTTCTTTAAATGTTAAAGGTTCTTTATGGAACCATTTAGACTAAAAATATATATACATACACACACACAAATGTATTTTTATTATTTTCCCTTTTTTGTGGGTCCAGTGACCCTCTGGTCAGTCGCGATATAAACATGTAAATAGCAAAATAAACGTGTTTCATATTAAATTATATAATCTGAGCGAGCTGGTTCAGGGTTACACCAATTTGCAAATCAATTTGTCAGCCAGAAATTAAATTTTGCCTTTTTCCCCCTAGCAAAAAACTTCTACTCTCTTATCATAAGGATGGCGGTCATGTATGTTAGTGATTTCATTCGTGTTGCTCATTTCTAATTGGTTAAACTGATGGTGTTACAACTCACCCAATGTTACAGCACTCCCCAGTCTCCTATACTGGTTAATCTCTGGTAAAGATCTGCCATTGGTTCCCATACAGAATGCACCGAAGATACCCATAGACTGATGAAGAGTCAGCTCACATAAACGAGGTGTGTTTTCCTCCTACAGTATGTGTTGGCTGTGGTATTAGTAAGCTCTGGATCAGGAGGTGGTGAAGATATTACTTTAAAAGAAAAGCGTGTGTACGAGAAAATCCCCGAAGAGCAAAGTAGGTAAATCAACACAAACAAAAACCCCATATAATCACAGGCAGTAGACAGTGCTCAACAACAAAGTTAGCCAGGATATCTATTTCCCAGGGACAACAGGTAGCTCTCCAGCTTCTAATCCCTCATAGCACTGCAGATAGGTGTGCATTCACCATGTCCGTACATTTTTACACTCTGAATTTCATCTACTCCAAGAGCCCCGAAGAAACGACACGGTTTCTGTGTCATTAACGAGTGCGTAATGGGCTTCGGTCCAAATGCCTCTTCACTCGTGAAAGCACGAGAAATGAACCATAAAACGGCACGGTTATGTGAGATTCCGCACTTAGAAAAGCAGAGCAGCTGCCAGAGGAAAGCACTTCAAAGAAAGAGTTTCTTTTTTACACTGAAAGATAGTCTAGTATTGACAATACGTCTCGTCTATAATAAAATGACTGCCTCTGGCATGCTGAACGCATCTGTGCAGAGACTGCCTGCCTTGAATGTAGAGAGAAATGCATTTTAAGTCATTAATACGAAAATGGTCATAATGATTATTGCATTGAAGTATTGCAATAAACACGAATTCATTTTAACCAAGTGGCTGGACTAGACTTACCGCGTTAAAATGTCTGGTTCCACTTTGTTGGAATCGTAATCAAGCGAGCAAGTGCACCTTCGTGATGATAAGACCACAAAAATCATTCCAATTCGAGTTGGTGCAAAAAAATTTGCTTACTCCAAGAGAACAGATAATCCGAATGTCTTTAATATTTACAAATGAAAGCTGATCATGGCCACTTCAGAAATGACATATCCAGCAACGCAGTTATCCTTCCCCGATCATTAAGTGACCTCTCAGAATGTGGAAAAGGAAGGAAAAAAGATCCAAAACATCTGTACAAATGTACTTCCTTCTCGTGATCATCTAGTCATCCGCGGCATTTAAATCAACTCCCAAATACTGCAGGTGGAACAGTATAACGCCATTTGGTCTTCGGCACCTCCGCCGAGAAAACAATTTGATATCAAGTTAATAAACGAGAATAGATTCGATATCATTACGCTTCCCCAGTGCGAAAGTAAGTTTATCTACATAGGAGATGCTCGCGCCGGCAGAGCAGACAGAAAAGCATCGTCTGAGACAGCGCTACTAAGTTGAGTGCGGAGAGGAATGAGAACAGAGGAGCGTTTCATCTTCAATAGGTCGCCTCAGTGAGTTCAGCACCACGGACAGCGCCGGATCCAGAGTTCAGCACCACGGACAGCGCTTGATTCAGCACTGAATCGCGCTACCGTTGTCTCGTCGCTTGTCGAAATCATGAACGCTTTTGCTAAACGTGCAACAGGACAGTCTCTTCGGACCTTGGGAAATCTTTTGCTACTCTTCCGAGCGTTTTCGTTCGTAAATAGAAAGTAGTCATTAAAATCGAGACTAGTCACTATCAGCGGATCTTAGCACTTTAATTGTAATTGTAAACTGAAACCAGAGAAATGTGCAATATTGTTGTGCAGAAGGTAACCCATAGGGGCCACTGCATTACTGTATTTGATAGTGAGCTGAGGGTGGGCAAAGCAGGCATTATTATTAGTGCCTTTTGTGTCTTTCGTGAACATGTGTAAACAATGAAAATCTGACACTAACTTTTACTGTGGTATTATATGTCATATGTATATATATATATATATGTGTGTGTGTGTGTGTGTGTGTGTGTGTATATATATATATATGTGTGTGTGTGTGTGTATATATATATATATATATATATATATATATATGAATTCTTCAAGGACAAGTGCTCATCTTCGCTTTTTTGCCACTTTATTTTAATTTTCTCAATAGGGGGCGATCTGAAAATATCCACCATATTACCTTGACAGTAAATGACTAAGACCTAAAACCTTAGGATAAGATATTAGAAGAAATATCGACATTAAATTGTCTTTTTAATGAACAGTAGCACATAGCTAGCAATAGCTAAATGAACTGTAAAACTATTAACCCTGTTATTTGTTAAAAAGGCGTAGCTATATCCCAACTTATTAAATTTAGCTGTAAATGGCACAGTGCAATTTATTAATTTTGAACACATTCTTTGTCTTA
The DNA here is from genome assembly GCA_012976165.1 of Labeo catla. Lineage (NCBI taxonomy): Eukaryota > Metazoa > Chordata > Actinopteri > Cypriniformes > Cyprinidae > Labeo > Labeo catla. The sequence continues at coordinate 658,051 of VONZ01000363.1, forward strand.
TAGAACATTTAAAAACTCTAAAAAATACTTTAAAACCACCTTTTTAAAATGGAAGAGGCACCCATTTCGTGAATTTGCTCCGTTAAGTGTATCTGCTCCTAACTGAAGTACAAATTATCCAAATGAATTTTGAACACGGAACTGCATAATACAAGCTCTCTACTTCAGTTTGCATGTTTTTTACTATTCTCACCGTGTCTCATTACATTAATGGTCTCCAGGACCAAAACAATTACAGCTTCTACATTATTATTGTTCTCATGGTAACACAGCAATGAAGGTTCTGCAGAAATTGCAAAATTAGAAGTTTATCCTCAAATGGTGACACTGGCAGCTGTTACTGAATAATCGCAACCGGTGTATGTTTTCTTCCGACGCTGAAAACGCCAAGCACCCAAGTTCTGCAGTTAAATCCAGTCGCAAAAGCACTCCCGTGGGCCTGCACAATCACTTAATTTTCTTCATGAATAGAACATTCAATATATTTCCAAGGCCCATAAAATGGGCCCAAACAAAACAAGCAATAACATGGCAAAATTGGCTATTGACATATCCATAGCAATTGACAAAACAATACCAGTGGGTTATGTAACATCACCTTGTAGATCAACAGGTGAATGTGGTGAGTCTGTGGGTTTCACCCTTTGAATACTAACATCTTCTAAGCCCGCAGATTGCATCCCATCTTGGATACATGCTGTTCACATAGCAGAGCAAATCAATAGAAAGGTATCTAAAAGCAAGGACACATGCTTTGCTTTTAAATGTGAAATTTCAGCTAGGTTATCTGCCCCTGAAGATACATTAGGTCTGTTCCAGGAGAGTATGTATGGGCAAAGCCAAACATGAGAAACTATCTCTTAAAGTCTTCATCCCAGTGTGACTCTAATCGAATAAGCATACCTCGGGGGGAGACGGAGTCTAGTGTGCCTTTGGCTTAACCTTCACTCGGTCTTCCTTTGCTAAATCCCTCTATGGAGGAAATACAAGTTGGCTACACTGATGTGCTAATGAATAAAGGGAAATACTTTATCCATATCTAAATATGAAATGCAACTTATTCAGAGTCAGTGAATGAGTGTTGTGTCATGAAGCTTATGCCTCCTCCCAGTCATGTTTCTCACAGAAGCACCGGGGCTCTCAGCGCATCCGTCACATCATGTAGGAATCAAGCGCGTCTGACTGCGAGTGATGACATCACCGGCCGGTAATTGGGGCATGTTTTCTCACTTTCTTGTTCGGAGGGTGTCATCCCCTGTAAACGATCCCACCCTAATTGGCCTCAGCCTTTACTGGCTTATGAAGGGTTCACTGACAGGGTCAGATTAGGGTCGTCACTCTCATTACAGAAATCATAACACTAGTGCATGAGCTCTTATTAAACAGTCTGCTAGGAGCTGTTGATATATTATGTGATTTTAATACGACTGATGTTTGTGAAACCAAGTGTGAGAATCTAATGTCTTCAAGCTTCAACAGTGAGATAAAAGAAACCAGGGTTTCACAATTACACTGTCAGTGCAGAGGCTGTATGACTTCAGAGTTTATTAAAGAGCGGATTCATGCAGACATAGCAATTTAGCAAGGACAAATCTCTTGGAGAGACTTTGAAGACGTTTGCATGTCTCCATTTAACCTGATCTTTGCGAGAAATGATAACAATTTGATAGGGCAGTTCTTAAAGTCAAGTTTATTTATATAGTGCCTTACTGCTTTAAAGTAGCTTCACAGTACTAAACAGGAAGGTGACTAAATTAATGATGCAAACTTTATCCAAATTCTGCAGCTCTATCAAGATAGTGTTGTTATTAAGCTATAGTCAGTTCGATGTTGATTCAGTTCAGTTCAATAATGGTGTAAAGTTAATTAATTATGAAGTTCAATTCAGTGATATGCAGCTCAACTGTTCATCTCAGGTCATGTGTTGTGTCAGCACTGTCAAAACAATATTACTCAATACTGAGTGTCACCCTCATGTTGTTCCAAACCTGTGATCATTCATTCTTTCCTCAACAGAACACAAATAAGATATTTTGAAAAATATTTCAAATGCATTTGTCCATAAAATTAAAGTCAATGGCGTCCAGTGTGGCTTTTGGCCCCATTGACTTTCATTATATGGACACTGAATCTTATTTCACCGTGCGAATAATTCAACTGTCTTTGTCCATACAAAGTCACTGGGGCTCAAAGCAACACTAGACCCCATTGACTTTCACTATACAGTATAATCAAAACACTGAGGTAAGAAAGTCGTACAGGTTCGAAACAGCATGGGGTTGAGTAAATGATGACCAAATTTTCAAAAACTTCAAACTGTTTATTTAAGTACAGTATGTTTTATTTACCTTTAAGGTGAAGTTTGTACATTTTTTTTCTCAAAAATACATTACATCCAACAAAATACATTAATTGACTGCTGTAATTAAACACTGTGCCTCCAAGGCTCCATCAAAACAGTGGTTTGCCCCAATCCGCCAATCTCTTTCCAGCTCAACCAATAGCGAGAGTCTGGGGTGTGGCTACTGAAGCAGCCTGAGCCAGCCAGCCTGATCCTGGAGGGTGTTGGGAAAAGATGGGAAAAGACATTCAGAATCAATTACGGAAATGCAAGCCAAAATTTTAAAACTTGCCAAAATACAGAGACAGACAACAGGGTAGAATAAGGGTAAACAATGAGCAGTGCTTTTACAAGATGGAGATGTTGGCTTGATTGTTTGAGTTTCAATTAAGATGCAGAATATGCAGAGCTTCTTCTCGACAGGTCAGCTAAACTCAATTTTTTGCCAACATGTTGGCTCTTTACTGTCAAATTATAATAGTGAAATGGTACTGTCAAATTAATCAGATAAAATAGTAAGATGTTGTAAGGTTAAAGGGGTCCTATTATGCTCTTTTACAAAGTCTTGATTTTGTTTTGGGGGTGTATTAGAACATGCTATCATGCTTGGTGGTTAGAAAAATGCATTATTTTTAACATAATTTACATTATTACAATACATTTCTCCCAACCTGGCAAAAATGGCTTGATTAGTTTCGGGTTTAATGAAGGCCCGCCTAGGATATACCTAGGATGCATGGAGGGTGAGTAAATAATACGCTACAGTAGTGTTTGGTCCTATCGTCAGCTTGCAAGATCGCCAATACATGATATTATGGTGCTAATTTATTTAATTATGTGCATACATAGTTTCATTGCCAAAACCATATCAAAGAACATCATCACTGATTAGCCTAGCCTTTTCTAGTACAAGTTTATGCATTTTAAAAAACACTTGCGTTATAAGTGAAGCTATCTATAGCTATATGTATGATGAATAAATATTTTACCACACACTGCACACGTTACGGCTCCGACGCAGAAACTGGAGTAGAGATCGCGGCTTTGGCATGTGTTTCGACCCCCTGTACTGCACACGTCTGCGGCGAGTTACAGCTCTGAAGTGGCCACTCTACTCAATGCTTGTGTTTATCGTTAAAGCGGCTCTCCGCGCTGCATCGCTAAAGTTAGACTAACCACCCACCTCGTCCCTACCCACCCCCCAACAATTAGAATTTCCGTAGGCGGGATTTAATTTAATGAGATTCTAATGCGCCGTGTTGTGACATCATTGTATGCGAAAAAACAAACGCTGTAGCCCAAAGAAGCCGTTCGTTGTAGTTCTTGAAAAGAGATTTTTTAAAAACGAACTCCCTTTGGAGTGGACTTTGAGATTTGTAACTTTGTAGATCTTTTTTATGCCCAAAAATACACACCACAAACCGACTAAAATTCAAAAAGAATAATTGTAAAGGTGTGTGAGTGCAAGGGGCAAAAGGTTGCTTGAAAATATGTTTTATTTTTGTAATTCCCTAAGGTGACACTAATAGCGCATAAATGGGTGCTTCAGAAAACACCACACAGTAGTATCTTTTTAAAGCACTGTTTCATGAAACTTCTAAACTTTTGTGAATCATTTAGTTTGAACCAGTGTTTTGGAGTGTGTATCAAACTGGAAAAGTCACGTAATTTCAGTAAAGGAGGCGTTGTTACGTCATAACTGTTTCGAAGTGTTTTCAGTTGTTGAGATGAGATTTCAATTATTCACATGTAGGGGGCGTTTCCAGTGTACCCATTAACCTATGGTTTATACCTGATCTCAGATCAGTTTTATTAATTTGTAGACATTTTCCATGTCACGTTTGTAGGATAAAAAGAACGAGTTTTAGTTAATCGTCTCTTATTGGCCTCTCTGTTTAACTACCAAACAAGCTCTGCATATTAATAAATGAACACATGCTATACAAACACTTCATAGTTGAAGGGATAGTTCACTCAAAAATGAAAATTCTGTCATTAATTACTTACTCTCATGTTGTTCCAAACCCATAAGACTTTAGTTCGTCTTCGGAACACAAATTAAGATATTTTCGATGAAATCCAAGCGCTTTCTGACTCTCCATAGAGAGCAAGGTTCCTATCACATTCAAGATCCAGAAAGGTACAAAGAACATCAACAAAATAGATCATGTGATTTCAGTGGTTCAAACATAATTTTCTGAAGCTTCATAAAATTACAGTTGAACTACTGATGTCACATGGACTGTTTTGACCTTGAACGTGGTAGGGTGCTTGCTGTCTGTGGAGGGTCAGAGAGCTCTTGGATTTCATCAAAAATGTGTTAATTTGCGTTCCGAAGAAGAACTAAAGTCTTATGGGTTTGGAACGACATGAGAGTAAGTAATTAATGACAGAATTTTCATTTTTGAGTGAACTTTCCCTTTAATAGCATTTGATGATTTTTTAATTCTATTTATTTTGTAAAAGTTTTTTTTTATGCATGTTTGGCCTGAGTTTTTGTTGCATTTAAACAGTTTTGACCTGCAGGCATCACCAGTGTGATATTTAAGGAGCTCTCAAATAATTAATAATTTTGCTAAGCAACTGATTAAAAGTTTTGAAAAGATGAATTTCTTCCATCACTCCTACATACTTCAACACTAATTAGTTTTATATTTGGTCTGATCCTAAATGCATGACAAATTGCATATGAATGCACATACTTTCATCCATATCCACTGCATCCCACTAGTCAACTCGAAACAACTCGATCTTAGTAGGGTATGTCACACATACTGTTTATCCTGAGATCTTGCCCAGTCTCAAAGGTCGTCACACTCACCAATTAAGGATGGAAGAGGGGTGACAGACTAAAGGACTGCAACTGACATTTCACTCCAATTCCCTGTCATGTACTGCAGTGGCCCATTTTGGCGGCAAATCAATGTGAAGATTGCGAAATGAAAAACAGAGAACACAAACAGTTGTAAAAGTCTGAATAGAATAAAATTAGTGGAGCAATTTTACCCTGTAAATGTGCATCTTTTCTGGCCTTGGAGTAACAAAATGTTCAGAAACAAGAACGGGAACAAAAGGATAATCATGTACTGTAATTTTGCCAGTTTTTGTGTTGCTCTCCCACCACAATACTAAGACCGCTGCCGTTTCAAGCCACCATGACACTGACTGATCCATTAGCTCTGCAACTATTCCTGACTGATCCATTAGCTTTGCTTCCAAACCCTAGAAAATTAGAAATTACAGTATTCACAAAACAACAAACACTAAAAACACAAAGGCATATCATCCATTAAGGTGTTTTCAAATTCAACTTTCATGTGTATATCTGAGGCTCAGGAGAGTTTAGACTCTTCTCTTGTTTGCTGTCCTCAAAACACTAAACAGAGACTGTTTGGGTCTGATCAAATCGCTGGTAAAAGCATCAGGGAGCATCCACAGAAACCATTCAGATTCAATTAGCTAATGGAAGAGCAGCGTATTTCCTAAAGCCCTTTTTGCCTTGGCAATGCATTTCACAGTGAGGACTTCAACATCGTTATAATGGTTTAGCCATTAGGACTCCATTAATAGACTACTCACAACTTCTCAGCATTATATTTGGTTAAGACAGTTCATAGTCCCACAATATAAACGGCACAGCAAGACATGCCCGGGGACAAGGCCACCTCAAAAATAGCTATGCATTGTCTCATTTATATATACATATGCGTGGCTGTTGTCTTCCATGTCTAATGTGTGGTTATAGCTCTACTGTTTTTAATCAAAGGAGAATAGAAGGATGCTTACTGTCGAGAGAAAAATACGGCTTCTCCAAAACTGCCACAGTCCCATGTCTCCCTTCTGTAGCAAATCCAATCCTGCATCAGAGGTGTGGACTCCCCTGGAGAGGAATAAAATGAATTCATCACACTCTCCATTATTCACTCGTTTTCTAGGAGTAAAAAATTCTTTGCCTCAGTCCAAGTTCACCTTCTGTTGACTGCTTGCTCTAACTTTGAATAGAGTAATAGAAATAAGACATTATGCACTGTTATTTACACTGTAATGTGTAAAACATTAGCCATTAAATATGAAACACTGTGTATACTTTACAATCTGAACATGTTTACTCACATAATTACAATGCTGATTTTTTTCTAAAGTAAGTTTAATAATAGCAAAACAATTGTAGGTTCAAATAATGTAGATTTTTTTCAGATAAACTGTATTGCATACTGTATTAAGTTTCTATATGACTCATGATGTGTATCAAAGACAGTCCTGTCTGTTTTGATAAAGACAACATGTTACCCAGCTTTGTCTGATAAAGGCAAATAAAGACCCTGTTCTTCTTCCATTTCTCAGGACATACACATGCTCCTGCAGCTCTCAGAGATGCTGCTGTTGTACTGATGTGTATGGAGGCCAAATCCAATGTCTGGGCTCTGCAGGGTATCAGAGGCTTCCTCCAGTCTTTGTGGAATCATCCCTTTGCAAGAGCAGGCATTTTCCAATGGGTTAAGCAAGAATCCCCCTCTCTCTCACACTTCAAAGTGTTTTCCTGAAGTCCTGGACACATGTTGTGGTTCCAGTGCTCTGAAAGAAACCGCTACACTGTAAGGTAAGACAATCTGAATATAGCATTTAAAGAATCATTTAAGGGATGATTATGTTTCTTTTTACAAGATTATAATATATAGGTATATGTGAAGTTTCAGTTAAAAATACCCCACAGATTATGTATTATCATCTTGAAAACGCCTATTTTAAGTGGAAGCAGAAGCCGTTTTCTTGCATGTCTCTTTAAATGCAAAACCACAGATACTCTGCCAAAAAACATCTGTTTGGTTTTGATCATCTTGTCTATGACACTGAAATCATGAGTTTTAGACACATCAGTTAAAACTTTTGATTTTTTTGTGAGCGCACACATTGGAAGCACGTGCACAGAAAGAAGCTTTCACATGGCATGTGAGTAATGAACTTTTAATAAAAGTTGTCTTTCATGTCTTATTGCCTTTAAAGGAGAACTCCACTTCCAGAACAACAATCTGCAAATAATTTACTCACCTCCTTGTCATCCAAGATATTCATGTCTTTCTGTCTTCAGTCATAAAGAAATTATGGTGTTTGAGGAAAACATTTCAGGATTTTTCTCCATATAATGGGCTTCATTGGTCCCCGATTTTGAACTTCCAAAATGTAGTTTAAATGCAGCTTCAAAGGGCTCTAAACAATCCCAGCCAAGGAAGAAGGGTCTTATTTGCGCGTCCACGCTGCTACGAATTATTAATGGGTCGTTCTTGAACGATTCTTTCATTTTGAACGGATTTTTAATGTGACTCGGAAAGAACGAGTCATCTCGGGGAGTGATCGTTCAGTCGCGCATGTGCAACATCCTATTAGGTTCTGTACTGGAATTAGTTCACCTTTTTCAAGTCTTCGGGTGTTTCGAGTCATTTGTTCATCTTATGGGGCTGTCACGTGATGAACGAATGACTCAAACCTGAAAACTTGTCAGATAAGAGGTGTGGTGAGCTAATCATAGACTAAAGACGCAGGTAAACAATGAATTAATCTTTTCTGTTTCTTATAGCATTATAGTTTTGTCTTGTTTGTAGTGTGATTAACGTTTGTGTAAGCAGTAGATGTGTTAGGGAAGTAACGCGTAACATTTTAATTTGCTAAAATGAACGAAATGACTCAATGAAAAAAGATTTGTTAATTTTGCTGAATAAGACTCAAAGGTCCGAGTCAGTAAAATGATCCAAACTTTCCATCACTACTACGAATCACGTGTAAGTGCATCGTCTGTGTCCTGAGTATGGCAGAAAACTCCATCTTATTTTCTCCTACAACTTGAGAGGAGGACATTGTTGTACCTTTTTGTTTGTAAACAGCTTTTCCAACTTACTTGCACTTTCTTAGTCTTTGCGCTTTCGCTTTGTAAACACTGGGTCTGTAGTTCTGCCTACGTTTCGTGTGACCTTTCGACCAAAACCTGCTGGGTTGTCCTTTTTCATGTTTTCTGTGTTGGTAGATGCACCATGGACCTGATTATAGCACTTTAAAGTGAAATATGAAATATGATCCTTTAAAAATGAAATATGACATCTTATTTACTCACTCTTATGGCATTCCAAATTTTTATGCTTGCTCTTTTTTGCATATAACATTAATAGTGACTTTAGTGATCAGGCTACAAAAAAATGAAATATATCATTTAGAAGCCATACCATGTTTTTGTTAGAAAAATAGATTATTCCTGAAAATCTTCCATCTACTGCAGGCTAGCATTTTCAGTTTTGAATGTGAATTCGAGACTTTAGAGTTATAGTGGAGGTGAAGTTGTTCAGATAACTTTCTTTTTTGTTCCTCACATAAAGCTATTGTATGCTTCAGCAAACCTCACAGTCATATAGCCTACTTTTATGATTCTTTTATGAGGTTTGTTTTGATTTTGTTGTGTAGAGTTTCATAAAAATGTATCTGTTTGTGTTCCAGAGAAAGGATTGCACCTTTTGGGTTGTAATGACATGAAGGCGAGTAAATAATGATCAAATATTTGTTTTTTAAGAATAGAGCTCTTCTTGGAAATAGTGGTCTGAAGTACACTGTACAAAGTATAGCGAGCAGGGCAGAGAGAGATTGCACTCAATCAGTTAGATTCATAAAGCCAGTACTGAAGGTCATTTGTTATGGGTATAATGTATTCAATGTAATCAGCTCCAATTACAGGCCTCCCGGTGGATATGCACTGAAAGCCGTCTAGACCCTCCCCTGACAACAGCCCTCCTGCTGTCAGCACATTGCCTAACCTGCAAAAAGGAGCGTTTTACTGACAGAAACCACGGGGTGCTTCACTAAATGATGCCAGGTATGTTCCTGTGTCAAAGGTCTTATAATTCAGCATCTTGACTTTAATTATCCCCTTGTTGAATGTCACTATTTTACAAACGATTGTGAAGGCGAGTGACCGGATGATTGCAATTACACTGGAGGGTTCCGCCCATTTAATCTTCTACTCTATGGATATTGTGTTAGATCACCTGTACAAATGATCAAGTGCTTCCAGAACATCTGAGACCTTTGTACAGTAAAGTAAAGTACGTAAAGTTTCACCTAGACTTTTTGAATGTTTTCTTTCTTTTTTTTTTCTTCCAACATGTACATTTTCAGCTGCCATTACTTAAGTTTTCAGCGTCACAGTTGAAAATGCTTGTACTCCCTAATTTAGAGTTGAAACCGCAATGGTGTCAGTTTGATGTCAATATACATAACATGAATGTATTCCTGTATTTCCCCAGATCATCCGCAGTGCTCATTTTTTGCTAGGCTGGGTTCAAAAAAGCACATTATATCCAGTGTTAGTTACTCATAGCCCAGACCTGAAAAAGGTCTAATGGTGACAAACGTATCAACTAATTTCTGCTTTTGTCATAACCAGCTTGCAGGGGGTCAATCAGGCAGTAAGTCCATCCTTCCTCTCCAATAATGGACTATCAGACTGTCTGACCGCTGCAGCCGTAATGGGGCGAGCATACAGAGCGATAATTTATGGAGTCGTAGTTGCGGCCGGAGATGTGATTTTCTTAGTGCAACGGCAGAGTGCATTCAAAGTGATGTTTTGCATGCTGAGGCGGACCCGATGACCTCATTAAAACCTGTCAGAGACAGATCTGATGGAGGAAGGTTACCGTGGATACGGTGACGCAGTCTGCCTCAAAAGGCCTCGTGATTACCGAGTGAAATATAGCTGAGAACCCTTCCCATTCTTCTCCTACAAAGGCACAAAATGAAAATCTGTGAAGAAAAAGGCAGTGAATCTGTGATTAAGGAGAAACTCTCTCTCAAAGATGGTGATTTTTTTTTTTTTGTAGCTGATAAGACATGGGGTATTGACTACATGTTGTTAAAGGAATAGTTCACCCAGAAATGAAAATTTACTTACCCTCAGGCCATCCAAGATGTAGATAAGTTTGTTTTTCATCAGAACGGATTTGGAGAAATTTAGCATTACATCACTTGCTCACCAATGGATCCTCTGCAGTGAATAAGTGCCGCTAGAATGAAAGTCCAAACAGCTGATAAAAACATCACAATAATCCACATGTAATTGTCACAAATCCAGTCCATTGATTAATGTATTATGAAGTGGAAAGTTGCATGTTTATAAGAAACAAATCCATCGTTAAGATGTTTTAACTTTAAACTACTGCTGTCAAATTGATTAAATAAGGTATAATCAACTTCATGGAGGCTTTGCATCAGGTGGTTCTTTGCCTTTGTGTTGTGCATTTAAAATCCTTTAATGCACGCCAAGTCGTTGCTTATCTCACTTATGACTTGGTCATTTGTCAAGTTTCAGACATGTTAAAACTAGTATTGCTTTTTGCAGCTCAATATTGTCAGTTACAGCATGTTAGCTCTAGCATTCTGGGCGCAGAATTAGACAGAGATGAAATAGTGTGGCAAGATCACATTTATTTGAATGAATTATAGCATTTATTTCAATTAATTATCAATCAAGAGAGAGAGAGAAGGAGAGAAATGACTGTTATGTGTGCGTTACCTGCGTGCTACATTGGTGAGTCTACAAACAATTAATTACTTTAAAAACAGCAATTTTACCACCTTGTTGCAGGGGAATATAATGTAGTGATCTGGTATTTGGCTATTTTATTATTAGAAATTGCAAGGCAGCGTTGACAACAAGTTTGTGTGTGCGCAGCGCTGTGTGCGATCTCCAGACTGTGTGTGTGTGTTTGTGCGCGGGTGACGTGTGTTGGTTAGTGTGCATCAATTAAAGCAGTGCATTATTATAGAACGGTGATGAAACTGACTTGGAACTACCTGTGCATTAAATGGTTTTACTGCATACCTGCCAGCAAATCAAAATCCAGTATTCAAACAGACCATGGAATAATCGCAATTAATCACGTTCAAACTAAAAGTTTGTGTTTATATATTATATGTGACCCTGGACCACAAATAAAATGAATAAAATAAATAATACAATCAAATAAATACATAAAGTTAGCTTTCTATTGATGTATGGTTTGTTAGGATAGGACAACATTTGGCCGAGACATTTGGCAACTATTTGAATATCTGGAATCTGAGGGTGCGAAAAAATCTAAATATTGAGAAAATTACCTTTAAAGTTTTGATATATTTACGGTAGGAAATTTATAAAATATCTTCATGAAACATGATCTCTACTTAATATCCTAATGATTTTTGGCATAAAAGAAAAGTCGATAAATTTGGCCGATACAGTGTATTATTGGCTATTGCTACGAATGTATCCATGCTACTTTTGACTGGTTTCATGGCCCAGGGTCACATATGTGTGTGTACTGTAATATACATTATATACAGTATATATTTAACAAATATATATATATATATATATATATATATACATATACACACATACACATACACATACACATATCTGTTTCGATGAAGAAACAAACTCTTCTACATCTTGGATGACCTGACGGTGAATAAATTCAGCTGATTTTCATTTTTTTGTGAATCATTCTAATAAATGAACAGAGTTTAAAAGTACTACACTAAATGATGCTTAGCACAGTCCACTGAAATTATGTAAAATTAAAAAAAAAAAAAAATTCTTTTGTATACATTCAGCAAAATGTAGTAAAGTACTCTGCCTCTGAAATGAATAGCTTTTCAGTTGACATCACTAATCCCTCTTATTTTCAACCAGTTTTTGAATCTATTATATGTAACACCCACATTTCACGATCCAGTGGATAAAAACAAGTCTAGTTCTACTTTTTTCATTAAATATAATTTTTTTTTTTTTAATGGGAAATGCTTAAAATTAAGGAAGTAAATGGGGTTGCAAATGTCTTTTCATGCTGACTTTGACTTTATTTAATAATCAAAATATTTTTAGGAATGTAGATTTGAGATGATGAACTTGTTTGAATTTGACACAGGCCATATTCAATCCTGCATCTCTGTGAGGGCACAGATCTTATGTGCTGTGAACATGTGCACTACCCACTGTGTTGTGGCACTGACTGCAGAAGTGCATTTTAATGTTGACCTAAAGGAAATAATATAACAGAGATGCAAATACTGTGGGGGGACTTTCAACAATGCATGGCTCTTTAGTTTGTTGTCATCATTTTCTCTCTCTTTCTTATGTATAGCACTGTGCCATGTGATCTCTCCCCATAGCAACACACTCTCTCTGTTTATCTGTACCTTTCAAAACAGCATTCTCTAAACATTTAGCTGATTTGTAGTCATGGTTCTCGACTTTTCCCAAGTGGTGAGCCAACGTAGTACCAAAAGGTTTTATTAAAGGGACAGTTCACCCAAAAATGAAAATTCTGTTTTATTTAGTCGCCATCAAGTTGTTTCAAAACTGTATGCATTTCTTTCTTCTGGTGATCTTAAAATGACAATTAGAAGATTGTCAGTAACTGAACAGTTGATGGCTCTCATTGACTTCCATAGTATTTTTTCCCTACTATGGAAGTCTGTCCATTTTTAAAAGCATTTTGCAATCCATTTTTTTTTCTTCTGCTAAAACCTTGTGACATGACCCTCTTCTTCTCCATCCGTCTCGTACTCCAGCTGGGATCATTCACTGGACCTTAACCTTTCGTTTGCTCTTCACTTACAGTGTTCTCTTCTGTGCTGCTATCTGTTTCTTCACGGTTGACTGTGAGTCATGCTAACCTCAGGGACGAAATGGCTTGGTATGAATCGACCTGACAGCAGGAGGCCTTGAGAACCATGCGGCCTGTCTATCCATTAGCATCACTGCACCTGTGCCAGTTGCTAGTGTGAAGCATGTAATAGTGGTCTGCGTATCCGGAGGTAGACATGGTTTCAAACATGAGGCCATTTAGGAGATTTTATCACTTGTTGCTTTCATAATACATGTTCCTGGTGCATTCCATGATTTATTGGTGAATGTTTGTCTTTATGTTTTTTTTTTTTTAGACGTTTATGTCTTCCTAGATAATGGTATATATAGTGATGGCATCTACCAGCAGGGGCTAACTGCCAAAGCTACCCATGATGCTTTGGATGTCATGAAGTCACATTTTTCATTTTTCAGTCGGTTCCCAAAGTGTAACATAAAGTCTTTTCCTACATTCTTTAAAGGAGTCATTGGATGAAAACTCACTTTTACATTTTGTTTGAACATAAATGTGTGTTGGCAATGTGTGTACACAACCACCCTATAATGATAAAAATCCACCCAGTATGGTGGGTAAGTTTTTTAAAACTTTAGTTAAATGTGTTTACGTGCAAAGAAGATCAAATGCCGTTTACAAAAAAAGGTAAAACAGCGATGTAGGACAATTTTGAAGTTGGAGAAGAAAATGAGAGTTTTTCGATCTACCGTAACTGTCATGAACCGGAACACACAGAGTTCACGCAGAGCTAGACAAGAAGAGCGTTTGAGGTTAAAAAAAAGCATATAAATATTATTTTATTTTTTTAGAAAATAACTGAACATTTCGCTAGATAAGACCCTTCTTAAAGGGCTCTTTAGACTTTTTAAACTGCATTTTGGAAGTTCAAACTCAGGGCACCATAGAAGTTCACTATATGGAGAGAAATCCTGAAATGTTTTCCTCAAAAAACATAATTTCTTTACGACTGAAGAAAGAAAGACAGACAAGAACATCTTGGATGACAAGGGGGTGAGTAAATAATCTGTAAATTTTTGTTCTGGAAGTGAACTTCTCCTTTAACATTAAGGTTGAACCACTGATGTCACATGGACTATTTTAACAATGTCCTTACTACCTTACAGGTAGCAAATATAACCAAAAACATTCCAATTTGAAATGATCCAAATCAGCTTTCTGTTTGGTAAAGGAATAATTTGTTGGCAAACACCAACATGACCGAGAAGCTATTTACAGTATGAAATTTCCCATCCTATTCCATTTGAATACACTAAATGTGACTTAACCCTCAGCCACCGCACCCCTGAGATCATTTTGTTACATTCTTCTCCACTAGAGCCTGGCAGATGATCCTGCAATCCTCTGTGCTAAACTGAGACCTGCAGGCATTAAGCAGTTCTTCATAAGCCCACTCTGCTCTTTCTCAGGGGGCCTGTCCTTTACTCCTCATGGTCCACTGCCTCCTCTCATTAAGGCCTGCAAAGTGCTCAGCATCTGTCTTGTTTTGCCCTTGTAAAGGCTTCCGCCTGCTGCTTGCCAGACCAAAAGCATACTTGCACGTCAGATGGAGTGTATGCATGTTAGTTTGAGTGGCCATGGGTTATTCATAAATAGCTAGTCATTTTCACCGACCTTTAATTCGTAGACTCTGAAGTATTTCATGCTTACTGGATGTTTGAGTAGCCGGACATGCACAAGGCTTGTAAGTTGAACCAGGCATTGTATCGCAAAACTATGTAAGCATAGCGCGTGTCGACAAACGAGATGTTCAGGCAGTGTGAACTCTGTTCGAGATCTGTAAGACATCCGGAAACATTAAAAATTCCGCAGCCACGATGCATTTCATTTAACAAACAAAGCATATGAAATATTTTTCACCTAAAATAAACAAACTGATTTTAATCAATGCAACCCTCATTTAGATTTGGAAAACAGCCATGCTGTCATACAAATGTGTCATACTTGGCTAATGAGACAGATTGAATACTTAACATTCTGAAAATCAATTACAAGCCGGAACAGTTGCGTTCGGTTGGAGCTGTTTATGTGCTGGTAAAACGCAAGAAACGACTTTCACTGCCGTTCCCTGTTAGTTTCCATCAGTGTGGTGAATCTGAGGATGTTGTTTATTTGGGTTAAAAATAGAGATGGTTTTTTCGTAGCCTCCTGTTTTTTCGTGATGCTAATACCACAGTCTTGTACAAAACATATTAAGGCAGATTGAATACAACATCTTGAGTCCCTCTCTCAATTGAAGAGGCTCTTTTTACACATTAATAATACATGGGATTTAGGCTCTGCTAATGAAAACTTACCCGTGGCTCATGGCATGAATTTTTCAATCGAACACTGTCCAAAGAAATATTACATTTGCAGAAATGAGATTTAACATATTCAGGTTGTGAAAGAAAGTCTTTTTTACACTGAAATTCAGAGAAACAAAGTCCGCATCTGCATATTCTGATGGCTGATGCTTTCAATCAGTTGTACAATTACATTAAGCTTTCACGCTAAAAGCACTCTTTTGTTTTGTTTACTTATTTGCTGATTACTGAATACTGAATGGATTCACTAATGGTAGCAGATTTGTATTTATTTATTTATTTTTATGTAAACTAAATACTTAAAAGCATAGTTCACTCAAAAATGAGGTTTTCATTCTAAACCTGTATATTTTGGGGAAACAAGAAACAATGGTTTGATATATGAATGGTGCTACATATTTCAAAGTATTGTCTGTGTATGTTTAAAAAATGCATCTTGAACAGTATTTATTTATGTCAATATATATAATATTTTTGAGTTAATGGATCTGTTTATAATACAGCGGTGTCAAAATTATTTAACTCCTATTCAAAATTGCTGAATTTAAATCATGAAGGCCTGGTTAACACTGCAGGTCTTGATTCTCAGTTCTGATTTGTTCCCTATATTTTTTTTTATCATCCATTTACACATTTCATTCAATTGTGACCCATATCCAATTCATGTGTTTACACTTGCCATACCATCTGAAACACTGCATATGTTTAAAGGGGGATTCTTACACCACACACTAGCCAAGATTGATGAACGCAAAATATGCTTGATGCTGGCTCTGTGATATATGCGAAGTATAACATCACCATGATGTTGTCATTTACCGCACTCACACGTGCTTTCTTTTGAGAAAATATGACGTCATTAAACCATGGAGAAGTACCAAATTGTCACAGTTTTAATGACATACAGAACGCAATGCCTCAAAAAAACTAATCTGCCTGTTTACAGGACAGTCGCATTGACACATATCTGATTTATTTCCACATATAAATGAGGCCTGAAACTGATCTCGAAATATCTGAATGCATGTATTTTTTTTTTCTTGTTTACACGGTCATAGAACACACCCGATCTGCGTCACATACGAGTAAAAAATTTAAATTGGGTCACATTTAACTGGCAGTGTAAACCTGGTGCTATTGTCACAATTTTGGCTTCTGTGTGTCGTCATTGTTCCTGTTTTCCCTGCTCTAGTTAGTTTCCCTGGTTACTCATGAGTTTATTTATTAGTTCTCGCTTGTTCTCAGTTTCTCTGTATATAAGTCCTGAGTTTCAAGTTCAGTTGTCTGGTCTTGTTTTGCATTAATGTGGATGTATTTCTCCCTCTGATCTCCTGATTGTGTACTTTGTCACTGGATTGAAGACGTTTTGTGGAATTCCTTGTTGTAGGCTTTATTAGCACAGCCGCATGTGACTTATTATTAATTTTTTTTTGCTTGTATGTGTGTTAGTGATGCAATGTCTGATTAATTTTTGCGAACCGGTTCTTTTCTGACAGTTAGGCTCATTGAATTCAAAATGCAGATTAATCGGTTCCTGATCTCATCAAGCAATGATGCACTACGCATTTTTTTTCTATTAACTCAGTGCTATGTTGTATCAATGAAATAATGAAAATTAAATAAAGTCATTTGTGTCAACACATACTGAAACATTAAAATAAAAAGTTATTTGTGTGAATGCATATGACTGATTATTGCCTTTCATCCACTTGTTTGTGGTCAGTTTCAATCGCGGATCCTTTAAAGGGGTCATCGGATGCTAAGTTCACTTTTTCATGCTGTTTGAACATTAATGTGTGTTGGCAGTGTATGTACAAATCTACCCTATAATGATAAAAATCCATGCAGTGGTTTTTAATTAAAATGTAAAAATAATATCCCCTTTTTCAAATCGAGCTGTTCTCAGATGCCTGTCGGTGTGGCGTCACACCGACAGAGGCCGCTCCCACAATAGTTGATTGACATGAGCTCTCACCTTAGACCAGCTGTCACAGTCCAGTAACTTTCCATTTTTTGATGCCAGAGCAGGGATGTAAGTTAGACAAGAATATCTCTGACTGAGCGATTGTGGTGTTGTGTTGCTGGATGTAATAATGAACATAGTGGTCGTCATTTACTCCCGACATCTGAGCCACTGAAGATGCAGTAGATTATGTTTGTTTGTGAATGGAATGCGCCTCCCGATCTACATATATCAGTCTATGTTCGCGTGAATCATTCATGATCCAGCTTCACTTACAGCAGAAGTGAGAAAAAGCGTTTTTTTATGAATCTTTGCGATTGCCTTTCCTCATAACGTGGTAATTAGAAAGTCCTAAACACTGCTAAATGCGGCTAATGTAAACAAGACCGTCTTTCCACAGAGAGAAGAGAGGGGCGGTGGCGAGCAGAGCTCATTTGCATTTAAAGGAACAACCCCTTAGAATGAGATGATTTTTGCAGAGCTGATTTTGGCAAGGTAAAAGGGGTGTTGTTTTACAAAACCATTGAGAATTTTTAATCAAAGTATATTAGAGACTTTTCATTAAGACCCTAAAGAATCATATCAACTTGTGGAAAATGGGCATCCGATGACCCCTTTAAAGATCAGATAAGACTGACAAGTATTAACTATACAACTTGGACAAGATTCCTTAACGTTAAGCATCTACAACACACATTACATCTATGCACAAACGCGGATATGTTCTACGTGTCTAAAGTATAAGGAAAGAATAAAACAGTCTTATAAATGCCTTGATTTCGCTTACACAACTTAAAATATAATTGCATACACAATAAACTATGGTAAAATGTATTTACATTTCTCGAAAGAAAGGTTTTTGCAGGTTTTAATAAAATGTTATTTAATAACTAGTCATAAGCGCATTTCCAGTACGTGCCTCAGGCTTGCGTGGTATCGTTAGTCTTCCGTAGCCAGACCTTCAGACTGACGGCAGAAGCTATAACGTTCCGTGGGCGTGACGCCAGAGGCTGAGACTACGGTATCGTCAACTCACTCATCAGAATCCTCTGTAAACTTCAACAATTGGTTGAACCGGCTCATTCGGTTCTTTTTTGAGTCCTCGGTAATCCTCGGCAAACTTAGACATTTGGTTGAACCGGCTCATTCGGTTCTTTTGAGTCGGAGGCGCTACTTCAGCTGTTTGTCTTGCGTCATCAACCCGGAACTGAAGTTCGATTCAGTTCGATTTTGTGAACTGGCTCAAAAGAACGATTCGTTCACGAAATCGAACATCACTAATATGTGTGTGTGTGTGTGTGTGTGTGTTCTATCAAACAAATAAAGTCATAGAGGTCTGGTGGAAAAAAATCACAATGGTGCTTTTGGCATTTTGGAGCTTGAAAGACCAAGTCCCCTTTCCAAAAAAATTGGCTTTTGTGTGTCACAGAAAAGAGAAAATCTCAGAGAAGCAACATGATGGTGAGTAAACATCAGAATTTTCATTTGCTGGTGAACTATCCCTTTAAACAGAGCTTGTTTTTTTTCTCTTTTCATTATAGCCTAGATACCCACTGAACAAATACATTCTGCTTTCAGAAACGCCAAATATCTTACATGCAGTGAATTTCTCAAGGGAGACTTATCCTCATAGGAAGGATTCTGCTAAGCACATGGGTTGTCTCGTAGGATGGATTAATTCTACATGGATTCAATTCAAAGCTCACTAGATTAATTCATACATTTTCTCCACTCTTTCCGTTTGCGGAATTGAAACAGGTGCATTTTGACCATAACTCTCAATCATTCAAACCTGCTGTATTGCACGCAATCTCTCTCCATGCTCATGGGAATACCTGCTGCTGGTTTCACGCAGCACATGCTCTGAACCACAGCGGACCGTTCCACTCTCCATGCCTTGTATAACTTATTTCAAATGTTTTTGTGCAAAAAAATGAAAGCAGATGGCAGAAAGAGTTCAGCTACAATTAATTCATGACTACTGCAGACCGATCACTCATGTATTACGGGCTCCTGGGGTTTGGCTTTCAAAGACGCAGAATTACTCAGTGGGAAAGCTTTTGATAATGCAAGCTGAAAAATTTGCTGTAAAGATGGATAATTGAAAATGTCTTGATATTGTGTTCACTACTTCATGCACTATGTCTGCCCTAATAATAACTTGAGTTTCTCATGCTTTCTTTAATTGTGCCCTGTTTTAGTTTAGTGCTTCACTCACATCCTACGGTAGTAAAGCATTAAAAGCTGTCACACCAGCAGTAGATTTCTGGGATATTTCAAATGCAAAGGTGAGTTACATTTCACTTGATGATGATGATCTCAATTTTTTTTCATATCGACTTCAAATTTGGAACATAACTTATTTAGACATAAGGCTTCAATTTGATATCAGATTTGGAGTAAAATATGTATTAAAATAAAATAAATAAAATAAAATGAAAATTGTAGGGTGCATTTTTTTTTTAGTAAATTTAAACTTCTATAACTTATCAATAATTTTTTTTTTTTTGAAAAAATTCCACTTCTGCTATAATCTGCTGACTGTCTTCTTTAAAAAGCCTACCTTAGATCTGTGTTCCAAAGTGTTCATGAATTACAACAATTTAAGTTTGGATAGTGCACTCTCATGCCTATTTTAAAAAATGGGGGGTAACAGTTAAAGGGTTAAAAGGTTCTTCACAGCGATGCCATAGAAGAACCATTTTTGGTTCTACAAAGAACCATTCAGTCAAAGGTTCTTTAAAGAACCCTGTGAAACAGAAAGGTTCTTCAGATGTTAAAGGTTCTTTATGGAACCATTTAGATGAAAAAGGTTCTTCTATGGCATTGTGAAGCACCTTTATTTTTAAGAGTGTAGGTAATACATAATATTTCTTAAGTCTTAATGTATGTTCCTGCTTGTATTATGCACATTTCAGTAGTCCATGTCCTTATGCAAAGAAAATAAAATTCTTTAAATACTAACAGTTAATACAATATTAAATTGAACATTTTTTGGAAATATTTGAAAAATATTAATATTTGTTTTTGGTAAACTTTTTTTTTTTCCCTGTATATTTGAATTGTGTAACTATGCAAATAATAAAGTGAGTCACACATGAATATGTGTTCAGCTTTAAGTAAACCCAACTCATGAAAGATAATTAAATTCATGGTTTAATAAAGGTATTGCTTAGGAAAATATAGTGCAGTTTTTGTTTTCATGTTGCAGTAAAAATACCCATTTTCCTATAGATGAAAATGTATTTAATATATCACATTTTATTTTTCAGTATATTGCCATTTTTGTTTCATTAGTTTCATTCTGGTATGACATACCCCCTTTTCAGGCTCTCCCATTTATTTTATTTATTTAATTTTATTTCTGATTGAATACTTAGTGAATCACTTAGAAAATTAGACTACAACATTTGTAGTGAATGCTACTAACTTTAAAGTTGTGTATAACATATGGTATTTTTGATTATAGAGTCCTCATAATGAATAGGTAACGAATATAAATCATAAAATGACAAAAAATTATGAGCATTTTCATAAATTACCCTGCATTCAGCTCTGGTTTCATAGTTTATGGCTTTATAGCTTTGTGCATAGACCTTGATGGTACATGGAAATTGATTTTTGTGGCCATAGTTATATTCAGTGGTTTATCCAAATCCAATGACGTATTATAACAAGCCCATAAAATGTTGGCATCTGTTCATAATACATTTGTATAGCACTGCTAGGTA
Organism: Labeo catla; assembly: GCA_012976165.1. Taxonomy (NCBI): domain Eukaryota; kingdom Metazoa; phylum Chordata; class Actinopteri; order Cypriniformes; family Cyprinidae; genus Labeo; species Labeo catla. The sequence continues at coordinate 679,074 of VONZ01000363.1, forward strand.
TATATAGCAGTATTAAAATGGTTTTATTCTGTAGGCTGCTGCTTAAATTTTATGACTTGAGCATTAAATTCTGAACTGATAAATTACTTGTCATTATGAATTTTATATCAAGCATTAAGTAAGACACTGCCATATCGCAGTGCGTTTGAGAAACCAAGCCACGTATCAAAAATGTACCACATTTCAGTGTAACGTAATGTAAATCCCAATGCTGGTATCAAAAATCAATGTCATTATGAAAGCAGACATTGTGGGCTGTGAGCTAATGAAGCCTCTAAAACATTAAATAGGATTTATAATAGCAATTAACCAAATATCCACAATATGATCAGCCTGTCTAATGTCCCTTCTGTTGCCATACATCCTTTAGGAGGAACGGAAACGTAAGCTCTTCTGTGCTCTGGGTTATTCCTCAGACTTGCTTAATCAGATAAAGTCATTCCACCTGATAACATCACATCTGGAGGAGTCCTGACTGCACTGCCAGCTGACATTGAATTGTGAGGCCAGCCAGCAAAAATGAGTCTCTAGATTTGATCTTATACACACTCAGTCTTTGAAGAGATTATGGTAAGTAGAATGTAGTAATACGTTCAACACAATGCAAATCACAATGCCTGGTGTGGAGTATTACATCCTCACTGTGTAATGTTCATTAATCTGAAATCCGATGTTCCTTGCACGGACAAAATATTCAATGGGGAAATATATACTGAACATTTTCCTCTAACAAATGGAAGACATTTATTCTCCACCATCAATTATGGGGTTAATGTGTTACATAATATATAATATATTACATAATCAGATAAGAACATTACTTGCATTCCATAGTGTGCCAGTTACGAAATTGATTTCGAAAAAAGAAATGTGCATTGATGAGTTTGTAACATAATTAGTGAGAATTTTTTTCAAATCATTTACACAATAAGGGTTCACATATCACATACGTGTAAATGAAACATCTTTCATGTCATATGATTATTAACTTTACAAATACAAAAAATAACTTAATTAACATAACAATGTGGGTTATGCACTTATTCAGGTCTCTGGGATTAGAAAGCCCAATAGAAGTAGATGTACAGTTCCCACCACTAATATTGGCACCCTTTGTAAATATGAGCAAAGGTGCTGTGAAAATAAATCTGCAATGTTCATCCTTTTGATCTTTTATTCAGAAAATGAACAACATTCTAATCTATCATTGAAGCACAACAGTGGAAAGTGGGGTGGGGTGAGGGTGGGGGATTCTCATTATGTAATAAATGTTTTTTTAATGTTTTTTTCTTTTTCTCAAGTTCTCATTGGCCACAATTATTGGCACCCAATTATTGCAATGAGATAGCTCTGTTTATTTTCTCCCATATTGCCCAAAGAGTTTCCAGAACACCTGATATGGGATCAGAGACCATTCCTTCAACCAGAATCTCTCCAGGTCCTTCAGTTAGAATTTTGTGATTTTTATTTATTTATTTATTTATTTTTTTTAATGAAACAACAAGATAAACCATGCAGATTTATTTTCACACTTTGCTCCTATTTACTAAGATTGCCAATATTAGTGGAGGGCACTGTAAATTTGTTCACTAATACTCATATAGCACTATTGTTGAGGCACAGAGAGTATATATGCTGGCGTGACATCTCTTATTTTATTTTACTTTATTGTTAACAATAATGATGATAATAATAATTTTCTCATTGTAACAAATGCAAAAAAGTAACATAATGAGGGTTCATGCACTTTTTCAGGCCTCTGGGATTAGAAATATAAATAGGTGTAAATGTGTTCACTTTCTTGTATTTTCTGATAGCCATATGGTGCAGTTGTTGAGGCACAGAGTGTATATCTGCTGTCATGACATATTTCTAATGTATGGGAAGCAATTTAATTAAGAGGTTTCTTCAGCTGACCTGCCATTGAGCTGTGTGTTTTGTCTGCTGATGTCTAGAGCAATTACACATCAGCTGTTGGGGTCACGGACACTGAGGAAAACAGAGTGCTAAATGTAAATAGCCTTCCTGTGGCTCAAACAGTAGAACATGACGCTTGCAAGGTTGTGGGTTTGATTTTCCTGGAATGCATGATGTAAAAAAAAAAAAAGTATGGCCATATGAAACATTAACACACTTTTATCCAAAGCAACTTTATGCAACTAAATGCTGGGTTAAAAACAACCATTTCTGAGTTATTTGGCAAGCCAGCGCTGGGTTAATATTGGACAGAACAAATGCTGGGTTGTTTTAACCCAGCTTGTTGGGTTTATACATGAATCCATTTGCTGGGTTGTTTTTTGACATTGTGCTGGGTCAGTCAACACATCGAAGGTTTTGTATGTGTATATGAAGAGTTCAGATGCGAAACCAGCTAAAAGCCATCTCGGTCAAAAATGAGATAATGATAGTGAGTGAATGTAGTGATAGTGAGCGTACCTTAATAGCGCTCCTATTGTAGTCAGTGGAGTGCAGGGAAACTTTGTTACATGACAGACAGTGATGTTGTGTCGTGTTTCAGGCCTGGCCGTGCATTAGTTTGGCTGGAGGTGAAACTTCCATGGTGGCGGTCTGGTAAATGCTGTGTTTGTAGAAGGCCAGCGTTCCAAGCAGACATTAGCTAGGGCGTACATTTAAACAAAAAATACACAATAAATACGTTATTTTTTTTAACCCAAATGCTGGGTTCAGCCCGTTGGGTCATTTTATTGGGTTGTTTTTAATATTTTTACCCAGGCGCTGAGTTATTTTTATTTTTTTTAAACCCAAAGGCTGGGTTCAACTTGTTGGGTCATTTTATTGGGTTATTTTTAATATATTTTTTACCCAGGTGCTGGGTAGTTTTTCTGTAACTTCTGTAACTAGTTTTTCTGTTAGTTGCTGGGTCATTTTTAACGCTGGGTTATTTTTTCTACCCAACGGCTAAGTTAAGCCTGTCCCTGACGAAACAACCCAGCTGCTGAGTTACAGTCAGAGTACAGGCTTTTTGAGCCCTCTACAGGAGAGAGCGGTTCACAGCGGTTTGTATACATTTTATTTCAAAGTCTTTACTGTGCTGTAAATTGTATTATGTTACGCAATGCAACATAAGGACAAGATATCAGTCAACTGCGTCAGCAGCAGTCACTTCGCATGATGGAAACACCTTTTGCCTTGCATAAAATAAATGGATTTTATTCGTTATAGTATTGAGTTTAATTTAATTTGATGTTAAAATATATTCTCTAATGTCACTACTGTTTGTTTTGTGGGCAGGTTTTGGAGTCAGGCACGGCATCTTTCAGCTATGAGTGAAACGCGAGGCCTGAAGTTTGCAGTCACCCCGGCAAACAGCAGTCCTTCACCGGCTCAAATTTCAGGCAACACAGTGGCATGAGTATTAATGCTATTTCAGTAAAAAGCAATTACAGAGAACGGTTGAATACACTAAATCCAATATTTACCCAGCACTGGTTTGCCAACCCAGCAGTTTTTAGAGTGTAGGAAAAATGCAAGACTATCGATGGATGATTTCTATTTATATAGTAATAATTTGAAAGAAATACAGTGTTAATTTCATTTAGAAAGTTTCCCCTCAGGACGTTTTCTCTCAGGACAAAACACTTAAACATTTGGCACAGACTATCCAACACTGGGTTACACTGACCCAGCAATGGGTAGGTATGTGAGGGGGTTCATCATTTTTAAAAATGAACCAGCAGCTGAGTTACAGAAAAACTACCCAACACGTGGGTAAAAAATATTAAAAATAACCCAATAAATGACCTAACAGGCTGAACTCAGCATTTGGGTTAAAAAAAAAGAAAATTACCCAGCATTTTTTTTTAGAGTGTTACACTGCATTCAAGGTTTTTTTTTTTAATAATTTCTTGCTTTCCCTAGGAATCAAACCCATGATTTTGACATTGTTAGCGCAACAGGAGATACAGGAAGGAAGCTCTTGTGGTATTTTGGCACACGTTCATCTGTCAGTTAGCCTAATTATGCGGATGTGCCCTTATTCTTCAAAACCATAAATAAAACTTTGTAAGATAACCAGATTACCAGACTACATTGCTACACTTGCTGTGTTAATGTGGATAAATATATTTTGAGTCGAGCACAATGTGTTTTTTTTGTGTTTTGTGCAATGAATTATTGGCTTAAAGGTGCTGGAAGCAATTTATTTGTAATAGCACACAGGAAATGTCTTTACCTGACAGATATCTCTGAAATGGGTGTCCTGAGAAATCACACTTGTCTCAGTGACAGCCCGAGGCTCTGTAAACAGCAAAAAACTCAGTGGGGGGCGGCCTACGCTTTTTTTGGCCTAACCAATCAGAAACCGTCTCTGTCTGTCAGTCATTTCAACATTTAGCTGATGTTGGGTTTTCTATGCAAGTGTGGCTGAAGCTTGCAAAACAGCTCACATACAGCATTTGTACAAAAGTAAACAAAAAAGGCTGAAAAAAAAAGTTTATTACACTACCGTTCAAAAGTTTGGAGTCAGTAAGATTTTAACGTTTTAAAAAAAAGTCTCCTATGCTAACCAAGGCTGCATTTATTTGATATGTACAACAGTAAAAACGGTAATGTTGTGAAATATTATTACAATTTAAAATAACTGTTTTCTATCTGAATATATTTTAAAATGTAATTTATTCCTGTGAAGGCAAAGCTGAATTTTCAGCAGCCATTACTCCAGTCTTGAGTATCACATGATCATTCAGTAATCATTTTAATATGATGATTAGCTGCTTGAGAATAATTTCTTCTTATTATTATTATCAAAGTTAAAAACAGTTGTGCTGGTTAATATTTTTGTAGAAGCTGTTATACTTTTTTCAGGATTTATTTAGAATAGAAATCATTAGAAATGTCTTTACTGTCACTTTTGATCAATTTAATGCATCCATGCTGAATAAAAGTATGAATTCTTAAAAAAAAACAAAAAACAAAAAAAAAAAAACAATCCACAAACTATTGAATGATAGTGTAAATAATAATTATATAATCCAAATAATAAAAAAAGTTTTGGTACTGTGTTGGTTGTCAACTTGACATCTAGAGAGTTGTTTTTGTTGAAAAGAAAATAATTTGTTGTATATTACATGAACTCAAGATACTGCAAAAGACGACCTACGACTTTATTCACATGGACACCAATATTCCTGCCAAGATGTTCGTCAACTGGATGTGTTTCTGTAGAGAAGACAAGCAGTCTGAACACCAGATGTCATTGAGTTGGACTGAACCTAGAAAGCAACACATCAGCATTGAAGATTTGAACTGAATTTTGCATGTGAAGCCGAAAGAGGCACAGATAACGGTACCCAAGGAGTTCTGTGCTGCAGTCAGAGGCACGTCAGCGGAGGAAGTTAGATGAGAGGTGATTACGCTGTGTCTCCCGTGAACTTTTGAATTACCCAGACTTTAGAACATCTCGGCACACTAAGAAATCTTTTAATATGTTCGCTAGCAGTTTTTGCATCGAATGTATTACCCTCCAGCCCACCATTACCACAACAACAAAAAGAAAAGAAGAGAAAAGAAGAGAATAGAATAGAACAAATAACTGAAAAGAGCTCAGCAGGAAAACTATTCTTGGCTAGACTTCATGTCGCTAAAATGGGTCCATGATAAATGCATTTCAGCACAAGAAAAGCATCGATCCGTGAGAAATTACCCATATAAAGGAATTAGACTTTTTTGAAAAAATGTTCCAACTTCATCTCAGCTGTGTGAGTGCTTTTTCAATTGTCCAGAGATAACTTGCCAAGAGAAGTAGCATAGAAATGTCATGGAACCATGACAATACCTGCTTAGTGCAGAAAGGAAGTTGAACAGCTTACTTCACAGCGACTTCAACCCCTTCCCGCTGGATGCGTTCTGGCTCTACATCCCAAAATTTCCAGCACAACGAACATCTTGGGCTAGTGCCAGATTAGTGTTTTGTCAGTTGCTGGGAAAGGCTCCAAGACAGCAGATTTGCTGTTTGTACTTTCTGAACTCATCAGCATTCCCAGCTCTTCCATATGGGGTATGAGATCACTAAAACCTCCCATACAGGGGGCACAGGGGCATCTCCTCCTTCACACCTCCTGCTGTCACTGCCTCCGCTGTCACGGAGCACCAGAATAGTGTAGTTCAGGGATGCCATCATCAATGTTTGATTACAAGCCACGGCTATACATCTTTACAGTTTATTAGCCGTGTGAGTGCTCCATTAGTTCTGTTCCCATAAGAAAGTAAATTAACATTGTCAAGCAACTGGACTTTGTTTTACAGGGATTTCCTTGAAATCCCAACCCCATCTGTCTAGTATAACATGCAACAATTTGGATAGGCTCTGGATAGGTACACTCTAAAAATGCAACGTTAAAAACAACCCAACTTGGGTTACTTGGCAACCCAGCGTTGGGTAAATATTAGACAGAACACATGCTGGGTTATTTTGACCCAGCTGGTTGGGTTAAATGTTTTTACCCAACATGCTGGGTTATTTTATTTAAGTCAATTGTTGTTTAAAAATTATTATAGTGCTGGCTTAAAATGGACTGGAACTTAAAAACAACAACAAAAACACACAGAATTACTAGAGGAAACAGCAATAATCAAAAGATTAACATTTATAATTAAACTAGAACACATGGACAAAAAACAAGACAAAATGAATTTATTTGGGTGAATGCAGCATAGTTTACAATATTACAGACATTTAAACTTGTTTAAAAAGCATTATAAAAATAAAAAACTGTAACATTTAACTGAAGCATTGTAATTTAAGTGTATTCAACTGTTCTCTCTAACACCTTTGCACTGATATAGTGCTAATTCTTGCGCCGGTGTGTCAACGAAATCTGAGCCGGTGATGGGCTGCTATTTGGGGAAACTGCGCACTTTAGAAAAAAATATAAAAATATAAAAAATAACCCAGTAAAATGACCCAACAAGCTGAAACCAGCATTTGGGTTAAAAATAATAACCCAGCATTTTTTTTTAGAGTGCAGAAAAAGTACCCAGGATCTGGGTAAAAAATATTAAAAAAAACCCAATAAAACGACCCAACAGGCTGAACTCAGCATTTTTAGAGTGTACATTTTCTCTGGCATAATTTATTTTTTTTTTTCTGATATAAAATGACCTGATTAATTAATCATATAAAGTACACTCTAAAAATGCTGGGTTAAAAACAACCCAAATTGAGTTATTTGGCATCCCAGCGCTGGGTAAATATTGGACAGAACACATGCTGGGTTATTTTGACCCAGCTTGTTGGGTTAAATGTTTTTACTAAACATGCTGGGTTATTTTATTTAAATCAACTATTGTTTAAAAATGAATATATTGCTGGCTTAAAATGGATTGGAACTTGGGAAAAAACACAGAATTACTAGAGGCAAGAGCAATAATCAAAAGAGTCAAATAATCAAAACCATTCATTATTAAGCAAGAACACATGGACAAACCGCAGCCTCGCGTTTCACTAGTAGCTGAAAGATGCCCATAAACAAACAATACTGAGATTAGAGAATATATTGTAACATTAAATTAAAAATAAACTCAGTGCTATAACGAATAAAATCCATTTATTTCATACAAGGCAAAAGGCGTTTCCATCATGCGAAGTGATGCAGCTGACTGACATCTCGCTCCTATGCTGTGTTGCCTAAAATAATATAATTTACAGCACAGTAAAGACTTTATAAATGAAATTAAATTTAAACAAACCTTTATTTTGCTGAAGAAGTGCACCAAATGAGCGACGCTGAGAACCGGTCTCTCTTGTCTCTCTCAACCTAGTGGTTGGGTAGAAAAAAATAACCCAGCGTTAAAAATGAGCCAGCAGCCCAACTTAATAAAAGAAACACTACCTAGCACCTGGGTAAAAAAAATAAAAAATAACCCAATAAAATGACCCAACAAGTTGAACCCAACATTTGGGTTAAAAAATTAACCCAGAATTTTTTTTTTAGAGTGTACATGATTTATATTGATTTTATTACTGTTCAAAAGTTTGGGGTCAGTAAAACAGAAAAAGGCTGTTTTTTTACATACAGTAAAAGCATATCATGAAATATTAGAACAATATAAATAACTTTTTACTATTTTAATATGTTTTAAAATGTAATTTAATTCTACAGTCTGTATCAATGTTTTTTGCTAAGATTTTTGTTAAGATGTCTTTAACTTCAAACCATTGCTTTGAGCTAAAATATGAGTCTACCATTCAAAATATTGCTTTCTCCAATTAAAAAGTCAGTCATCTTGTCTGAATCAGGAGAGAAATATGCACAGATCAAGCACTGTTTACAAGTAAAAACAGTCTAAAACAGTTCCAAACAAATATGTCTTTTGATATGATTTTGAAAGGACAACAGGGGATGGACTTTTTCACTGGAGGAAGTGTTAAGGATTATGGACTCGTATTTTGGACAGAAATTAAAATTGCCTCAGTGATGGATTTGTTCCTTAGGAACACAATCATATCCAATATTCTCATTGATGGACTGGAGCCATGTGGATTATTGTGATGTTTTTATCTGCTTTTTGGACTCTCATTCTGACGGCACCCATTCGCTGCAGTGGATCCATTGGTGAGCAAGTGATGTAATGCTGCATTTCCCCAAATCTGTTCGGGTGAAGAAAGAAATTCTTCTATATCTTGGATGGCCTGGGGGTGAGTAGATGTTCATCAAATTTTCATTTTTGGGTGAGCTATTCCTTTAAAGCGACATGAGCCTATTAAAGCCTCACTGTCTTACTTCCTTTGTAAACACAGGATGCTCACAGTGATAATCAGCGCACTGTTGGATAATGTATATCCTCGCTTGCCTGTCAGAGTGTAAGTCTGTAAGTGATTGCTCCAGAATTTAGCATAATTTTCCATAAGACTTCTTTTATAAGTTTGCAAATGTAATCTCACAATTATGACCTTTTCAAAGATGTCGCGCTAGTATGTGGTGACTGGCGATCCCAGTGAATGGAAGGATAAAAAAAGTTTTATATTGTCTTTTAGGCTTTTGCTTGTTGAAGTGAAACTTTCCAGACGCCGGCTGACTGAGAAGGTCAAGAAAGTTGCTAAATACCGCAGCTGATCAAAGGCTAATGTCTCTCCTCGTCTCTCTCCTTATTGTCACCACTGTTCAGAGGTTGGCCTTTCTCTTTGCCGGTCCACATGCATCTAGACTTTGCTCTGTCTCCAGGAATACAGCTTTTGTAGAGAACAAGGCTCATTTGTCAAACACTGTTAGCGGCTCCCTGGCAAATGTTTTACCCTTTTATCTTTGTTCAAAAGGAGATTTGCTGTCGCACTTCCATATTTAAGCTGTCATGGCGTTCCTTTTTTTGTAGCCTCCACTTTGTGAGCCAAGTTTAAACAAGAGTGGTGGCTTAGAAAAATAAGAAAGCAATTTGCTGTTCCAACAAATGGCTGAATTACGAAGATCCACACTGCAGGCGTGTACAACGCTTTGAAGTGTCAGGGAATTGACAATGCTCTCTAGAGTGTTGCCCTTTTTTCTGCTCGCCCTTTTTTCTCTGTTCAGAGAGTTTGTAGCATCTCAAGTGATAATCCAGCTTCATGCCATTGTATGAATCTCTAATGACCCAAGGATGTTTTCTATTAGCAGTCTATGCTAGCTGCATTGATGCTGCAGTATTTATTTCAAGCCTTTTAACCACTGGAGACATTTGATACTGATTTAGTGTTTACAATTTAGTGTTTACAATTACTGCCATTCAATTATTAGTTATTTGTTGTGGAGTTTGTTTAACAATGCTGTCAGGGTGCATTCAAATATTGTTAAAGTCTCAAAGTAAATGGCAACATTTCATTTAGTGTTCCAAATAATAGAATTAATACATTTAATTAAAAACCTATCAACAGAACGTTGTGACATTTCTGTCATTTCAGGAGCTATTCAGCAAAGCAGTGCTTTATGATTTGCATAATTTAAATTCATTTTCGTACAGTATTGTCAAATATGATAATTGAAAAAGCTTAATGTGTTAGAACAGAACTAAGAACCATTTAGTCAGATTTCATGTCTTGTCATTTTTAGTCTACAGTGTACGTCTAAGGCACTCATTTTAAATACAAGTTTCTGGAACAAAAAAAAAGAGTGGTTGGATAAAAATATAGTATGTACAATGTCAGGATAATGCCTTGCAGCAGAATTTAATTAAACCGGCAGAGATGGTTATATCTCAGAATCTACCTTTTTATCCCTCATATCTGTCTTGTCTTATATATGATGGCAGCACAGGAAGAACCACAGCCAGATTTTTTGAAAGAAGATACCAGCCACGACAGCTTCTATTACTGTGAGTGTGTTTCAAATGAGTTTTCACACATTTGGGGATTATAACAAATGTCCTACATGTGGGGATTATATCATGTGAATTTTCAAACAAATGTAGAAACATCTCTCATGAGAGGTAGAGAGTATAAATTGGGGCTGTCAATTTAATGCACACACATATATATGTGTGACTCTGGACCGCAAAACCAGTCATATGGGTCTTTTTTTAAATTGAGATGTATGTACCATCTGAAAGCTGAATAAATAAACTTCCTGTTGATGTATGGTGTGTTAGGATAGGACAATATTTGGCAATATTTATATTAGATGCAACAATTTGAAAATCTGAAATCTGAGGGTCCAAATGACGTTCTTAGCAATGCATATTGCTGATCAAAAATTACGTTTTAATATATTTCCGGTAGGAATTTTTTTTTCATGGAACATCTTTACTTAATATCCTAATGATTTTGGCATAAAAGAAAATTTTTGCCCATGCTACAAATATACCTATGCTACTTAAGACTGGTTTTGTGGTCCAGGGTCACATGATAAATTATGATAATGATGATCCTAATGAAAAAAATGATAACAATAATAAATTATAATTGAATGAAATGAAGTATAATAATGATAAGTAATTTAAAACTTACGCAGCTTAATATGTCATTTCCAAAATGTAGTTTAAGTGCAGCTTCAAATGGCTCTAAACGTTCCCAGCCAAGGAAGAAGGGTCTTGTCTAGCGAAACGATCAATCATTTTTTTCAGAAAATAAACATTTGTATACTTTTTAAGCACAAAAGCTTGTGTAGCACAGGCTCTGGGATGCACGTCCACGATGCTACAAATTAGTGATGGGTCGTTCTTAAATGATTCGTTCATTCTGAACGAATCTTTAATGAGACTTGGGAAGAACGAGTCATCTCGGGGAGTGATTCATTCAGTCGCGCATGCGCAACATCCTATTTGGTTCTGTACTGGAATTAGTTCACCTGTTTCAAGTCTTCGGGTTTTTCGTGTCGTTCGTTCATCTTATGGGGCTGTCACTTGATGACTCAAACCCAAAAACTTGTCAGATAAGAAGTGAGGTGAGCTAAGCATAGACTAAAGACCCAGGTAAACGATGAATTAATTTTAATTATAGTTTGCTAAAATGAACGAAATGACTCGAAAAAAGATTTTTTTTATTTTGCTGAACGAGACTTAAAGGTCCGAGTCGGTAAAATGATCCGAACTTCCCTTCATTACTACGAATCACGTCTAAGTTCATCATCTGTGTACACCGGCTCAAAAAAGTAGGGTATGGTGAAAAACTCCTCTACAACTTCTACGACTTCAGAATCGTCTGACATTGTTGTACCTTTTTGTTTGTAAACAGCATTTGACTTACTTGCACTTTCTTAGTCTTTGCACGTTCGGTTTGTAAACACTTGGTCTGTAGTTCCACCTACGTTCTGCGTGACCTTTCGACATGATACAATAGTACGTGGACGCGCATTCCCAGAGCCAGTGCTACACGAGCTTTTGTGCTTAAAATGTATACAAATTTTTATTTTCAAAAAAAAAAAAAGACTAGATAAGACCCTTCTTCCTCGGCTGGGATCATTTAGAGCTCTTTGAAGCTGCATTTAAACTACATTTTGGAAGTTCAAAATCGGGGCACCAATGAAGTCCATTATATGGAGAAAAATCCTGAAATGCTTTCCTCAAAAAACATAATTTCTTCACGACTGAAGACAGAAAGACATGAACATCTTGGATGACAAGGGGGTGAGTAAATTATTTGTGAACTGTTGTTCTGCAAGTGGAGTTCTCTTTTTAACTGTGATTGATTAATTGGCATGTGTCATTAATTGATTAAAATTAACAGCTTTGATAAAAATGCTTTTAACTTTATGATGCATTTAGCTATAATGTTGACCTAGTAATTTTGTAATTTACTACCTAGCATCTGGTGTCTGTTGAGGCAAACACATCACTAGCACTGGACCAAAGGTAATAAAGGCACAAACCACACAAAACATTTATCAACAACCCGCAGGGGCACCACAAATAAAGATAGTAACACGTACTGCAGCAAAACAGAGAATTGAAAACAATGCATTGTTCACCTGTGCAGTTATTTGATCAATTAGAACTCTAAGTGTGACCTGTAGAGCACTGACTTCCATCAGCTGGTAGGCTTCATATTTGAAAACTGCTCCCAGAGTTATATACATTGTTTTTAAAGGGGACATCAGATGCATAATTCAGTTTTACATGGTGTTTGCATATAAGTGCGTCTTAGCAGTGTGTGGACCCAACCCCTCTACAATGAAAAAATCCATTCACTTCTTTTTTTTAATCTTTAATCTTTTTTTAATCAGTCTCAATTCTCAAGCCGTTTTGATTTTCTGAGCAGTATGATGTCATATTGCTCAAGCCCCGCCCTCAGCCGCTGACAGACTGTCCCATATTAGCATATTAGCACTCAGTCAGTTGTACTCTGTCTGCCATTTTCTCCACACTCGAGCAGTCTTTATTTTCTCCCAACATCAGAGCTACTAAGGACGTATTAGGACGTGGATTAGTTTTGTTTTTTATGGTAATGTGCCACCGAATACTCAAAAAATGGAAGAGAGGGGCGGGGTGAGCAGTAGCTCATTATCATTTAAAGAGACATGCACTGAAACAGGTTGCTGTGAACTAAGCTGTTTCTGACAAAATAAAATGGGTGGTGTTTTACACGACAATTGAGGAATTTTAACCACAGTGTGTTGCAGACATTTCATGAAGGCCTTAAAGAATCATACCAACTTGTGGATAACCGATGACATCCAATGTTCCCTTTAAGGGAAAAAAGAGCTCTATGTGAGTCATGAGTCAATCTTAATTTTTTTTTTAGGATGCACATGATAATCAATCGTAAACGATTAGAGCTCTGATTATAATTGAACACCCTTTTACAAGAAAAAGTAAGTCATCCATAACAGAACATGGCTGCTATTCAAGAAAAAATGTACCTTTTAGTGATGCTTTACCAAAGACATCAACAAAGACATAGCATGAATTAAGAAAACAGCTAGTATTACTTGAAAAACATTAGTTTTCAAGTGCCTCCAAAAGCACTCTTCTGTTTTCTCAAGCCATATGTTGCTTTGTTTCAAACAGACCAAAATTACCTCACTTATTCTCCTCAAGGCTGTTAACTAGACCGAATGAGTCATTGAGTTCATCTTAAGAACTGGAACTGTTAGATTTCTGAATGAATCGTTCAAACCTGGTTTGTGAACTGGTCAAAAGAGTCGACTCAAAAGAACAACTTGTTAGAGAATCAGGCATTGCTCCTTAGGTTTTTCACTGAATAACAGCTGCTATTTTAGTTTATTCTACACATAGCTATCAAATAGTTTTAGAAGACTTGGAAATATAACATAAGAGTCATTAGTACAACTTCTAAGATTTTTTTGATGCTTGAATGCCACAGTCCACTGTATGGAAAAAAGCAACTAGCTCAGTCTTCAGAAATGTGTTCCAATGAATAAAGCAAGTCTAACAGACGATTAAATTATGAATTTTCATTTTTGAGTGATCTATTCTTCTGCATTAACCGTCTGCCAATTTTGAGACGTGAATACTCTGCAATCTTCCTGTGAGAAAATGGTGACTATGAATGATGGTGTCTTTTATGAGAGTATTTTGCTTAGTCAAAGTTACCCATAGATAAAACGCAGCTGAGGAGATATTGTATGACCTTGATCCTCACCGCACTGTTTTTATCTGGATGTTTCTTATTTCATGAGGCACATTCTCTAAAAACCTCTCCTGAATCTCAATGAGTTGTTGATAGAGTTTTGAGATCGGGATCAGCTCCCGGTCAAGGCTAAAAGAGAAAGACAAATCAAAATGGAAAAGGAAAGTAAACCTGCGTAAAAAAGGTGACCACCAGATAGCACCTATGGCATTTCAAGGTGTGAAATAATGAGGAAATGGTGCACATTTCGTTCGGTTTTCTTAAAAACTGCAGGGGAACGTGCAAATTGACCTGACTCCCGCAGGAAATGACTTGCCTCCCGAGCCTCCTTTGCAACTGTGCTTGTCACGCAGACAGAGCAATGGGAAATGCCGGTGTCAAAAGTCTGGTGTTTTAGCTTGTCCACACTGACAGGCAAGGAAATGGAGCGCTACCTGACCCGCATGTGAATCCAGCCAAGCCCTCATCTGTGGGGGCCATTGGTAAACACACCTTTCCTCTGTCAATCAGCCCGCTGTCCTCTCTATTCTTCCTGTCAGATTAACACAGCAATATCCCCCCTGTCAGTTGTCCACCCAGATAACGCCTCTAACAGCCACTGAATTCATTTTTCATACAGACATTGTCTGTAAACCCCTGCCCCCCCGTCCCACAATGCACACAAAACGTGATCGCACCAACACGCACTCACCGTTGTGATTGGCAGGGTCTCTGCAGGAATTATTTCACAGACAAATGAATTCAGGACACTGTTTGGGCTGTTGCCAAAAGCAAAGATCTGAAAGAACTGTTAAAAATAAACCATAAAAATAATGTTTTTGAATTATAGGCTTACACAGTTTTACTGCTGAATGTCAAATGAATAGTTGTTCCAAACCTGTATGATATGAAACCTGACACAGCAGTGTGCAAGTTTTAGTGACTACAAACTACAATACCATTCAAAAGTTTGGGGCTGGCAAGATTTTTTAAAATCTCTGACTGCTGACCAAAAGCATGGTAGTCTATATGACAATGTTAATGTATTTGGACTTGACGGAATAGATCTGCTACACTCTAAAAAGTGCAGGGTTATTTCTGTGAACACATTGTTGGGTTAATTGTGCTGGGTCAAAATTCTGGGTTGTTTGAGGTACTGTAAACACACAGTTGGGTTGATCATGCTGGGTCAAATGGACTCTAGGGGTTCTTTCACCACTGAACATGCGGGTTGGGTTACTTTAACTCAACCGGTTTGTTTATTTTTCCACTTCATCGAACATTCTGGATTCTTCACTCGTCTCCTCGTCAGGCGGTCCCGCAATGGACCTTTATCGCACCGGAATTGAACACCGGAAGCGCTTGTCGAAGCAGTGTATCGATTCTTCCGGTTAGCCTATGTATATTTTTCAATATGCTGTAATTCAGATTCCAAAATCTGGACATTTTCAGAGACAGGCGAAGAAATATTCTGATGATTACTGTGCACATAATTTTCCAGACGCAACGGAACTTGTAGTTTTAATCCAGCGTACCGATCTGAGAAACCCATGGCTCATTAACATGCGTGATTTCACCACACTGCCTCAGTGCTGCAGTGTGTGGGAGACTTGATGAATAAAATCAGCATCAACATATTTATTTATATTAAATTTTAGTCTTTATTCTGTCATTTTTCATTCACAGTCATTTCACTATATGTAATTCACGTTTATGCCAAAATTCTTAAATAATACTCAAATCACGCTGTCAACGCGTTATACTGTTTAGATTAATTAGCTAAAATGTTCAACATTGTTTAAGGCAACGCCCGTGTATTCATTCATCTATTTTAATACCGCTCTTACGAAAATTAACCATGTTATGTGTAGTAAAACTATGGCAATACAATTGGAAATCAGTCCGCGGAACAAATAAAAATATAACATGGTTACTACAATTACTATAGTAAATCCATGCTTAATTTAGTAAGGGTGTTTATTTAAAATGTATTTTAATGTAAACAGGTATAAAATATGATGAGAAAGACATTGTTAATGAGAAGACGAAATTGACTGCAGCAGGTTAAATTTATTTATTATTCAGAATGTACATTTGAAAGAGAAATATATTAATAGGAACATTTCAGCAGGTGATATGAGATGTAGGGCCTAAACATCCTCAGTTTCGAAATGCATACTCCACGCGAACGTGCTCCTGCGTAATATTTTAGAAGGACCTTAATTCATCCCACGCATCTCATCTGTGTTGTGTCAGGAAATCGTGAAAACTGCAGCAGTGTGTCATTGTTTAGAATAAAAGCAGCCAGGTACACTGCAGTAACACCGGCGAAAGAGAGGATTCTCCCATTAGTTTGCGTTGCGATGGGACTGGAAGTGGGGATACACTGCTTCGCTTACCATTGTGTTGTTCTGTATCTGGCTATGCGTGCAAGAAATAAATAAAAAAAAAAAAACACTGCTTCGCTTACCGGATATGAGATAAGGGTCCATTGATGCGAAGCTTCGACAAGACTCGTTTCTAGAATTTGTTTTTCATCTAGGGAAAAAAATAATAATAAGGCTATACGTTCATTATTTCAAAAAGAAAGTCTGGGTATTTACCCTGCTAAGCATTTTTTAAACAGATTTATTGAAGAAATAGATGTAAATTGTTCATTTTGTACATCACACTTTAGTTAATTAGTTAATTATAGAAGTACTATTAAGGAGAGTACAAACAAAAAAGCTATAAAAACTCTGCGTTTGTTTGATTCATTTAAGTTATTGTGATTTAGCAAGGCCTGTCATTTCTTTTTCTTTGTTTTTTTTTTTTTAAATTTAACTTAATTTTGTATGTATTTTATTTTCTTGTATTTATTTTTTAAAATTCATTTTATTTGTTGGTTCTTTATATTATTGTGTAGTTTATGTACTTATGTTCATAATACATATAAGTACTTGTTATATTTTTTTGTGTATACCCTTGGCACTTTTGTACATGTTGTTCAAGCATTATTAAAAAAAAAATGAAAAGACTCGTTTTTTCCAAGGGGTACAACAACGACCGGAAACTAACAATGAAATGAATTGTTCTGTGTTTTATAACGTCTACACCTACCCCAACCATAAACGTGGCCCTTACTATAATAAAAAAAAAAGTATTGTTGTACAGTGTGACAAAAATAACGTTAGATTTATGTGCGCATGCCCAGTAGCAAGAGCTGTACTCTTTCTAGCCAACACCTAGCTACGACGTCACGCGGTGACGTATCGATCTGCTATTGGTCACACGGTTTCACGTGATACGAATTGGCTGGTCAGGCTTCAGGAAGCTTTAACTATGCAATGCAGCGAAACGCCAAACTTTTGCACCCGTTTGCTTTTCTGAATGGAAGTCAATGGGACGAGAAGTGGTATCGACTGGGAGAATCTCCTCTCCACCGCACGCTACACGATGATTATAGAGAAGAGAAGAAATACGTCCGAATCAACGCTGCAAACGACCGAATAAGCCATGCGGCTACTACCATGAGTACACAAAGCCATGATGAGTGTCTACTAGAGGCCAGCGGATTCGCGGATTTGATGGAAGAAGAAGAGTCAGCCGCTCCTGTCTTGTGGTGAGTGAGAAAATGTAACGTTAAACAACAACCACAAAAAAAGTAGTAACGTTAGTAGTGGTAACCTCAATTAAATTGCTGCATGACCAAATACAGACGTAACCTGAAGGCCTAAATTGGGTTTAAAACACCGTAAATAACACTGTTTGACAATTTGCAAATAAAAAAAAAACTAGTATGATGCAAAATAAAAAAAAATATTTTGAATAACACCGTTTATGGGATGATGAGCGCCGCTACTGTTTGCACTTTCTGTCGTTTAAAATGCCGTAAATAATGCCGTTTGAAAAATTTCAAATAAAGAAACTAGTTAAATGCAAAATAAAAAAATAAATGTAAGTTACTCTGTTTAGAGGATAATGAGTGCCGCAACTGACGTCGCTTTCTGTCGTTTAAAATGCCGCAAATAACCCCGTTTGACAATTTCAAATAAAGAAACTAGTAAAATGCAAAATAAAAAAAAAAAAAAAATTTTAAGTTGAGCCTTTTAGGGGATAATGAGGCTGCAACTGACCTCCTCTTCTGTCTTTTTAAAATGCCGCAAATAACGCCGTTTGACAATTTCAAATAAGT